>JAOUZG010040215.1:10194513-10277441 GCA_026289955.1 Argiope argentata | reverse complement strand
TTTATATATATATATATATATATATATATATATATATATATATTCATTAACTTTCATTTTCAATTTTTCTAGTACACCAAAAAAAGTTTTGGAACTAGAATAATTTTGAGACTGGAGAAAAGGGGTAAATTGATAAAGAATGTTAAACAGTTTTCTAAACATCGATGCATGTATAATCTGGCAGTCATGTTATTTTTTAAAACCGATTTAAACTGGTTAATTACTTAAATTAATTAAGACAGACAATGACATAAAAATTAATATTCCCACATAATAACTTGAAATTAGCGATAGCAGATTTCATTATTTTTCCCCCTTCTTATGCTATCTCGTTCTTTTTCCGCATTGGCGATATTTGCTATATGGTCCAAATGGAAAACATGATTATTTCTTCGGAAATTAAAATCGTTTGATCTCTTTGTGATTTTTTTATTTTATTTTATCATCACTGCAATTAAGTACATTGATATGCAAATGCATATTTTGTTTAACGGAAGACTGTATATAAGATGTGAATAGTTTTAATGATTCCTTGTAAGATGAAATTCTAGTTTTAAAAAAGCGTATTCATAACAAAAACCAAAACCGTTTAAAAAGCATTAGATATCTGTGGGTTTTGTTGTGAATCAGTTTCAGACGCTCAGCGTTTTTTCAACCAAGATATCATCAAGACTTATAAAAGGCAACACATTTCATTGACAATCCTTATTGCATAATAAATTAATTTAACGATGCTAAAACAGAGCATCTTTTAAAAAATGGTACATCCTTAATTCGCCGTCTGGGAAGCGAGAACCTTTATCCCTAAAAAAAGCATTTCATTTGCAATTACGATATATCTTCTTCCCAATGAGAGCAATAATAAAGCGAATCAACTTAAAATTGGAAAATGTAAATAAACGGGTTTATGACGCGTGTGCAACTGAGAATGCATTCCAAAAAATGAGTTTCAAAAGTGAAATGGGATGTCTTCAAACTATTTATCATTTTTTTCGACGGTTATTTACTTAAAATAATGTGAAAGAAATATAACAGAAATTCTCATTTATGTAAGTATGTATTGAACATAATAATGTGCATAATAATTCAAAATGAAATATATTAGAAACATACGACTGGTGACAGCAACCAATGCACTTAGTTTATTTTGAAAAAATATCACCTTCAATAAATTATTGTTGCAAATTAGCAGCCTTTAACGACAATTTCATTAGCCAGAAATATTGGTTTTGCTTAATCTCATTGTAATCTATTATACATAATCTAATGTTTATGACTTTCCAAGCAAAGTATTTTAAAGCATAAAATTGTATTAAATATTAAAGGCTATATTAATGATTTTCTATTTACTGCATACAGGGACGTTCTTAAAATAAATTAATTCCATTACATCATTAAAACTTTAGGTCTAGAAGCATATATCCGAGTTATTAAAAAAATTATTTCAAATTACATATTGTGTTTTACGGAAAATAATTCTACTTCCCAATTTCTTAAACATATTGAGTAGATATGAATAATCTCCCTTCCTCAGTTTTCAAAACTACCACAAGATTAAATATTAGATGTAGCTTTGAATTTTATATCAAGAACGAAGAATGTTATTAAAAATTATGCGAATTTTTTTTAAAAAAAATGGCTGTGATCTAGAAAAATTTGTTTGGCATTTACATTGAATTTCGTAAATTTTTTTTTTATCTTACAGAGACGTAAAAAATATTATACAATAATAATTTCGGGAAATAACACGGGGAACGTCAAAATTCCATTTAATTAAAATTAAAATTTTCAAGTACATAGATCCAACTTCTAAAATAAATATGGGTCACATTTGGTAGTTAAGGGTAAAAACTTTGTCTTCTTAAGTTATAACACACATTTTCTTTTCCGTCATTAGTAGATATTAAAATCTCAAGTTAAATTAGACAGGGAAAAAAAAGTAAAGTCATTTCCAACAATAAAAACTGCCATTACATGTCGATTGCTACGGACTTTAATTTATTGCCTTTGCGAATCTACTTTGTCTATATCTACTACTACATCTACATCATACTACTACATCAACTTTACTTCCAAAAATTTATCAAACGATCGGATGATAATTAACCACTGAACAGTTTTATTTTCTTTACTATCTAATAAGATGACACCTTCTATTTTGGGAATACTTTCTTATTTTGATTCAAATGGAAATCCATCGAATACTTGACTTATCTACGTCTTCGAAGTCATTTTACTATTGAATTACAATTCTTATGAATGGTTTATTTTTCGTTTACAACTATCAAAATTCGATAAATTGATGCACGTACGGCATACGTGTAAACAGTTAAGTGGTTAACTTTATTTGAAAAATATTTTTAATATGCTTAAGGAATGATAAATTATATAATTATAATAAGAAAAATTTTCAATTTGAAAAACCCTTTACTTATATTTAATGTTATTTCAGTCAATAAATAAGTTATTGAGAGAGAAAAAATCTTATGCAGATTCCCTGTTAGTCATATTTAGTAAAATATTTTTAATACATTAACATTTTAAGCAAGGAAAAAAATGATTTCACTCTTCTGCGACTAGATACAACTTAATTGTTAAGTTTTGAGTAGAGCATCTCAATAGACTATCTGTAGATCCACCCGTAAAAAGATAGCAGTATCTCGAGGCGGCTTCAAATCTTCATTATTTGGTTAGCTTTAAGTTTTGGTAGAGAGAAATCTATCTTTCTTCTTTAAAGTGTTATTGTCTCAAAAATATTTTTTCTAATATGACTAATTGGACAGGCGGATTATATAAAAATTAAGATTTAGTATTTATTTCAACGGGTTTTTTTTTATTGACTCCAATAGTATAAAACATAGTTTTTTATGTCATGTAAAGCTTTTTCCACTGTAACTGTTTAGCTCTAAGAATTTAGAAATCAGCAATTGGACTACGATTAGAGTAGACACTCTGCTTACAATTTTTTTTATTTATTTTAAATTGCCATAATCTTGACGACTAGAAAAATGTATAACTGCACAGATCAACCAAAATTTAGCAAATAAAATAAATTGCCTTTCAAACTTCTAGAACTTCGAAACCAACGATAAAGCAATTGGATAAACTGTTTGAAAGTAAGGCCTCCGTTTTTTCAATTGGTTCAAAATTATTATCTGGAAGGATAGAGAAATGAGAACGGAAATAACTATTCAGGGCTAACAGCTATCGTGAAAGCCAAGTGTGCTTAAGAAGTTCACTGATTGTATTTGAAGGTGAAATCCCTGGGAAAAGGGAAATTGGAAAAGTTCGAGATTTATAAAACATTTATTGATAACATTCAAATTTCATAGATTGTCTATTTTTGTAATGAAGAATCTTAAGAACATACTTTAATGTTGATGTTCCTAAAGTAGTAAAAAAAAACATAAAAAAGTATGTTTCGCAAAATTAGAACTAACAAAATATTTCCATTGACCTGATTTTAGTAATACATAAGTTTTACAACTAAATAAAAAAAGGAATTAAAAACTAAACTAGAGGAACGCTGTTATAAATTATAGCTGCCTTTCAGAATCTTGATATCCGATAATTTCCAAATTAAATATAGAATTCCGATTGTAATATGATTAACAAGCATTTATCTGACTAAAAAATTTTCAGTGAATTTTATCAAATGAAATAACTTGCATGATTATTTCATATTTGGATTCGCATACATGCGTATCCATAATAATGATAATTCTAAATTTATTCTAATACAAGCATAAGAGAGATGAATAAAATTAGTATTTTTTTAACGAAAGTATAACTGATAATTACAAACATTTCCATTTTTTTTAAATATAAAAAGAAATGTGCAGCTAAAATAAATAAAAACAGGTGATATTCTGCCCTAACACAATTAAATATTTTGCAGACGATTTTTTTTCTCTCATTTAGTCTGAATTTTTTTTAAAATATAAAAAGAAATGTACAGCTAAAATAAATAAAAGCAAACGATATTCTGCCTAATTAATATTACAATTAAATATTTTGCAGACGATTTTTTTCTCGTTTTGTCTGATGTCATCAAAATTTTAGTTTAATAAACCTACCGTCTCTCAGTTTCATTGATATTTCATGAGTCTTAGGAAACCAATACATGGATATAAACGATAATTCAATGTCATTACAAGGCAGATGCATAAAATTATGTATATGAAGTTTAAACTGAAATTATACATTTACAGAAATTTTTTTTAGAAATGCATTAAAAAAATTGTCTACATTCCGTGCATTTACACAAAAGTACGAAAATGAGGCAAATTAAATAAATGGGATTCTTTATATAATCTTATTATTAGAGTTCCAAATATATATCAAATTTTAGATAGTTCATAGTTTATCGAAAGTTTATTTACCCATAAGCAAGCGCAATAATTTATAATCATAACAAACTAGATGAATGGAATTCTAGTTCCCGATCTTTATAAGCTAAATCTTTAATTTCGAACTATATATGCGTGTATGTGATTAAAGTAATTCTAAAATACCATAAATAAAATAAAGGAGTTTTGGTAAGTGATTTTGACCACAAAACCGTAAATTATATAATACATTTTAGTTATATATACATACCGCTTTCAAACAACACATGGGCTATTTTGGGACGGTACTCATAATTTGAACCATGGTTAGATGGCGAAGACGGCGTCTGAGTCGCAAAGCTCATCTCCGATGCTTCACAATACATGGGTAGGAAAGATCTAAAGTACATCAGATTCACTCACACTGCGATTCTTCAGTGGAATCGAATTTCACACATGATATACTCTGACAATAGAGACAAGGCTTTACCGGTACTTACGAATTAGACCGTCGATCTTTATCGCCAAATTTAAAGACGTCGCCAATGAGTTGCTAAACCGCCACTATTTTAATAATTGTTCAAACCTTAACTTTCGTTCGCCATTTTGTTGGTTTCGTTGGCATCGACGGTTTATCGCCAAATTTGAATCCGTCGCCAATAGTTACTAAACCGTTGGCTTCGAGGGTCTAGTACATAAGTGGAATCGAATTTCATATATGATACATTCTGACCCTGGAGCGAAGGCTTTACCTCCAAACCACTGCAATATTACCAATTCTGGACCTAATAAGCCAATGGAAAGAAATCAATGAGAGCCAAACTACAAATGCGATTATTCTCATTAAACGCGTCATAAAATGTAAAAATACACATGAAAATCGTGTGAAAACGACGCTTTAAGTTTGGACAGATGTATTTCAATTTTTAAGAAATATCTTATGTATTGTTGCTGAATTTTGAATTAACGAACCATTACCCGGGACATGAAAGCATTTTCATAAAGAATAGTTGAAACAATATTTATGATATTTGCTTATTATTCAATTAATACTGAAATAGGAAATGCTACTAATTTACCCCTATGTATAAAGTAGAGTAAGTCATTGAAATGTGCTTTACAAATTTTTCGAATAAATGTAAAACATTTTTAAAAATTATTTTTCAAAAAAGAATGAAAGAAATGAGTTTAACAAAGCAAAGAAAGATGTGAAGTCAGGTATAGCTTGGTTGGTAGGGTGTTGGATTCGGACCGAAGACTCCCCGAGTGTGTGGTGGCTCATGCATGTAGAAATCAGACGTGGCCGCAAAGTCCTCCAAGTCGAGACAACACCACTGGGAGTACTGAATTGGAGGTGACCGTTCTCTGATTCAGGTCTAAATTACGATCTGTGGGTTGATTGGTTATGAATGAAGACAGTCCTGTAAAAAGAGTTGTGACGCATGAGTAGCTAAGTCGTATTCTTGACCCTAGATGGCGCTACTGAAAACAAGAGCCACTCTTTCGGCTTAATATTGTTAACGATTCGTCAGGTTTGTCTATGACAAGTGCCATAAGAAACTACAACAACAGAAAAATGTGAAATGCAATAAATATTCATCATAATCAAATACAGAGAAAATAATTCCGTTTTCCGCATTATTTTATTACGGTTAAAATGGTCATTAGTGTGCCCCCGAGTTTGTCGCCAATATGGCAACCCAACACAAAGCTCTTGTAGTAACCCTAATGATGTTTTGTTTACTTCTTCCTACAATGGTTGAGTTGTACAAAAGCTTCAACTCTTTTATGAAAACTGTTAAATTAAAAACAATAAAATAATATCAATTATTTATAATGTATTATAATTAAGATTCTTTTGTATAGTTAATAAGAAGTTTCAATTATATTTTTAATGCGAATATAAAATATTTATGCCTTTACTCATTTTAATTGTCAGTATGCGATTTCACAAAATCGTCTGATTACTTATATTACTTATATTTAATCGTCTTTTATTACTTATATTTTTATTTTAAACTTTTAGCAATATTCCATCAGTGAAATCAATTTAATTAATTCATTTATTTTACCCGATATTGTTCAATTTTTTGCCTTTCACAAGAAAAAGTATCAGACAACGAACTCTGCTACTTTTAAAATAAAATTATCTTTCGACCAAAGTCAAAACGGCCGTGCAATGTGGGCGGATCGTTAGCTCAGGAAAAAAAGCAGCACTGTAAACCGAAGTAGTTATATTTAGTATGAGATACGGATTCTTTAGCGTTTTGTCAGGAACTAAACAAGTAGAAAGTTATGTCTGTTTAATCCACTATTTTCCCAGTTAACACTGAAACACTATTCTAAAAATCCACAATATATTAATATTTCTTTTATTTGAATGATTTATTTATAATAAAATAAATAGAGATAATATTTAGTATAGAATGTCGAATAACAGTGCGAAAGGATCAAATAATTAAAAAAATTAAAGAAAATAATTTAAGAAACGGGAAGCTGGAAAACAAGAGAATGGACAGTATTTCACATTTTTCCTGTGAATTCAGATAATCAGCAGCAAAACAAGAAACGCCATCTTTCCGAACAAACACATCATTGAAATATAAGATCACGCGATTTTGAACTTAATTTGAAGTGATTCTTATGACTATTCGTTTAACACAGCAAAAGTAAGATAATAGGATGCAATTTATCTTCTATGATCTTTAAGTGCTTAAGATCTTTGAAGTCTCAGCAAATGTTATTTAAAAAGTTGAGATAATTTCACAAATACCTTTGCAATATCAAGGATTAAATTGCCATTATAAATATATAATTGTCTACAGCTCCATTCGTTCCAAATGATATTAATATTAAAGCTACTTAAGAAAAATCACTTTTTTTTACTTTCTAAATTACTAATAAGAATAACGATTTCCCAATTGAAAAAACATCTAATTTAATTCATTCCGTTTCAGAATTGCACTAGAAGTTGCCATCAGGAAAACGAAATAACAACAACAAAACATATTTCAAATAGCGTTGCCACCCAGAAAGTAAATAAAAAATATTATTACATTTTAAACGATTAAAGCACTGGTCTAAGAATATACTGTAAAGATACTATTTACTTTCCTCTAAAATATAATTTATCATTAGTTCAATAATCTTTTCAAGACAAAATATAATATCAGATAATTTCTTTCCTCCAAAAATCTTTGCATTTAACTAAATATGAGGTAAAACCGATGCTAAGTCGCGATTAAAACATCAAATCATGTTCCAGTACAGTTCTATATCAAACTCAACTTCTCGCGAATTTTAATCCCTAAAGCACTGGTAATAATCCCTAAAGCACTAAAGCACAAAGTAGCTTCAGAAATAAAATCAAATTAATTAAATCTGGATAAATAGCACCATTAAAAGTATTTTCAACAGAAATCTAAATAATTATGAAAACTAATTCCCGCTCTTTGAAAAATAAGCTTTACAGCGACATTTTTAAAGAACTATCAGACAAAGTTGATTTCAAGACAGGAATCAATAAAGATCTAGAATCGTTCGATTCATGTTTACAATCATCAAGCAATATTTCAACGGATGACAAAGAATGTTGTAACAAGGACATAGATTCAAAACACGCAATGGATAAAAGTCAACTTAATATTTTTACAATTTCGAACCTTGATAAACTAAATATCCAAATGTCAAAAACCAAACTATTTGATGCCCTACAGCTTGAAAAAGGATTCTTCGATGGTTATGATGAAAACCTGATTGGCGATGAAAACGACAAACTCTGGCTCATGCAACTGACAGAAAGGGAGAGAGAAATGGAATTGTTCAACAGATACGAAAAAAGAGAATGCTTAAAAGCCAGATTTGAAGCCTGGAAGAAACTGATATTTAAGAACGAAACATACCAAAAAGTTGAAGAAAAAGCTAAGAATGATTATTTAAAGACGAAAACAGCCCAAATTGGACAAAAACGGCAACATGCTTATCACCAGTGCCCATATGCATTAAGATCTCGAAGTCAGCGAGGAAAACAGAAAAGAATTTAACTAAGCAAATCTTGTAGGTAGAATATTTTTTTAAAAAAAATAAGGAACCCGAATGAAATATTCCGGAGTTTGATAACAGATTCCAATCAAATAATGAAAGCATGTACAAATCAGGAAAAAGTTTGTTATCTAGTTCTTAATAATAAATAAGTTTAGGTGAGAAATTAATGATCCCAAAATTATCATGTTTACATTTACACTCTGCATTTAATTGTAACCTCCACATTTTCTATCAAGTTCAATAACTGTTTGATAGGTACTTAAGAATTAATGAAAATTAAATGATATTTATGAAAAACGCCAAGATATAATGATTTAAAGCCCTGAGTACAGGCGGTACATTTTCATATAATTTTTCACCCTCTTGCTTCCCATTAGTCCAATGCTAAATACTGGCCAATAATAAATTCGGTATTTACGTATTATACCGTCTTCGCCAACGGTTTAGTAACTCATTGGCAATGGATTTAAATTTGGCGATAAAGATAAACGGATTACACCATTGCCGGATTACCATAATCGGCGGTTTAGTAACTCATTGGCGACGACTTCAAATTTGGTGATAAAGTTTGACGATATAATACGTAAGTACCATAAATTCTGCGTCTGACGTTAATGCATTGCATCATTATTTTCAGATTAGTGCAACAAGAGAGAGCATCACCCCATTTTCGCCAAGGATATTTAGCGCCAAATATGGCAACCCGATGTTGTCGTTGGAGGATACCTTCCTCCAGGAGATAAGACGCAAGAGCGCGGGGAGTTGTTGATTTGAAAAGTGTTCCAAGGGGTAATGCTCTCTACGGATCAACTCCTTATAGAAAAAAAAATTCAGCAGGGTTGATTCAGATTCTTATGAATTAAAAAAATAATCTTAGGAGGGAAGATTTTTTTAAAAAAAAGTTGAGTCAGAGAAGGATGATTTTTTATAATTATTACTAGATTAATTACATTTTTAATAATTTTATGTTCTAAGCGATACTTTTACAATGAAAATAAGACGATATCTATCGAATTGTTTCACTAGCAATTTTTAGCGGCACTCACATCCCATTTTGAAGCTACATTAGGATTAATTTTGGATTATCCACGTAATTTAGAACAGCAGTCCGATCAGAAATACGACACATAGGTGGCGACCTCTCTCCATTCTTCCGCGCCATATCAGCGTGGGAGTTCGAACTCGATGTAGTTGGTTGTCCTCTTGCGCAACTGTTCTTTGGTTTGTTTGAAAGTAACCCTCAAACTGCTTATCCAGCGATTCCGCGAGTGACTATCAGTTCATTTTCTATTGCAATCCGCATTTTGGAGTTTATTTTTATGGTTACAGATTTTTCTTATATATCATTTTATTGCCGTGTCAGTTCACTTTGTTTGAAAAATAGTTGCATACATCGCATCTAAATAGTGATTTAAAAAAATACGCAGTCAGAAGGTTAATACCTATGATCTCGCAATAGCCAACTTATAATGAAATCATAGTGACTCCAGTTTCTTGTCAAAGATTCCCAATTAAAAACGGTTGGATATTCTAAAGTCGTTATTTTACTTTGTTATTAAATTATGTTAATTTGGTTTTCCTATTTATATGTGTTTTTATTGGGGGTGGGGGAGAAGGATCAGACTTTTCAAACAAAGAAAAAATTTTAGGTCACTGCGAATGATGACAATTTAAGAAAGTCTAGTCAGAACATTTTTTGATTATGATTAAACTACTAGATTTTTATACGACAAAATATAAAATTAAATTGACTTTATTAAAAAATCCACTTTTTCCTTAAAGACAATTCTAATGCAAGTTACCTCTTGTTTTACTTGAAAGGACATCAAAATTTCTCGAAACGATTAAAAATCTATGTTATTTGTAAACTCAATCAATGATGATTGGTATATAACAGCTCAATTTATTTTACCTTCCTAGTAAAAATTATATTGAGAAACTAATGGAGTTCTTCAAAGCATTGGTCTAAGTTTGCAATAAAAATCAAGACCTTTTTCTAAAAATTATGAATACAAATAATTTGATCTGAGTATCATGAAGTGTAGAATTAATTTCTTACCCTGTTTCATAAACCACGAGTGGTCTCGTTAAGATTGTGCCTATTTTATATTAACTAAATACCTTAGTAGGTCAGCTAATTTGCCAGGAATATTGACAACATTTGATCTCAGATAAATCGTTTAAATATATAATCTAAACAGGAATATAAGACTCCTCCATGAAAATATAAATGGCATCATACACAATTCTTAGTGGAGATTATTTCATTAAATGAAACAAAATGTTTGCATTCACTTTTTAATTTTTCTCAATAAAATTTCAAATGAGATATTTATATTTTCTGAACATACAGCTAAATTTTATGTTTTTTTTTTTAAGTTGCAGCAAATCAACTACTTGCTTTCCACAAATACATACATATATATAGTCTTTACAAATCTTGAGGCAATCTAGTAAAATCGTCCTTTTTCCAGAAGTTTCTCCTGTAATTCCAAGTAACAGTAATCATTATTTTAAGAATATTTTTTTCTCTCAATCTTGAAAATTGAATGCAGAAGAAAAGGGGAGCAAATAGAAAATGGGTGATTTATTTTTTATAACTATAGCCTTTTTTTTTTTTATCTTGCAATGATAATAGGTTTTTTTTTTTTTTTTTTTGAGAGAGAGAGAGAGATGGGAACAAAAATAAATAAATAAAAATAAGATCCAAAACTTTCAGCTAAAAAAAAATCATAGCATCCATCTGTTTCAATTAACAAAAAAATAACTTCACAAGCCATGATTTTGTTCTACAACTGATATAAGTTATTAGCTGATTTTTAACAATTTTTTTTAAAAAAAAAATATGTTATGAACAGGCATGTTTTTCTTTCTCTCAACTTCACTAACCATACAATTGCTGATACATCTTGAGCTTCATAAATCAAAAGATTTCATATAAATAATG
Organism: Argiope argentata; assembly: GCA_026289955.1. Lineage (NCBI taxonomy): Eukaryota > Metazoa > Arthropoda > Arachnida > Araneae > Araneidae > Argiope > Argiope argentata. Next base: position 10,266,122 of record JAOUZG010040215.1, on the reverse strand, counting down.
ATTTGTAAGTATTAATGCATTACTGGTGGGAGACTAAGATTTTTTTCAATTCATAAAATTAATTTGAGGAGGGGAAGGTTTTGCATTTTGTAATACACAAAGGAAACTTTCCTAAAATGCTTATAAACTTCAAAACATAATCATACATACAGAGATGGATAATTTTTACAACAGAAAGCATAGAGTCACCGTTCACACCAAAGCCCATTCTTGTTGCTCCTTCATAAGAGTAACCCTTAAGCTTCCTTCCCACCCACACACGAGAATGCATCGTCTCCCTGGGATCATCTGTTCCTTATGGATTCTCTTTGGTGTATGTTTATTAAGAGCAATGCAGCTACATCTTTATGTTCAAATATAAGCATCACAGCTAAAAGAAACGATGTTATTAACATTGCAGTATTAACAGTGAAACTCTTTAAATACTTCTCACAGTGTATCTTTAAGATCAGGATTTTCCCATCTATTTTCAGCTCTTGCATGAGCCATGAATTTCTGTACAAGTAGTATAAATGTTGTAGATAGTGTAAATAAATCTCGTATTTACTTTAAATAATACAGTCCGCTTTTATTATATTGACGACATACACAGTCACATTTACTATGTCCAGTTAGACATCATATTCAAACTGCATTATTGTGAAATTGTATTCCATTATTGTACATTTTAAATAGGATATTCTATTGCTGACTATATCGTTGGCATAGAGCTTACCATGGCTTTGGATTTGTAACCTTAAATTCTATTGTAATAAAAAAACATATATATTTACCTTATTTACCCATAGAATTTGTGTAAGAACTTTTGATCATTGCATAAGGCTGATATAAAAATTTTATTATTCCAAATTTTAGTAATGGCATATAAGTGTATGAAAACAAATTCCACAGAGAAAGACACCTTTATTTAAGACTAAATACGTAGATAGAAAATGAGACGAAATTACATTGAATTATTATAATGCTTGAATATGCTACTGAAATGTATGAAAAACCAAATGACACACATTGGTCTTATGTGTAATGTTAGAATCTTCCTTCTCGATCTCGTCTATCTCTGTCCTTTTCTCTTTCCCTGGGACTACGGGATCTGCGGCGTCTTTCTCGACTGCGAGATCTCCTGCGTTCACGACTGCGGGAACGGGATCTAGATCTGTAAAATGGTATTATAAAAAATGTTAAAATTAAACAGCAAAAAGAATAATATTAAATAATATAAAAAATCTAAGTGAAGTTAGGTTTAATTTACATCTGGTTTTAAAACAACAGTAGGATTCTTTTATAATGGGTAAATTTTATTGGTACTTTTTAAATATTAATAATAACAATATAGAATCAATTCATGCTAATATGATGTAAGCCCATGTGAAGCAATTTAATTTCAGAATCAAAAACATATCTTGAGATGGAAAAAGGGAATGTCAATAAATCAATTATAAAGCAATACATATGTAGGTGGTGATATGTATATAGTGAATGTTACAGTTTTTAAACCAACTTCAATATTCAAGAACAGGTAAATGATTAAATATTTTTATCTACCACAACATATCAATGAATGACTATTTAGTATGAAACTTACAAATAATTCTACAGAGTAAAAGATGAAACTTTAGCCTTTAGTGAATCGCGAATAGTTAGAATATGAAGTTAAATAAAATAAACAGGGTGGCTGAAAAAATTTTGAATATTTCTTTGACTTCTATGATTGCACAAGAATTCAAAAAAAAAAAAAAAAAAACCATAACAAGCTTCTTTAACAAAATTTTGATTCAGGCAATTTCTTCTTCAACTTTAAGCCCTTTACTTTTTTTTTTTTTTTTGCTTCTTTGGATTCACCACAGAACCGAATACAACATCCTTATGTCAATGTGGATTACTTTAGGCTTATTGATACATACAAGTATGGGGCTTTGAGGGCAAAAAGCCTTTTATTAAATGGCAGTAATAATCCATACTTCTTTTAAAAGTTTGATCTCATTAATCAATATTTCTTACCCGAAAGCGAGATTGAGAATGAGCAACTGTGAATTATTTAATTTCTTTAACTGTAAATTGAGTTACATATTTACTAATATACAGAGAAACACATTCTCATTTTGAAGTGGTTGTCATAATTTACTCTCTCCTAGGTTAGGAATTTATTCTAGCAAGGGTTTTATTTATCCCAATTTCATTTATAAAATCAATGCCAAAAAATAACTTATTTTTCTCTCGTGTAGGAAATACATAAATTTATAAATAATTGGCCTATAGAGTTTTCAAATAGCAGTACCAATTATTTATTGTAAAACAGGGAGTAAAAAACTGAAAATATGCAGTTTGTTTGAAATAAGACGAAAAGGCAAGATACTGCAAATGAATGTGAATTATATAATGTTGATCAACACTGCTCTGGTTTCCATGCTTTCTCACACATCTTTGGAGATTTAAATCAATACAATTCTCTTGAGGAATCTTAAAATTTTAAATAAAAACTTTTTTTTTTATGGTTTTTATATTTTGCTGAATGATTTGGTGTTATTTTAAGTTCTATCAGTTATAGTAAAATACACTACAATTTGTTTCTATTTTTCAGTATTAAATATATAGTATTTTAATATTATTTAACCCTTAATGAAAATACAATTGTTAGGAATTTTTAAAACGTTTCATTTCTAACCAAAGAATACATTTGATGAATTATTTGTAAATTTTTTCCAAACAAAATGCTTTGTCCTACAAAGGTAAGCGATGCCTGCCAGATCCTTCTATCTGCATGTGTATAACAACTTGCAGATATTCTATTAATATGTTTTAAAAATTTATGCAAAATGACATTAATGAATACAATTTTAAAGATAAGTATTAATATTAAAAACTTTTGGATTTTACAGTTGGCAAACAATTTATTCTAACTCAATGAAACCGAATTTATTTCATTAAAAAGAGTAGCTGATAATTTAAATATGTCAGAAGTGTGACTGGTATTAATAGTGGAAGAAAAAAGGAAAGCAGGTGTTAATTTATTCAATACATAGGCAAATGGTAAAAAATTTTACATTACACTTTATATTTGATACCTGCCTACTTTTCTAAAGAAAAGACATATTTTTGAACGGAAATGCAGCTTATTGCCCAATACATCTATAAATGCTGCATTTTAAAACAACCATTAGTTACCAATAAAATGTTTCTGTATAATTAACATTCTGATTCTTTTATGTCCTTGTAATTAATAAAGGTAGAATACATTATTAAAAATATTGAATAAGATTTTAATATAGTTAGTAGTTATAATTCAGGAATTTGGGGAATTAATATTTATTTTTGATCAAGCAAGGAGTAAGAAAAAGTGTCTAAGTTAATTAATTTTTTTTATATTAAAAATCAATTCATGTTTATAATTATCACTCTTTAAGAATTAAATTATATTTCAAGTATTAAGAGAAAAATACATTAAAATATATGTAAGTAGTTAGTTTGAATAATTAATATATTTTTTAAATTGCATTTAAATTTGATTATTTTTCTTTAAAAAATTAAATTATTAATTTAAGGAAAAGCAATTTAATTTAAAGAAATTAAATTATTAATTAGGAAAAAGTTAGCTACTGCATTTTAAAAATCTTTTTTGAATGAACTTCTAAAAGGTATGCTAGTATTACATTAAATTCCAACCCAAAATTATTTCAATCCCATGTTCTACTCTGCTATAATAAAAATTGATCATTCATTAAATTTTCTTCGATTAATATATGTTTTTCTTTTACTAAATATTAAGTTTTAAAGACATTTGGCCCACGTCTACGAAAAATGTAAATAATTTAAGTCTCTAAATTTATCCATTTCATACAGCTTAAACAGGACACTGTATCTTCTATTCAATATTACACAACTTTATTACTATCATGATTAATAATGCAATATTATTTTTGATACATAATGTGTATCAACAATTTACATCTGCATAAAAGCTAATATTTCACTGAAAAAAAATCAAGATTTACCTCCGTCTTCTATGTCTACCATATAATTCACGCCTGAGTTCTCTTGAAATAGGCCTCAAGTGCATGAAATTACAAAATCCACTTCTTGTACATTCTCTAAAAGACACAAAAGAAGATATGTTTAGTTAGAATTACAAAATTTTACTTTTCAAAAAACCATTCTCAATATTGTTATATAAATATAAGATAGAGTAAACAGTATTAAACATGATAAATCAAAGGTTATTTAAATCTATACATGCATTTTTCATGCTTCAATTCAAAAATGTAAAATATATTTTAAATATTTTAACAGAATACTTTTATGAGGAATTTACATAAATTTTTTTGCTCTAATTCAATAATATAGAGAAAAGAAAGGATATACAATTTTTCTAACAGAAAGAAGCATATCTGAAGACACATGTAATTAAAATAATGACAATAGATATTTTATATTGTAATCTCATATTCATCAAAAGATAAAAACAGTTTACACTTTTAGTTAGTTTATTCAAAACAGTTTAAGGAAATATTCAAAACTTATTTAATAAATTTAATTATTATAATGAAATTTAATTTTACAAATTAATATCTCGTAAAAAAATTTCTACAAGATCCATAAATTTTATTGATCATAACACATCTGATTCTTAAATAAAAATCCTTTTATTTTCAATTATTAACTTCATTTTTAATGAAAATCTTTTCATTTTCAAAACATACATTCATTTTTTCATAATTCTCTTCATACAGAGAGAAGTTCTGGAAAGAAATAGAATAATGAATAAATATAAAAACAGCTTTAACCCTTTGATGTTCACTGGTTTCAGCGTGAAACCAATACTTCCTAAAATTTATTTTTAAATGCACAGAGGTTTTTGATAAAAACCAAAGGACATAAAATAATGTTATAACTTTAAAGTTGACTGCAGATGTCAGCAGGCCAGTTAATATTCCTCTTACATAAAAAAAAGTATAATTTTTAAAGCATTTTCTTAGTACTTTCAATTTCACTTTTTTTTATAAAGCAAAAAATAAAAAAGTTCAAAATGTCTTCACAAATTTGTTGTACTAAAATTTTCTATAACATTTTTTTTTTTCCAAATTAAATTGTAAAAGAAATGTTCTTCATACTTATGATCTATTTTCGGTGCAACCAATGAAACCACATACATACGGCATGTGATTTTCTTCCATTTGAAATGTGTTAGCGAAAGTGATCTGTTTTCCTTCTCCTGACTCTCATTTCAAATGGTTGGTAATTTATGAGGATTTGCTGGTTTTGTATGAGGATTTTGTAGGTGAGGAGTTTATCTACATTTGAGTAAGGCTTATATGAATAAGATGGCTGAAATGTTCACTCTTTAGTTGCATTCTTCTAGTATTAACCAGTTACCATATTATGAAATGTTAAATATATCTTCTAATGTAGTATTATTTTTAAATAGATTATCTAAATATTATATTCCTTCATAACCTGAATATAGTGTTGATTGCATTTAAAATGTAAATGCCACACAAAAAAAACTTGCAAATGTTAGCTTTATATGAGGATTACTTGTAATTAAATCTGTATATTTATCAATCATAATTGTTTTTTTTTTTGCAATAGTAGAATTCTATAAATAGTTTTCATTGATAATGTCGAATGATTTAGTAATCCCATAAACAAATAAATAATGAATAATTACGTTACAAAACAAATTAAACAGCATTTATTAGTCATAAGAAAAATATGTTGTAGGTGTGTGGAGGTACTCCTGTGGAACACCCCCTTCAAGGTGCAGCCCACTATAAATTTCTTTTAAAGGTATTTCCTCTTTCGTTTGACCCTAAACATGCAAATTACATAATTTTTAAAAACTCACAAAATTTATATTTGCTTTCTTCATAGGATTAAACTTCATCCATTTATTAGAAATTTTTTTAAAGAATTCTAAATACTTTCAAAGAGTAAAATTGAAATTATTTTCAGAGAGAATAGAAATTATACAATAACATAAAAATCTTCATGCAAATCTTATGAATAATAAAAAGGATCTGAACAACATATTTCATTTTGTTTCATTAAAATTAAAAAGAATTTATCCACTATTTATTTATTTTTCATAAGTGACCTGGAACCACTGATTAATTACTCTTAACATTTTAATAGATATTTTTGGCTATTAAAGTATTTGAGCATATTAGTTACCAATTAACAAAGCTATCCTTCAAAGAACTTTTAAATTATGTGATGCAGATTTAACAAGTTAATACAGATAAAGAGGAGTTACATATTTACCCCATTTCATACTGTCTGCAACAAGCTTCACGAAAATCAGTGACAGGAGAAAGTTCTGCATATATAGGCCTACCAGCAAACCATCGTTTATTTAAATCTTCAACAGCTTTCTCAGCATCTTCTTCCCTGCGAAACTAATTAAAAGTAATACAATAAATATCCAATGTTCAAAATAATTTATCAAAATTTTGATAATCATTAAAATTACTTTTGACAATGTAGCAAATAAAAAACATATAAAAAATTGAAAGAAATATTTTTAATTATAAATCTTAAGAGCATAAACAAATTACAAAAATATATTAAATAAATACTCTAATAAGTGAATAGAAAATGAAATTTTTATTTTAATTATTTTCTATTTGAAAGTCTTTAACCGTGTAATTCGTAATTATGATCATAACCAAATCTTATTACCCCCCTCCCACAAATTCAATAACAGGAAACATCACTTGTATGAAATCCCAACTTAATTGATAAGTATTTTTTAAAATATTAAAATAATGCATCATTACCCCAAACATACAAATGTAAAAAAAGTTCAAAACTTTATCACATCCAGAAGTCATTGAAAAAGTGCTAACAATAGTTTATCTAACAAACAATAAAAAAAGTGACAAACAGAATTTAAACAATTCCCAACACCTATTTCTTAAATTTATTCCAATTTTTTAAAAAAAGAATTTGAATTCTATGGGACACATACCAGTCATAATAAAATACTTTAAAGACCTATCAGGGTTATTTTCACAAAGAGAATGAAAAATAGTATCTTTTATACCTGAACAAAAGCACTGTATTCCCATGTTTGACCATTTTGAATATGGCAGGACAGAAAACTCTTTTTGGACAGTCACTAATTAAGTTAAAACAAAATTAGTACGAAAGAAGCAAGCACTAAAAAAAATTCCTATGCTGAAAAAATTAACGGAATTATTTTGAAAACTACGTCCAAATAACTTGAATGTCCAGGTTTAAGATAAAAAAAGATATTTAATGATCTATATAAATTAAAATAAATACACAAGTATTAATAATCTTTTGAATTAGTTTATTGTAGAAATTGTTAAATTGATTAAATTCTAAAATTCTAATTTAGTAAATTCAACTCCATTAGCTTATGCAATTTGAAAAACTTACAAAAATACAAATAAAAAAAATTAATAGCTACCTTTACATATACATTCCCAACTAAATGATCTCCAAGATTGTCACAAACATTCATTTCTTCAATTTCTCCATACTAAAATTAAATATAAAAAAAGATTTTAAGGATTTCATTACATTAATAAATAATAGAAACTTAATGAATTAGTTAATAAAATATTTATCAAGTATATCTTAAAATTCCTTTGTTTCTTCCGAAATCTAATATTTAATATCAGGCATACAACATTTAACTGATATTCTAAAATTGATATAAAAAAGCTTGTATTAATATATTAAAATCTTGCTTGTATTAATATATTTAAATAAAACAAACTATAAAATAATAAAACAGTTAAAATTTACGTATGATCAGGATTACTATTTATTTGATATGACGGTTTCAGAATTTTCTACACATATAAATCGAATAAAACATTAAACATTGACATTAAATAAACTGAAATAGTACAAGGTTTTTAATACTTATATACATAACACCTCACAAAAGATTTGAAATTCTTAATTTACAAATATATATATATATATATATATATATATATATATATATATATATATAGATAGATAGATAGATAGATTATTTAACAAAATTTGGGAACTCTTAGTCGATATAAGAGAGATAAATACAATATATTTTAGTATTTCATCATAAAAACACAATAAAGATTGACTTACTTATAGGAAATGCCTTAATAACTTCAATAAAATATGTAATATTTCCAAACATATCTTTGAATTATTCTCAAAATAGCAATGAAAAATAAAATAAAAAATATGGCTAAATAATTCTAAAATTTTCTGTAGGTGATTGATCATGAGAGTAATATTAATTTTACCTCAAGAAAATATAACAATATTAATAAAATGAAAAAAGGCAAAAATTGTAGAAAATGATACAAGATGCAATGTTGTACAACCTAAGTATTAAAATAGCACAATCAATCTTTCATAAATATTCTCATAATTATTTAGAAACTTATATCAAATCAAGGCTTCTTCTTTCAGACCTTCCAATATTTATTTAAAAAATTAGTTATGAAAATTACAAAGCCATTATATATAACTTTACAACTTATTAGAGAAATACTTTTAATTATCATTCTTTAACACTTTATATTATTATTTACATTATTAACATACTATAAATGTATGGCTTCTTGATAAAGTTTTTGTTGTCAAATAAGGTAGTCTGCCATCATGAAATTTAAGTTTACTGAGGAATTCAAAAGTCTTTCAAACATATATAAAATACTTGTTGAACCAAAAAAAGTATTTCTGTGAGATAACTGTGCAATCATTGGCATTTTTCTGAACTTAACTTTTAACAAACATTCAAGCTGATTAACTGTATCTGTGTTCTATGAATGAGCTATTGAGTTATAGCAATTTATTAAAAGTTGAAAAATTTGTTGTTTTAATTTGATAAACAACAAATGTTTATAAACAACTATTACATATAAATTTGTATTTATGCTATCTTAATTTCAGTTAATTCAATGGAAACAGACCAACATTTTAGTTTTGAGGTAAAAGAAAAATTTCCTTGTTGATTGCAAGAAAAATAAATTTAGAAACTCTGGCAAGATATTGATACATACTAACAACTTTCAGAATAAAAAAATTAATGTATAATACAAATGCACTAAATAAGAAATTTTAATAGACCTTCAAAGTCATATCTACAAAACATAGGATAATTATATGTTAAAAAACCATCAATGACTTTGATGAATAACAGACACAAAAAAGATAACAAACATTATTAAAAACAATGTACTTACTTTATCTTCGAGTTCAACAAAAACATCTTCAAAAAAATTATCAAAATGTTCTTGAACTTCTTCTTCTGTCAAATTTGTTACTAAAAAGTTGAGAAAATTATTAATTAAACATGTGCAAAATTTCAGAGGCAAAAATTGCAGCAATAAATCATTAAAAAAAATTTAAAAATAAGTCCCTAAATTGAACTTAATAAAAATTAAATAAGATAAAACCAATAATTAACAGAAAAATCTTAAAAATCATTTATTCAATAGCAATTTCATATCATGAAATAAACAGCCTTTTAAGTTATAGATATAAAAGCATTTCTCTGTTACATTACTATGTTATTAATATCCTTAGTCATTATTTTGAGGAATATCTCTGTAAATTAAGAATTCTAACTTCAAAATTAAAGTCAAATAAAAAAGATTTAATAATATGAGAACTATTTTTTAGTAGAAAAATTGGTACACCTTAATAACAGAACACTTAAATCAGAACTTTAAAATACAATTAATATCAAGGTAAAATAACTGTTACAATGACAGTCCAAGAGAAAATAAAAAAATATTAAATTATATATATTAAAGTATTAAATTATATAAGTTCAGCATACCTTTGCCAATTACAAAACTAATCTTAAAAAAATCATAATATTAAAATATTCATACATGGTTCAATATATTTGTAGAAACAGAATTACTGCATTTTCATAAATTCCACATGAAATTAGCAGAGAAATCTTACAATAAACCACATGAAATTAGCAGAGAAATCTTACAATAAACCAATCTCTGATAAGTTTGGTTTATTGTATATTATCTCTGATGAGTTAAGATTTCCACACAAATTATTAAAAATAGCATAAATATTTTTCTATACATCCATAGTATTTATATTTAAACATAAATCAAAACAAAAAAATAGCAATTCAGAAAATTGCATTTTTTAAAAATAGAATATTCAAATACAATAAAGAAATTGTATGAATTCCAACTTAATAAGGAATAAAGAAAAAATATTTTTTTCCCCAAGGAAAAATATCAAGATTATTATTATTATCAATTAGTTACAGCATTTGTCATAAAATATAAGATTTAGTGCAAAACATCCTTCTATTTGAATGTCAGTTGTTTAAAAACAATCTGCACAAATTTTAATTCTTTTGTGCCAAGCTAGCATAAAATTAAGCATTTAACAGCAAAGATGAATAACTGCAGAATGTTTTATGTATTTTGGTAAGTAGCAGATTTAGGCTAGACAAGTTTAATTATGAAGAATCTCTTATTAAATAGATCAGTTAATTAAATAGATCAGATGCAAATTTAAATACATCAACTTAATCAATATGCTAATAATTATTCATGATTAACATTTTTGTTAGTATTTTTGTAAAAATATTTTTTTAAATGACTCGATAAGGCAATGCTAAGCATTTTTAAGCATTGTATAAAATAAATGAATGTAATGAAACAAATAAGAACAGTGCCAATTATATTTTTAAAAAATAGGATATATCCTAAAGTTTTATACAATCTGAATTTAAATAATAATAATAATAATTGAATTTGATAACTAGAATAGAATTTGTAAATTGACATGCATGCAGCTCTTGTAAGTCCAACAATTGCCAAGACATTAACTATGATTACTAGCAAGTGAATAGAAAAGTATACCAAAAACTTTTATTCATTCAATTTAAGTCAATTAAAAAATAAAATATACTCACAAAATTTGCAATGTGATCCATCAGCAGATTGAGCAGAATTTTGGGGGTTATGGTATAAGTTTTGGAGCAATACAGTCTAGAAAAATACAGTATATTTAATCACCAATATATTTTTATAAAATAAAACATGTTACTGCTAATTGTTATAAAAATGACACTAACAAAAAAAGATACGTACCTGGCTGAAAGTAGGCTTATTGTGGATTCGAGAACACCTATCTCCATGCCTGCAAGCTCCAATTTTGAAATAAAATGAGCAGTTTACTCTAAATAGAAAATATAAATATTAATAGCAAAACACAAATATTAATGAAAGTTTATGATCAAAAAATCTTTCATGGTTTATTATCATCAAATGAAATTTTAAAAAATTAATTATTCTTAACTTTAATATAAAAAAAGTAAAGGCTTTATTGAAAATGGCATATTTACACTCGCAAAACAATAAATTGTTTTTTTATACATCAAAATAAATGGCAATAAATTAATTTCCATTTTTTCTTCTTGAAAGATTCTTCAAAATTCTATTTAGTAATTAGAAAATTTCCATTAAAATTTGGTTTTATAAGAGGTTCAATCCATTTTAGTTACTTTATGTTAATTCTTCATTGAGGGCAACTTTTTTAAAGGCTGTAAAAATTACAAGAAATAAAGCAATCCTAGATTATTTGTTTTTAAATCATAATGTGAAAATAAACATATTCAATAGGCATATAATTATGTATGCATATTCAATAAACCAATTTTCACAAATATGAAACTTTGTAAACATGTATATTTATACATCCTGTTTTTGTAGTTGTGTTTCACTTTACAACGGGAGGAAGGGCACAGTAGCTTCTGAGGGCACATCTGACTTCTAGTTCATACATGTCAAAAACCCTTTTTATGGGGCAGACCATTCATCCATTCATTTACAGATTGTAATTAAATCTGGAAAAGAGAACAATCACCTCTGCCCCATTTATTTTCTCCTATTTTCATGCTGATTTTTTCTTGTTCTAAGGCTGTGACAGTCTACCTACAGCCCTATAAAATAAAATGTTCACAGCCAGAGCTCAGAAGCTAGTGTACGGTATTTCATTTGGTATTAAAGTGGCATGCAATAATGTATAACTCAAGATTTTACAACTGGGTATTAAGGGTAAGCTCTGTTGATCTCTTATTTCTTACAAGAGAGGAAAGCTTTTGTAATCTTGGAGAGACCTGTTCCTTTCTTTATTTAAGTACGAAAGGGACATCCTTCAGGGATAAGTACTTGCCCCATCACTGTTAACAATTTTTATTTGTGATATTAATAGCACCTTACCTAATTATATTTTCTAAATACGGATGACATAATTTTATTAGTGAAGGGTCATAATTTTATAGGATGAGCTCTGTATTTCTAAACTGGAAAGCTTGTGCAAAGAATACCATATGGATATTGCTCTTCATAAAAGTAATATAATAAACTTGTCCTCTCAAAAATCGCCAGTTGGATTCATAGTCTGCTATCAGGGTTAAAGTATTCCTTGGTTCAATAATGTTCATTATTGTGGCATACAGTTTGCAGAAACCCTATCATTTCATTCACATATTCATCAGCTTAAAACCAAAGCCTTAAAGAAGTTAAATGTGATAAAAGGTTTTGGTCGCTCCCAGATAGAGTGTGAACACATCAAATTTGATAAAAATTTGTAATGCATGCATTACTCAATCCATTGAATTTGGAACACATAGGGTTGGTATGACCAATAAAGCTGATTCAAAATAACAACATCCTTTGTTTTGCACTTGGTCTTTCACGGTGGATACCTCTTCCTATACTATAAAAATATTATATAAAATTTCTAATAAAATTAAAGTTTGAAAAGAAAAATATAATATTCTTTCTGAATGAATTCTCAACCTGTGAATTCATTCACAGGTTGAGAATTCATATATGTATAGAGATAATTATGAGAGGTGAAATCTGTTATCTCTAACCACATTTTCCAAAGACTTCTCTGTTGGGGCAGATTGGAAGAATACTGCCGTCTAGAAAACCTGTCCCTAAACCAAATAATCCTGATTATGGTTCTGGTAAGTTGGGATGATTATAAAAATTTTGTTATCGAAACTTGTAATTTGAGGGCCTAACTAAAAAGTTTGGATCCACCTACCATCAAAATCTTGTACACCGAGATCAAATCACGGCCCCCCTCCCAAATCTAATTATCTTAGATTATTAGATCTGGGATGCAACCAACAGTGAGAATTCTACAGCAGTGGCTGTGTCAACTACTCCTTGAATGTAGAAATAAAGGAAACAATTCACAACATTTACTCAGTATTTTTAGAGAAGGACTTTGCTATAGCTCTGGCTGTGATGAACTTTATAAATGAGCATAAAGATAACATTTTATTGACAAATAGTTTTCCACTCTCCAAGAATCGCTCGTTTACAACCCAGGTTTTATTTAACCTTTAAAGATATGTTCCTCATTGAAACTAATACACATCCACTCACTTGCATGGGAATTCTGAAAATGAATAGGCTGATTTTGTAGCTAAGCAAGTATTAATGTCTCCTTATATTTGCAACTGAATCTAGCCAGAAGACACCATTTTTGTATACAATAAAATAGTTTGATGCAAACAAAACTTAGATTGGGAAAATTCTAAATATCCTGATAAATACAAATTCACTTGATGATTTTAATTTTAAAAAACAAAACATTGTCTTAATTTTTTGGTTAATACCTAGGACTTCTGCAGTTAATATCTTCAAAATTGTAGGTTCATCAAATCAACAAACTGTGTTCCATTGCCCGATTTCAGAAACTTGTTTACATTTCGTGTAAACCTGAGACAGAGATTCTTCCCTAGCAAAGTTTGTTTATATTCCACTCTTTAAATTGGATTTGTGATTTCTCTGTTTAGGGTTGTAATAAAGTGAAGGCTATTTTAGCTTTCTTAGTTGCCTTTTGTAGATTTTAAATTCGTGATATTCATGTTTTGATTTTTGTTAACCTAGCACAAGCTAAGAATTCGTTCAGAAGCATACGTCAGAAAAATTTCCACCCTTACTTCCTTCAAAGATTAAATAATTTCTAAGGGTATTTGAAGATACAAAAATAAAAACCATTTGATTTCATTAAAAGTGATTTCTTTTTTCTTCACTCTCTTTTTGTTAAGAGAAATAAAAAGGAGCTAAAATGCAAATAAATATAATGACCAAATGAAAATTAATCCCCTCTTCCCCAAAGTGGAAAGAAATTTTAACCTTCACTGCTACTGCAGCAACAGATTTAAATGGCCATGATTTCAAAACAAAGAATAAGGCTCCATTTTAATCATAATCAGAAACAATTCAATTTCAGAATTATGCGTAATTGTGGTTTTTCAAAGTTAGGCCCATGCATAGAAGAGTTACATCAAAATTGACTAGTACAAATATGATTGATAACTTGTCATTAACAAGAAAACTTGCTGAATCCTTTCACTATGAAATAATACAAAAACACAATATCTAGGATACATAGGTCTATGATGGAATGAAAATTATCAATATGGTAAAGACAATCCCTGAACTGAAACAAAAAAAAAAAAACCTTATTGTTTGACAATTAATTCTGAAACCCTCTACAGTTTTGTGTAAATGTTAGGATGAATTTAATTCTACAAAATAGGGAAGACATGAAAGGAGATGTTTACAAGTAACAATAAAACGAATTTTGGAAATGTGTACAGCCTATTCTATCTCAGCCCTTGGTAAGAACAAATCATTAAAAAATGGTATCCCAGGAAACTGAAACCAACAACATAAGGATTTTTGATTTCCTAGATAATTTATTTATTTAAACTAAGACATAAATGTAACTTATGTGGATTTATAAAATAACATTTAAATGCATTTTCAAAATTTTCAATTGTTTCCATTTAAATATAAAATCAGATTATGAAAATGGATTGAAATAAATTGATTTCATGTTTGGAATCAGCACTAAAAATAAAAATCTGTCATCAAAACTAAAAAGATTTTCAAAAAATAATTTTTGAAGGCTTGTGTAATCAACTCAATAAATAAGAAAAATATTGATGATATAAAGATCACTCTTTCAGATTTACCTTCAAATGTATTATTAATTTATTTTTCCCAATCAGCATGGCAATAAAATTCACCAAGAATGTTAGCCATACTTTTCTTCAATATGAAAAAAAAAAAGCAAAATCTTTAATTCAATAGTTTGGAAAAAGTTAATGATATTTTAGCCATTCTTTTATATTTAATGTAGAATCGATTTACAATGTATTTTTCCAATTAATTGTAAATCGATTCTACATTATATATAAAAGAAAAAAAATTAAATTAATAAATAATAAATAAAATAAAATTAACTCTAAAAAGTGCAAGCTAACGATTTTTTCATATAAATAAATAAGTAAATAAAAAAATGAGAAATCTTTTGTATTTTTATAAGTGCTAAATACTTTGTTTTAAAAGCATTCATATTAAAGCACTTTTGTTTCAAGTTGTCTAAATTTTTAAATTTACTGTATGAGAATTGAAAATTAATTTATTATTTATCTTTACAAAATAATTCTTCTAAGCTGTCAAGCAATCAGAACGGCGAATTATTGCAAGAAACGTTGGATGACGGCTGCGGAAGTTTAACTATTTGGCACTAAACTTACTGACATTTCATAACACATTGAAACTGCCAACGAAAAATGGTCATTTTACCGCTCGCTGTAGGTTTAGTACAAATACAATAATAATAGCCTTACCTTTAAAGTAAAATTTAAATTTTTTAAAATGCTATGACAGCTTTATGTTTAGACTAGGAGAGCAATCAAGTAAAATAAATTACCCAATAATATTATAAATACAAACACAGTACAATTATAAAGTTAAATAATTCGAAAATCAAAATAGGGAACTTTGTAAGGAGAAGCAAATAGATTATCATAATAACAAACCACCTAAAAATAAAACAATACTACAATGTTCAAATTATTTTTTGGTAAATGAGATAATCCGAATAAAGCACAAGAATAACATACTTGTCTTTCTCAGTACCAAAAATTGAAGCCAGATACTCCGCCATTTTTACGATAGAATTTTATTGCAGGTTGTTTTGTTGGTTGATGAAAACGCATTTCAGTTCATTTCATGCTAACATTTTGAGGGATCGTCATTTTAATAGAGTGAGAGTAGATTTACATCAAACATCGTTTATTTTAAAAATTCTCTTAAATTATACCTTTTTATAGTGCTATTTTCAGTTAAAATATGAATCAAAAGTGAATATTTTGTTTTTATTAGGTATTTTTATGAAAAAGATTTTAAACAAATTATTTTTAATTTCTGGCTTTAGATTCTGGTTATATATTGTTTCTTTTTCAAAAGAAGCTGATTGCAAGAAAAACATTACACTCAAACATGAAAAATAAATACTTCCAAAAACATTAATATTTCCAAATTAAATTTCCAAAGTTGCCAAGTCTCATTTCTCAATACCAGGACACAGCAGACAGCAGAGCAAAAAGACAACTAGTGTGCACAGTAGTTGTCCCAGCGTGAACGCATCTGATGCGTACTATAACAGTTGGCGACAGAAATGTAATTTGGCATCGGCTTTGGGGCTTTTTGACCTAGGTTTTTTACTGGTAATAACACAAGTGAACACAGTTATAAGAAATATTAAAAATAAAAATAATCAAAAAATGTGCCTATATTCGAAATAGGATTTACATGAATAAATATCGCCTTTTCGTATTATTTTTGTTAGAAAGCGTGAAATATAACAGTAAAATTAAAACTCAGCATCGATTTTTTCCCAATTTTTTTAATTTCACGTAGCCTCACAATTAATCAAAATTTGGATACTTTTCAGTTAGCCGAGAGCAAGCGAAAAATCGCCATATAATATAGAATTTCGCGGGTGGTTTTTCGTTTGCGCCCGGCTAACGGAAAAGTTCCAAAATTAGAAATGGGGATATAATAACATATAATATTACTTGATTATTACAACTTACAGTCTTTCATATTACTTACTATACTAGAGCAAACTTCTAGACAAGCTTAATCTTAATCATCAGTCTTTAATCATCTCATTAAGTACTTTTCAGTTAGTAACATTTGCACCTTTTTCCATCATAATTGAATAAATTTTCTATAATCACTAAATAATTCCTGATATTCAATGATAATAGTTTTCATAGTGCATTTTAGTTAATTTATTACATTATCTCATGAAAAAATTGACATCTGATATTAGCATTCCATTTTCCATAATTCCTTCTCCTATCTGCTGGATTTTCTTGAAGTTTGTGCACTAACACCTATGCTGTATAGTGATTTAAATTTCAGCTGATTTGTAATCTTTCTTGTTAATTTTTTTCTGTTTCATGATTGTCTCTCAGAATGGACCACAATAACAATTTCTGAATAAATTTGTACGTAATAAAAGGTTATTTATTTGAAATCTGAGCCTATATTATCACCCTTTTCATCTAAAAAAATATTAGTTATTTAATTTTCATTTGGTTATTAAAGATATATGCCATAAAAATGCATAGTTATTAATTAATGTATTTTAATGATGGGCAGAATTTATTTTGTATTTAGATTTCAATACTTATGCATTAGAGAGGACATGCTACAAGTCAAAAGGATTTCTAGAGGATATTAATTTCATGGAAGCTAATATCCTAAGATATTAGCTTCCATGAAGATTAAATCATCTAAAAAGCACCAAGCATCTCTAAACTATATTAAGAACATGCACAATACATTTGCAATATAACAGAATATATAATTACCAATACATAATGCAATGAGCTCTGTAATCTATAAAATTAATAAAGATAAACTTGTAAATATTTATTAATATTGTTATTATTAATAATAACATTGTCATACAATTAAAATGTATGCTGTTGTGAAGCAAAAATATTTAAGTAGTCACTAGTATCAATTCATTATTAACAGCTGTTGATATTACAGTATGGTAAAAAATCAGTAAAATTGGTCTTCCCTAAACTATCTTGCATACTTTAATGAATGCATTATCTACTTTTGGGGATAAAATTGGACAAAGTAGCAAATACTGCACATACTCAGATTTTTTTTTTCACTCTCATTCCTGAGCATTTCGCTAGTACAAGGAAGAAATTCAAGTCTGCATTGTAGAAGACTTTTCATTCACCATTTAAAGTCAAAGTTAGATCTAGAACTACAATTTTAATAATAGAATACATACTAAATTTTATTAAATTAAGTGATAGTGTTTTATGCTGCATATATACATGAGAAAGCAAAGATCAACAAATGGTTAGCTCATAGACTAATTTGATTAAAAATTTGATATCAACAATTTAGATGATGAAACTGAGCAATTTTATTCATCTAATAATCTATGTTTCGCAGATGTCATATTCAACAGGCATTCTTACAAACTTCTGTGAAATCATTTTATTTAAAACTCAATATAAACTTACAAGTTTTTTGCAATGATCAAACACTAAATTTAAATTGTATTAATCAAAGCATTTTTTTTAATGTTTTGAGTTAACATATCTATAGATAGACTTAATTCCAAAAATATATTTAAATTTAGAGTAGTCTACAATTTGTCAAAAACTAGAGTTAGAATTTTATATTAGAAAATGATTATTATAATTACAATATTTTCCTTTTGCATATTTTGTATGGAAGAAAGTAAACATTTTTTTTAAATGGCTCAATTGCTTTGCCTTTTCAAGATCATAAAACAAAAAAATATATTAAACAAATATATCAGAAAAGCAAATACCTTTGAAATACAAAACAATGAAGAATAATGTTCTCTACATATTAATTTACTTTAGTTAGCAAAGTACTAGCCACATTCTTCTAGGAAATTTTGTAATGATGTTAAATAAACTGTGCAAGCACCAATTTTGCTGTTAATATAATTAATAAATAAATGATCTTCAAAACTCTACACATAAAATACTTTGTATTTTTTGTTATGCTATCTATTTTTTAATTAACCTAATATTTTGAACATAATAGCTTTTTTTGTTTAAATATTTGACAGATTAAATTTTTTTTAGATAACTGTTTTTCATGCTTTACTCCTTTTTTAATTCCTTTTTAGCTCTTTTATATGCATATCTTTTACTCCTTTCTTTTTAGTTTTTTTTTTAATAAGTAGAACTTATTTTATTAGATTGATTTTCATTCACTGATTGCTTTTGGACATCAAGTGGTTCACTGGAGATATTAATTATATATGTTTTGTTTATTGTACACATCAAATTTTCTTATGAAAACCCATCCAATGACACCACAGCTTTATTAAAAACATAATTTGGCAAGCCATCTATCTTCTAAATTTCATTCCATTGTTATTTATATATCTTATAAATTACAAAGATATTAAATAGAATCTTTCTTTTTTAGCTTTTAGGAAGAAAATCAAGTAATAAAATATTTGATGACACAATGAGAATGGTTTGAATATCAGAATAATAATATAATCTGTAGTTGGATAACAGAAAGCAAATTTTTTTTAAAAAAATCCCAAAAATTCAGAAAAAATTATCATTAGAAAGACAATCCTTTTAAAACAGTGTAAAATTCATTTTTATACAATATATATGATAATTACTGCCTAAAAATGCAATTATTCATATATGCCAATAAAATTTTGAAAAAAAAAATGCTTTTTAAGGTATATTTACACTTTTCAAGGTCCATCTTTACACGTTCTAAGGTACATATGTGCCAAATTTGGTAGCTGTATATCAAATGTTCATGTCTGCCTTCTGTGTTTGTCTGCATAGTGCCAACACATAGAGAGGCATACACATTTTTATTTTTAGTATTGTATAACTTTTCAAAACATTTATTTGTTCTAGAGTTTTACAGTTCAAAAACTATTTAAATAAATTAGCAATTCTTAAGTAATCATGATGAGTAGATGTGCAAAATATCTCAAATATCAAAAGATGAAACATAAAGATGAAGATAAAATGAAACATAACGATATTAAAAAAACAAAATAGTTATAATAATTAAGCATTATTTTAAAATGCTTAAGCAAAACATGTTGTGCAAATATCAGATTGATATTTTTGTATTTAAGAAATTGAAGACAAATTCTCAATCAAACAAAGCAAAAAAATTGTTAAAAGCTTTCTATAATGTTACCCAAATATGAGATTGTGTTGTGTAGTTATACTTTAAATGGCAAAAATGATAACTATAGAAATAATTTTGTCTCTTATATGCTCTTAAGAATAGTATACACTAAAAATGGATATTTTTATTATTCCAAATAATAATAACCTAACGGAAAAGAATTTTATTACATATGGAAATACATTTTTCATTTATCCATTTCTTAATAGAGTGGAATTCATTAAATGAAGTTAAAATTATAGAAAAGATAGGCAAAAGTAAAGAGTATATTCAGTGACTAAAAAGTGATTCCATCAAGAAAATGCTTATTATAAATAAAATTTTCAAATAATTTTAAAAAAATTAATTATGTAAACAAAAATTCTTGCAGGGCTTAGTAAATATATATTAAAAACTATGTAACCAAATTGCTTACATATATATATTTAAAACAATTGGTCAATATATTCTCAATGTTACATCTAGATAGAATTGCTCTTTTTCAATGAACAGAGAAATGAATAACTGTAGAGAAGGAAATATAATATAAATAATATAAATGACATGAACAACAAATTTCTGGGTTTTATTTATTGGTTTTCAATTATAATGAAGTACTTGGTATTTACAAAAGTATATACAAAAAAAAAAGTTTCAATTCTTTCTATTACATAGAAATAAAATCATTTCAGATAGAAAAAAACTTCCCCAGAAAAAAAGAATAAAGTTTGGAGGGGACATTTTTTTTTTTGAGGATTAATAAGTCATATGAATTTACAGGTCATTCTTCTTAACTCAATATAAACTTTGCATATTTTATAGGATAGTATTTTTAACAATCGAACTTACAATTGAATAAATAAAAATAAAAATATTTTAAATGCATATAATTTCAAAATTTCATTAATATAGCAGATTTATTCACTATAGTTACCAATAATGGTATATTCCAATTATTATTACATCAACAATTCAATACTAATGGTAATGGTATAGTTAATGGTATAGTTCAATAGTAATGGTATAGTTAGTGTAAAACAGTCAAAGCATATGCAACTGTTAAATTCTCAAAACAGAAACATACACCAGTAACAATACACTATGTAAACATTTAGTTTACATTGTGTTATTTTTATGTACATTTGGTCCCAAGCACCATCTTGAGAAGATTATTTTGGTAATTAAAAAATATGCATAGTTTTATATATATATAATATGAATTTATATATAGTATCATTTAATATGTATGGGTGAAGCAGAATTTGAATCAATTGTTTGAAATGTTAAAACAGCATTTTGTTGGTAACTCTCATTTCTTTTCATTTCACATTCTGTTACCAATCTATTTAATTCATAAGCATCATAGCCTAAGAGACTTTTCAAATCACAAACAAATTTATAGACAAAACGCTTTCCATGGACCTGTAACAAAAACATACAAATCAAGCACTAAAAATTGAATTTCTTCACATTTTATTGACTTTTTTATATGACAGTAAAATAAAAGTAAAATTAATAATGAACCAATTAGCAAGTGAAAGGAGAATGTAAATACAAGGTAATTTTTGTTAAATATTGATTACAAATTGCCATACACTTTAAATGAGGTAGTTAAACTTTAAGCTTGGTGAGATCCCTTTTATTGTTTTTTTTCTAAAGAAAGCAATTATTTATCTTAAATATTGAGAGCAGCATGATTTTGTAATATGAAGGTATTCAAAAGCAAAAATGAAAAAAAAAAAAAAAAAAAAAAAATAGGAGCATGGAAAATTATAATTATTATTCAGAGAATGTTTGTTACTCTAATACAAATAATAAAAATTTATGAGAAATATAAAAATCCCTTATGATTCAACATAATGAAATTAACATTTTGAAAATGGCAAATTGCTTGATTATTCTCATACTTTGTCTGTCAATATCTCAGGAAAAAAGATTCATTATGGTGAAATAAGAAAAATATACCAAAGTTTTAGCAAATATTTTTTTTTTTTAAAAATGTGACATTTTGACTCATCAGTATATCCTGAAATTTTTTTTATATTTTAATTAGGCTTACAGCAAATATCTAAACTAAAGAAACTCAACCAATTCAAAGTGGATAAATTAGTATGATTACAGCAAATATGTAAAATAGTATTTTGTTTCATTTTTTTGCTTTAATACATATAAAATAGTTTCATTAATTGTATATGACAATCTGACATAAAGAGATGTTTAAAAGATACAGAATTTCCTCTATGGAATTTGTTTCAAATTTCTCAATACAACTTGGAAAAATAGTTAAAATAATTAGGATTTAAAATACTATCAATTTTGAAGGGATTTTGCTGAATAATTATATACTCATCAAGGGATTTTGCTGAATAATTATTTTAAATTCAACTTGATTCTTTTATTATTCAGATGCTCTTCTAAGTAAATTTTCAGATTTAGAATTTGAATTCTTTTTAAAGCTTAGATGTAAATACACAATTACGGATATAAATTTGATAATCATTCAAAACAATTGTGACAAAAATCAGTCCATTGCATTTAATATTGGTGAACAGCCAAGCCTAAGAAACAATTAATTTGATGATTTGAATAATTTTAATGTTGATTTTCAATTTTGAAAATAGAATATATTATTCATGGATAGTAGCCACAAATGATAAAACAAGATTTTTAAAAAATGAATGCTTTTAAAGCAATAGCAATATACAAGACTCATTTACATATATTTTAATTAAATAAGATATCATTGTTAAGACTATTTATACAATAAAACTAAAGAAAAAAATGTTTAGTCATTCATCTGTTATAATCAAAAATAAAATCTGCAGCACATACCTTTGCAAGCATTTCACCATCATAATAGTAACGAAGGGCTCGGCTCAATTTTTCATAGTTCATAGTGGGTTTATTTTTTCGTTGCCCCCATAATTGTGCTACCATTTCTGGATTTATAAGTTTAAATTCTCCTTCATCTCCTTGCCAGCGAATAAATTCTCTAAAATCTTTGTCAGTTAAAAGTTCCAATAAAAACTGCCACAGTTGAATTTGTCCATTGTTTCCTAAGATCAGAAAGATATATATACAAGTTATACCCTTCAAAGTTTTATATATATATATATATTATTACTATTATTATTCACTGTAATGAAGCAACTTTTATAAATATTTTATTATTATCAACTTCAAATAATAATAAAATTATCACAGATAAAATAATATAGAAACCTTAATATTTTATCACAACTTTTTTAAAAAAATTCTGTAATAATTCAAACATATTAAAACTTTTATAGAAGAAATTACTTTTTCAGCCATAAAATTCAAAAATAGTTTTTAAAAATTGAGGATTAGATGTGCCCATTTAGACAACTTGTTATTTTGTTATCAATAGCTTAGATCTGATTTTCACAGAATAACTAACAAAAGTTGTAGTAGAAAATGTCATGCACATTGATAGACTGTTTGGGAAATTATCTTTACTTATAATAAAGCACGATGTGTGTGTGTGTGTCTGTTGGCGATTCACAGGCCAGACCGTTCGACCTACAGCTACCAAATTTGGTATATGTATACATTGGGTGCCGGGAATGTGCACCTCGGAGCACTTTTTTTGAATTTATTATTAAAATTTTAATTAAAAAATAAGTCAAAATTTGAAGTTTTTGTGTTATAACGTCCGAAAATATTACAGTACAAAATTGATTTTTGCATCAAGTTAAAGAGCAAAAAATTAGCTTTTCAATGATACTAATGTTTTGACATATAAATTAAAACTCTATTTTTAATGAATTTTTAAACATTTAATTTAATCGCATTTTTCCAACAATTTATTTTGCAAAAATAAAATAAATATAAAATTTTATCTTCTAGAGGATCTCAAAAAAATCAGCTTTTAATAAAATGTTGCTATCATATTTTCAGAAGTTCTGATTTAAAAAAAGTTAATTACTAAAAAAAAACAACAGAAAAATACAATTTTCATCACGTGATTTCATGAAATCAAACAAATAGGAAATGTGATATTTTTTAAACAATAAATGCAAGAGAAAATTTTTCTTGATCGTTTGCAATATCAAAATTAACAATTCCATTAAAGAATTAAAGTAAATAAAAATACAAAGTAAAAATATATTACAAAAGTGCGACAGTTAAAACTGAAAAAGAATTTTTAGAAAAGCACCAAACGATTATCTTCTGAGAGCGAGATTAGTTATTGAAAAGCAAGAAATCTTAAACGAACTTTGAAAATGACGTCATTTCAAAGAAACGACGAACAAAAAGCAATTGATAATAAGTAACAGTAAAATATTTTTGCATTTTTTTTTAATTTTTAAAACAATAGGACATGTTTTGAATAGTTACTTTTACTTATGTGAAGAACATATTTTGTGCAAATCAAAGAATTTGCCTTCGTGATTGTAATTTATCACCGCATTTTAATGAATCATGCGAAATAAAAACGCAACTGCTTTCAACGAAGCATACGTAATATTAAAGCTATACTGGTAAAAGGAGGTCAGCTATTTGAAAATGCATCTTATTTCAAACAAGCATACGTAATAATTAATAATGCAAAATTTGTAAAAGCATATAAAACTATTTTTACCCGCATATTTCGGAGACATCAAAACTTTCTAACCAAAACAATATCATTTTCTCTCACGAAAAAAATAAATCAACTATCATTCCAAATTAAACATATAAAAATGTCATTTTCGGCACGTGTCTGCATAAAATGAAACAAATATGAAACATGATATTTTTGTAAAATAAATGGATGGAAACGTTTTCTATGATATTTTACTACACATATATTACTAATCCAATTAAACAGTTTTATTTAAGGCAAATCTACATCTTAACATCTACAACGCATCTTCTGTAATCGGAGTCCAACATCTAATTTGTGAATTTTTTGGGAACAGACATAAATCTCTTAACAAATGGTCCAAGTGAAATACATAATTAGTAGATTGAGGTAAAAAATTCTGATGAATTAAATTTTTACCTGTATCGTCTGCTCTGTGAATCATATTTAACAAAATATTCTAGAGACAATAAGTCCTTAAAATAAAAGAAGTGGCACTCCAATCAACTAAATCAGTCATCAAAGCTAAACGATCTATGAAAATTTCAATATAACTATTCGATAAAAACTGGCGATTTTAGATCACTTTATCAAGATATCAAAGAAGCCAATCAGAGTTTAGAATAATTGATTTAGATTATAAAAATGATGATTGTTCTAAACTTGCAATATTCAGAACTGAATAAATCAGCCAGATTTGTAAAAGATAGAAATGCTTATTTATTAATTTAGAGCTTGAAATATTAAGAATATTTTACAAATATGAATCTATAAGGCCATATGAATTTAAACCATATTTTTTTTTATGTTTGTTTATAAACCTTAAAAAAATGTCATTTCTGAGAGCATTTGTATACATCTAAAAATAAAATTAAAAACTGAAGGTTTCAATTAACCTGTGAAATGTTTATTGAATAATTCCTTGAGATCTTATAAATTATAAAAAAACATTATAATGTTTTAATTTCTGTATTGAACATAAAACTTCAATGTCAGACTACTCTGCTTTCAGTTCTTAGTTTTATTTAAAGGTGTGCTTGAATTGAGTAAAAATTTCTTTATATTAAGTGCACTTCCATCACTTCCACTTTGATTTGAAACTGAATTTTACTTGCACTGATAGAAAATCAGAGAGATATGGAGTTCAAAGATAGGACTGCTTAAGGTCTACAAAATTTTGTAAGTGAAATATATGATTATCGAAATTTGAAGCTTAAAAATATTTTGCTGAAAAACTTATTATGAGACCAAGTTATATATTTAAAAAATTGATTTAACCCTTTAGTCGGCATTAATATTGGTGAACTGACTGGTCGCCAAAGGCGGCTAGTAATAAATAAATTAAAAGAAAGAAGCTTTAGTTTATATTGCATTTAAGATGGAAATATGCAGTAAAACAAGCCAACTATTAAAGCACATAAACAGAAAAAGTTATATATTGAAAGAGAATGGAAAGGGAGAGAAAAGCAGAAGGGCCAAATAAAATTTTTTAAAAAAATGTGCATAATAAATATTATTTAATAAACTTGACTGGTCTTTGAAGGGATAATATAATGAATTAATATAAAAACAATAAAATTAGAGATCTTATTTTTATTCACATATCAATAAACGAGTGACTTTAAATCAGGCTTTGAATTGCTTCATCTAAAAAAGAAGTTGCAAAATGTATATTTTATAATTTTATTTTACAGATATGTGGATTGTAAATATTTTAAAACATTTTCCAATATTGCACAGAGGAAAATTATATTCTAGATTTAAAAGTAAAGTTTTTATTTCAAATTATTTATAAATATAAAAGTAGATGGCTTGTAAATTATTGTGATACCACTGTTTAAGAAACTTTGATCTTATGTGTAACTAAATGGATGAGTGCAAAAGCCAAAACTGATATTCAATAACAAATGCTAAGTATATAATAATAATAAAAAAATTAAAATATGATAATATTCAATGTTCATATTATTATCAATTTTTGCATTGTTATATTCTTTAAACTATCTTTCAGAAGCATATTACAAAGTTATATTACACAATAATTGATTTTAAGAAGGTTTTTGAAAATGCCTTATCCAAAATCATACCTTTACAAAGCATTTATGTGAGCTTTCAAATGGTAAGAAATTCATGCTTATAAAATTTCAGCAAAATTACACAAAATACATTCATGGCATTGAAAATCAGACCTGTAGGATTACCCGGGCATCCTTCATAAGGAGGTCCTATTCTAGAAACTCGTTTGTATTTTTCTTCATCAACTTGTGCTTGCAAAGCAATTCCAGAATGGTGGCCTGTTTAGGAAAATAAAGTTATATAATAAAACAAAAGAAAAATATATATTATAAACAACAAAAAAATAATTAAAATATCTAACAATAATGAATAAAGAATTTCTATTGCATACCTATAAAATTGCTTGAAGTCTCAATAGGAACTTTGGGTGATTTTGGTTTAGGAATCCTTTTGATCTTAAAAACTTTATTCTTATTTTGTGATCTGGAAGTTTTAGGATGTTGAACAGCAGCTAAAAATATAAATACTTTATTTAATGAAAGTAAATAAATAAATAAAATAATGTACAACAATACATAATTATTGGGTTTATATAAGTTTTAACAAAATCTTTGAAAATACCTTGATCTTCATCACTCAGAGTGTAGGATATTCCAGGACGCTGAATGATAGCTGAAAGATGAAAATTACTTTAAAAAACTAATCATTGTATAATGACAAGTTCTTGTAAGAAAAAACTTTTAGAAGCACTTGTAAGAATTGACTGCAAAGAACTGCAAATTCTGAGATAAATATACACTATAAAATTATTTCTGAGCCAAATACAGTAATTTATGACATTCCAACAATGATTTTATGTAATATGTACAGTGATATATTAATATCTATATTTCAGATCAACCTACATCCAGTAATTTTCATCTATTCTTTCCAAAAACATATTAACCAAGTATTCCATAAAAAAATTACAAATTAAAAAGGAGGGATAAAATGATTAAAAAAGTGTTTAAATGTTTTTTCAAACTCATGTATATACTAACTCCCTTTCAATTAGAGATTTCTCTAAAATTGAAATCCTGCTCTTTTTAAAACGAATTTTGCAATATAACTGGAAATTGTAATAAATTCTTATTTTAATATTAATAAAAAAATACTTAAATAAGAAAACAAAAATTGTGAATTAGGAAATATGTTTAATCTCCTTTTCATTTAATAAGGATATGAATGTTCATAAAAATAAGTTGCTTTTTCAGATTATTCTGCAGATGTAACTAATAGTTGAATTGAAATTAAAGTGAATATACTGAGTTATTAGACAATTTTTTTAGAAAAAATTAATAAAGATTTTTAAGGAATTTTAATGTAAATTTATTGAAGAACTAAATTAACTTATTGTGTTTGGATTTTTGAATGTAATTATTTGTCATATTCATTATCAGTCATTTTAAAAATGATAAAAATTTTATCATCAAATAATCAAATTTTGAATATAAAAAAATACCAAATACAATTTTAAACAACAATAGATTTAAATGTTAGTTATAATTAATCAATAAAAACAAAATACTTTTTCATAACTAACCTATAATTTTAAATTTACGTAACAATTCAACATGAGCCCAAAACATATCGTCAGGATCGAAAGCAATTTTTTCACGTAAACTTTCTTGACTCATGCTCATTAAGTCTCGGCCAGAATACTTCCACTCATTAAGATCTATTTTAGGTATTTTAAAATGGTGTGCAGCCCATTCTAACCAAAGTTTCACATGTTGAACAGTCCACACAGATGGATCTGTGGAAAAAAGAAAGAAAAATAAATAAACAGTAAAAAGGTAACATTTTTAATGCTATAAAACTAATTAATAAAAGCCTCAATGGTATATCTTCACCATAACTACTACAAAATAAGAGGATTCCCACAAAACATTCAGAAAAGAAAATTTAGTATTGTTTTATTAAATCAATACAGTTACACAATGAAAAGTAAAACAAACATATGTTATGAAACTTAAGATTTCATTATATATATGTGTGTGTGTGTGTTTGTGTTTTGTGTGTGTGTAATAGAGAAATATACTTAAAAAAAAGAAAATTCTGTGAAACTAAAAAAAGATCTATTGTTCTTGAATCCAAAATAAGTATACTGTTCACTTATTCAAGAAGCAAATGAATTTAGAATTATATTTTTCAAATCAATATATCACTAGAAACTAAATCAGAAAAGTAAAAGTAAAAAAATTCATCAATCCAACTACTCTCGATAACTTTTACATAATTTTCAAATAAAGTAAATAAATTTTAATCAATTAGAAAATAATTAAATAATAGTCTAAGAATGAATAGCAGCCTATTTACATGAGATAGTTTTATAAGCAAGATGGTGCTTTATAAAATGTTTCTCATAATGTATGAATTTTCTAATATTTTAAATAAAATCATCCAGGAAAGACATACTTTTATTGTTTACCTAATCAAATTATTTTAAATATATTTTTTTTAAATTTATAGCACTGTAATATTCTGGAAATATGCAAAAAACATGCCTTAAAATATGATTATAAATCTTATCATGAGTTAAAAATCCTATGTATATATAAGTAAACAATATAAATATTCTGAACTTTGCCTTTTAATCAATTAATAATAAATCTCTAAACTTCAATTTTTATTTTTGTATTCTAAACTAGATCTTTAGAGTAAAATTTATAATTTTTAAAGATATTAATAATAAAATTCCTGATATATACTAATCATTTCTAGCATGTAATTCATTAAAACTTCGTATTACAATGATATAAATCAAACTCCAAGTTATTCAAATATATCGGTATAGTTGAAATATCATGGTTAATAGCAATTTTCAAAATCTAAGTTTGTTATTTTGACTCTTCGAGATAAAAGATAAGATTTTTTATTTAATTTTGTTATTTTGATAGCATTCTCCCCCACTTTTTCTTTTCTTTCAAAAATCATTTGCAATAAATATAACTATTTAATATAACACAATTTCACATAGAAAACAACTTCACAATACTAATAATAGTCTCAATTTTCACATAAATCAAATTGCTACATTTATCTATAAAAATTTTCAATGATCACAGACTTTTTATTATTTTCTCCTTTAATTATTTAGATTTTTCATTTTATTTGATTAATAATATAATTAATAAAATAATATAACCACTGAAAGTTTGTTAACTGAAATATTTTACTTTAAAGTTAATTTACTTAAAATATCAATGTTTGACAATTTCCTTTTTTTATATAGCTTTTTTTACAGGCTATGGAAAGCCATAGATAGAAAGTTCAAATTGTTTTTAATTACCATTAGAAATTCCATGTTTTTCTTGTATTTTACGAAAATCAGGAGCAATAATCCAACGCAAGGAATCTTGCTCCTCTATAGATGAT
This sequence comes from Argiope argentata, assembly GCA_026289955.1. Lineage (NCBI taxonomy): Eukaryota > Metazoa > Arthropoda > Arachnida > Araneae > Araneidae > Argiope > Argiope argentata. The sequence goes on along the minus strand of JAOUZG010040215.1, from coordinate 10,236,056 downwards.
TCATTTTTCCTTTGATGACCAGTAGATTCAACAAAAGTTGTTTCACCCAATAAATAAATGCGAGCAGAAACTATAAGAAACAAAGCCATACTTAAAGAGATGTAATTAGAAACTGAAAAAATAAAAAACAGGCTCATAATAAATAAAATACCTTCATCATTTACAGTGGGGGACATTGCAATTTCTTCAGCTGGCTTAAGAACATCAGCAATATTTATTTTTTTAATTCCTATTCAGAAACATAATAATATTAGAATAGTAATGAGTTGCAAAAAGTACAGTTTTTAATTGACAACAAATAAATGAATTGACAACAAATATTATATATATATGCAATATAGCTTACCCTATAATAATAAAGCATAAAATTTTCAATGATATTAAAATGATAAAGTTTTAAAATAATGAAATAATACATTTTTGAACAAATTTAGCCGTTTAAAAAATTAAGTTACATTTTTCGTGCTTTTTTTTACGTAGAGTTAAGGAAAAAAAACTGAAAACAAATATTTTTGAGAAAACATTGTATGAAAAAAGATACAGTAGAATAATTTATAGCTTTAAAGCATAGAACTTTTATGTTTCCGATTTTTATTTAATATAGTGATTTGAATTTTCTAATAATGAATTTAAAAATGAGAAGCAATTTCATTCTTTAAATCTAGGCTTTGCAATCTGAAAAATTTAACTCTTCTATGAACATTATATTAATAAATAAAATTTCACCTTAAAATCTGAAGGTGGTATTGCATCTCTGACAATAAAATATTTTACAACAGAATTTTTTTTCGCCTTTAGTTTTAACTAGGATGTGGAAACAAATATGCCCCACTGTCTCTTAAGGAATTTGAATTTTCTCCTAAATCCCTCCATTACACGGCTGAATTTGTTACCTCTCATTTATACTGGGAGCTAAATACTCATTTCCTGGCCAATTTTCTTCAATAGACTGGAAAGTATGTACAGCTGTTATATTAACAGAAATCTTTTCCCCCAATCAACTCTCAAGTTTTAGATTCAAAAACCCATAAACAGACACTAAATTTAGTGGAAAGTCACACTTGAAATAATTTCACACCCATTTAGAAAATATCTTCTACAAAGGAAATTACAGCCAACTTTCCCTTTAACCCTTACAGGACCATAAGGCTAACCTAACAGGACTCAAGACTAAATATGCCAATGCAACACAATATTTTAGCTATTGTGGGTGTAAAGTTAGAGAATATCACCAGAAAAACACAGCAAGGTGTATAGGTTTCCTGTAATTTCATGGGAAATATTTTTCCCCATGGACCATAAAAGTAAATAAACGAAGAGTTAGGTTTATTATACTGGCATTTTATTTATTGCTTTGTAATACAAAAAACATAATAAAAATTATCAGAAAAGTAAAATAAATAGTTATAGTATTCTATGAAACAATTTTGTTTACTTGTGAAGCACAAGGGGGCATTGCACATAACGCATTTATTATGTGTCCTATTTTCTATATTCGTTCAGAAACACATTTTCCTCCTTGGACACACGTTTTATTTTGACATTCCGTTAAAAAAATATAGATTCAATAATAATTGAACAATCAATAACGATATTTGTAGAAGGAAAAAATATTTCCCTTGAGCGTGAAAGGGTTAATGCATCCTACAACTCCAGTGCTATATACAAGAGAGTATGTCCAAGGGAGAAGAAGGTGCATTTTCAAAAGCAACAGGAAATGATAATCCTAAAAGAACTTTCAGATAATAGGAGTATATGAAGCAAATTTTGTTACAGAGAAATGAATGAAAAATTAACAACATATTTTGGTAGATGCTGGTAAAGTAAAAAAAAAGATTTTATTTTAACAATTTTGTTTCAATAAATTCAAGTTTTTAACATATTTTTTTACAAATATGTCTGACCTTTTGAAAAATTATTTCTGTGAAATACTTTTACAATATATTTCATTGCATGTATCAGAATTTTAATATACTAATTTATGGCAATTTATAAAGTATCCGTTAAAAATTTAAGTAAATTATTTCAAGCTAATGATCCATACATTTATGTGCTGTTCTCCACTGGCTAACAAACTTTTCTGGGGAGGTGGGACAAATTTATTCAACTTTTTAAAATTTCAATAATAAATAAGGAAATTGCATTTTTGATAAATGAATAGTTGGAATGTATTCATTGAATCTTAAATATCCTTTCAATATATTTTTATTTATAAAACCGTATTCTTTCACTATACATTAAAAAAAAATTCATTTCAGATATGAATTTAAAATTATTTTTTAGACATTCTAATTAATTTTAAATAATGCAGAATTTTTTAAATAAAGGAAACGCTCAAATATCTGTTAAAATAACTTTTCCATGAGAAAAACAGCAACCAGTTTAATTTTAGAAAAATCTTTAAAAAAAAAAGAAAAGAAAAGAGCCTCTCATTGCTATACAAAGGGCTAATTAAACAATATCAACAATCATAAAAATATTATCTAATTGAAAACTACCATGGAAAAAGTACTATTACAGGTTGATAAAACAATGTTAATAAGTTTTTCAATAAAACATAACCATACCGTCCATCTCTGTTATATTCACATTAATTTGAACTAAGCCTTCTCCTTGAACACATTGGTTAACTAAATTTTTTGTTGCATCTAACTATAGAGAAAAGAAAATAGCAGAAAGTCAGATAAAAAAAATTTAAATATAAAAATAAAATGTATAATCTTATGAATTGAAATAAAAATTTTATATTTAATTGATGAAGACTAAATGATCATAAAATTTTGAACAGTTAATAGCTCAATAATTAGATGACTGATTCTTTATATGTATTTTCTCCTCCCTCATAATCGCAGATTTCATAAAAATTTTATAAACAAAATTTAAAGCTTATTTGATTTTTTTTTAAATGAGGAAGAGATTTCTAATAATGAGAGATTGTACAATAGCTCATCAAAAAATGAGCCTCCCCATCAAAATATATACAAAATACATATGCAGTCTAAAAAAAATAACATGTTACTCTGAGGGAGAAAAAAAAAATCGATATAAATTAAATAAACCTTTTTTTTTTTTCACTTAGGCATTCAATCAGATGAAACAAATTTCATGCCAACAAATAAACCTGAATTTAATTATGTTATTAAACAATGGGATAGTACCTCAAAAATGACTAGTACAAAAGTTACACTTTTCTATCAAAGAATATTAATTTTTTATGACCTTATCCTGTATACTCATTTTTAAATAATTAATAAGCAATTTGCTTAAATTTGAAGAAAAAAAATTCATCATTCATGCAATTCAATTTGCTTGATTAAGAAATAGAAGATACAGAATACGATCCAAATTAAACAAATGTGAGTGCTATTATACTACAAGCTTATAATCTTCTTTTTGAACTTAAGCGTTTCACTCACACTCATTCATTATTATACTTCATCATATATGAAGTAAAACTTATCAATTCTGATAAAACAATTTTTCTTAAAACTTAATCTCTTGACAGAAAAAATAATCATAACAACAAAAATTTGAATAACTATTAAAAATAAAAAGCATCAACATTATTTCATCAATTGAAACAATAAGTTTTAAAAATATTCAAATGATACAAAAATGTAATTAACATTATACATTTATTTAAGTATAATACCAGTATTACACATGACAGTTTTAAACATGCAAGATAAATAAAATTCATGTTATTACACAAATAGTAGCCATCAAATCAAATAAATTATTTATATAATGATTACAATTTGAGAAGTAACATAATGCTGGCTCACTCTGTTTAAAATATAATAATTTTATAGTTCTATGCGATAGCCACTTATACTAACCTCTTGAATATCCTGCAGAAAAAAACGATAATCAGACAAATCTAATCCTGTTCTCTGTTCAAGAAGAGATCGTAGAGTAGTTAAGGGTTTTGTTATATCCATATACTCAATCAATGTATCAATATTACCTTCAACTGTTATACTGAAATTTAAACACACACAATGAATAAATAAATACCTCTAACCCTATTAAAATGAAAAACAAGGATTTTCATTTTATTAAAACATGGATTTCACGATTATTACATTAAAACATGGATTTATATATTTATTACTATGAATTAATATTCAATTACGTTTAAGTATTTGGTTCTTGTCTATTAACCGAGTGTCAGAGAAGAATTGCCAAAAGATATTTGGTAAAATTCTGCATTATTTGGTGATTTTTCACTGCTGCCTGGCTAACGGAAAAGTACCAAAAATTTATATATTTTTAATCCATAAGCAAATTATATTTTTTAAACTTCAATTTATAAATCAAAGGACATAATACACTTTTAATAATATATATACAAATACATCAACTGTTATTTTACCAAGTTAAATTAAATATACTTGTAGTCAAATGAAAAAGACTTTATAAAATTAATGACAAAACAATTATATAACATCAAAATTAAGATTAATAGGAAAACTTGGGTTAGGAAGTTTATTGAAACACACACTTTAAGCAGAAGTTATTTAAATTTTTAAGCAGAAATTCCATTAAATGTAATTTTTATGATAAATTTTATTATAGCATCTCAGAGCACAATTAGAAACAGACAATGAGAAGTAGTGAACATGTACACCATTTTAGTTAGTAAATGGAATTATCTTTCTTGTAAACTTTGATTTAAGCCAAATTAATTGATTTTTTCTTATTTATTTATTAAGTTTTGATCAAATCACCAAGACTTTGCCTTAGGGAAATCTAATAAAGGTTTACCAAAAAAAATAATATATCTTTAATTTTTAACTGATCCACATGAAAAAAGAGCATTATAATAAATGGAAACAAGAAAAAAAATAAGGTAAAATGAAAGGTTAGAGAAGTTCTAAAAGAGAAAACAACAACAAAAAAAAAGATGACAAAGGTTTTAAACTAACAAAGATTCTGAAAAAAAAAAGTTTTGTCCAAGATTGTAAGAACTTATGAAAGAACTAATGACATATCATAGTATACTATGTTAATATTTCTTTTTGAAGCAATGTTAGAACTATTTTGGGAGAGATTGTAATTTTGTATAACATTCAAATGACATGGATAGTGCTTGAGTTGACCCTCTCCCTTTTCGATTCCTACATCAGTGGAAATATGCTTGACTGTAACAGATTTAGCTAATATCAGACCTGCTTACAAAGCAGTTCTTCACTGGAATGGGGTTTCAAATCATGGACATGCTGGCTCTGGAGCCAACGCAATAAAAATAGGCAATAAGGCCTGCAATTCAAGGCTTAATTGGTAAAATTTGGATACAAAATGTGTGCGAAAGGAAGAAGTCTATCATTTGCTGTTATAAATGCAATTCTGATGTGAATTAACTTTATATTGAATTATGTCATAATTTATCTTAGTTTACAGAAAATCACTTGATAAAATTTATTATTACAATGCCAAACGACAATAATTACCAAATTCCATGTGCAATTTAGTTAAAATATTAATGACGAATGGCTGATCATACAAGGAACTGGTTTTTTTTAATGTTACAAATTGCCCCTATTTGGAACAAGTTACAACAGTTGACAAGTTTTGGGGAACATTATTTCTGACACTAAAATCAACAAAAATGTTGATTTTTTTAATGTATATTATGTATGAAAGTTAAGTTATAAAAAAAGTAATTATAATCAAAACATCACAAGTATATTAAAAAATATAAACATTTTTTTTTTAATTTTTTAATGAGCTTCCATTTTTTCTAATTATTACAACTGGTATGAGAGGAGAAAAGTGTTAATAATGAAAAAAAATCGAGCAGGAACCAACACTTTTCCAATTTTATTATTAATTTTTAAAGTAAAATCCTCACATCATTTATTGATCTTTCTTTTAGATATATTCCACTAAAAACAATAGCACCAAGTAAAATAATATAATAGCAAAGCAGTTGATGAAAAGACATGTTTTTCATCATTAACTCTTTTTAACATTGGTGAATTTTTAATCCATTTAGACAACAATTAAATTAATATCAAAGTGATATTTCATAAAAACTTTAATGCTTTTATTAAATATAATAGGCTTAACAGAAAAAGTATAAGAAAGCTATATTTCTGACATTGTAATGGAAATTAAAAGCAAAATTTGATAACAAAGTTTCACAAAACTACATAGAAAAAATCAAACAAACCTTTCCTCATCTTGTACAATGTCTTCAGCATTAACAATTTCAACAATCTCATGTGGGCTTTCTAAAACAGCCCCCATTGAACTTGCTGATAACTGTATACTTTCAATGTTTTCCATAGAAGAAACTTCACTAGAAATAGCAGCGGCTACTCTTGCTTTCTTTTCAGCAGCACTTTCATCAGGAGTACTTGGATCACTAACACGTTTCATTTTTTAACTGGAAAAAAAAATAATACAAATACAAAATTACAATTTTGTTTTATTAAATTATATTAATATATCTAATAAAAACTTTATTCTAATTTTACTGTAGCTTCCTCAAAAAATTGATTTTGCTCTGAAATGCAACTTTTCTATTAATACAAAAAGAAATAAATATAAACAGTAGTATCAAACCAATGTTAGACTTTCAATTAAACAGATTGATTAAAGCTAAAGAGCACAGATAGATCAGTTATAATTTGAAATAATTTAGTTTCTAAATAAGTAATTTTTTTAAAAAAATCCATGAATTATAAAATATAAGGAATACCATGTAAATTTGCAATTATTATTAAATTCTTTATTATAAAAAAACTAAAGTATAATTACTTATTTAAAGCATATAAGAATATTATTTATACCATTAAACTAATTATATTTATTGCATGAATCTTATAAAATAATTATTTGTATTGTTTGTCATATTTTTGAAATTAATTGTTCATTATAATTTATCATAATAATATTAAGCTATTACTTTACATAAAGAAATGATTAACTAATAATTGTTGTCAATTTTTCAAGAATTTGTTTATTTTATCATTTTTTTCTTATAAAATACAGAATAACATATATATAGCTACCAAAAATAAAAATTAACATAGATATATCTTTAATTTGTTGATTAGTTTAATATTGTTATAAAGTGTGAAATAAACTGACTAGTAATTAAAAAAAGAATTTCATAGAGTGAATTGTGAAGGATTTTAAAATTCTTAAATTTTCTACTGCAACAAATTTATGCAATAAAACTGACAAATCACAAGTTTTGCATTGTATGTTTGCTGCACTTGGGATACTTGATGTATATTTTGGCAGCTATAGCATTAACACATTTGCTGCCACCAAAATTTATATATCCATCCTCAGAAGTCGAATTTAAAAAAAGTGTTTTAATGATTAAAAACACTCCTAATATTTTAATAGTAAAGCCAGAAAAAAAGAAAAACCTTTTATTTTCGTGTTTAGTAAAAATAATGCTTCACTAACGTGCCACAAAAACCTCATCATTCAACCTCCAAATCTGAACTTAAACTAAAGCAGTTTACTTATCATACTCGATTGTCGCCCCAGAGCGTCATCGGCATGGGAGGTAGCGCCATGCTGACGCGCCAGCGCATCAGTGGCAGTGAATATGTTAAAAGAAAAATACCATCTGAGATTGCTTTTCAAAAGTCCGATGCACTATATTTAAAAAATAAAAAGAAACTAATGTGAATTCAGATTTCATAATTATATCTTAAATATTAAAAAAATAAAACTTTTGCACTAACACACTTTTAAAAAAAATGACCTTAATAAGAAGTAATTTGCAAATATTGTTTAATATTTTAAATTGTGAGCTTTAGAATTTAAATTAAAAGCAGAAAATATTTTAAAGGAGAAAATGAAATTCTTCATTCTAATTAATTAACATGATACAATGTACAATAGATATATGAATAAATTTTCCAAATGCAATTGATATGTATTTTTCATCTGGTGGCTTTGTTAGCAAACAAATACATATACTTTTTCTAATAATATTCTATAATTCTTGAAAACAGTCATAAAAATGCTGGAAACTCAAAAAAGTCAATCAATAGAACATATCAGTTATAGACTTCATTTGTTAATATGTCTTTCAAAAGTATGAAAATGTTTCACTGTTAATCATAAATTTTATAACCATTTGAAAATTCTTCCTTTAATACATAACTTTTATAACATGCACATATTAAAAGACTAAGCAAATGGATAATTACAAAAAGTAAATTTAATGTACACTTTTCAAAAAATGACAAATTCAGAATACATATCATGCTTTTCTTTTTAAATATTACATTATACATAATAACAGTAATATTAAAAATGTAATTATTTTGTTTATAAAATATTAATCTTTCCAGAAATTGATTCTAAGGAGCAATTTTAAAATTCTCCAAAAGATTTAAGAAAGAAAACATGTTACATAATTAGTAACAACTTTCAGTTAAATTAATCTCAATTAATTTAATAAATAATTATAGAGAAATATATGTCATTAATTGTTTGAGAGAGTAGGCATTTATGTTTTTTTAAAAAAATTTCTCCTTTGTGACAGATATTATTTGATAAGATGTCACTAAGATTTTACTCAAGAGTAAAAATTTCCTGATAGAAAAGAATTGACTATCAACCCACCAAAAAAAAAAAAAAAAAAAAAAAAAAAAAACCATGGTTGTCATGAGTTATTGAAAGACATTTACTTAGAAAATTTATTTCACATCTATTAAAAAGTACTACAAAAAAGTTATTAAAGAATTATATTTTCAGACTCTTACAACACAAATTATTCCATCCTTTTTAGGAAATATTTTAAATAATTCTAAAGAAGAACACATATTTTATGGTTTGGTTATTAATATTATTGAGGTTACCTGTATAAATGAATGTTTAAATGCCAGTCATATAAATTATCTATGAAATGCTGATTCAAATTTACTTTAAAATAATTAATTCGGCTACAGCGTATTCGGCTTGTCAAAGTATTTTAAATATCTTTTCATTTAATAATAAATAAATGAAAATTTTGACACGATAAAAATGCACTTCATAAAAACGCTCTTTCACATGATTGACTAAAAGCAATATTTTCTATAATATTTTACATCTCATATTATTTACAGAAAATGTTTGAATCGCTTACAGTAATTTCAAAAGCTATAGAAAGAAAATAAAATTATCGGTCAATAATTTTTTATAGTTTCAACAATGTGTAATGATAATTAAAAAAGCAACAACAATGATTTACGTATATAAATATGATATACCGAGTTTAAGCATCAACGTAAGGATAAGCTGTACCAATTGACAATATATGTAAGTTTCAATCAAATAATAAACATTCAATTCAACGGAAGTTAAGACTGACAATAATCACGTGACCGGATATTCAGTTGCCCTGATCAAAGTAGTAGTTGGGTTTTCAAGTTATTCAATTTTCAATTATAAAAAACTTATTTGGATTTCCCAGAATTTTTAAAATGCTAGAAAAGAAATGCACTTTCTATGCTAATTCCTATATTTTTGATTCTTAAATATAGTTTTAAATCTGGAATATTCTTTATGTAACTATTCTGGAATGAATCAGAAAAAAAGAATTACATTGCACCAATCAATTTTATTTGTTAAAAAAAAGAAAAGTATTAGAGATATAATTAAAAATGTATGAGATTCTTTTATGATTCAGCTGTCTTGAAAGACTGAAAGAATCGAAAAATAAAAAGTTTTAGAAGCCACTACCGCAAGAGCAAATCTCTCCTTCTCATTGAAGCAAAATGCCGGGTTTACACTAGGGATGACGAATATTTTAGAAACGGTTATTACATAAGCAATATCAAAAAGTCACAAATCTCAGTGACCAATACTTTTCAAAAATGGGTGTGATTCAAATCACTGGCACGTTCTTATTGGTTAATATTTCGATTTTAGGTCTTGAATCACGATAGAAAGTAACAATCGATACGATCCGTCCAATGGACGCTCTCGAAGCCAATTTCAGTCATGCATTGGGAAAGTCCCTTACCCACTGGTGGTCTTTCCAGGAACAGACCATCCACAAATAGTTGTGGCGGACGGTGGGACCTTTGATCACACGCAGAGAGTTTCCTATTACACAAAGAGTCTACTCTCCCCATCGTTGGAAGCTATGCACAACTTGTCATTGTACGAAAACTAGATTTCTTCCTCATGCATCTTCACAGAAAAATATTAATTTGTGTTTTTAAACAAATTTCTGTCGATATTCAATGCTTCAAACAGACTTCATATGGATTTATATCATTCTTAACTGGGTATAAACACCATAATTACTAAATTGCCTCGATTGACACGATTTGATATTAGCATAATTAAATTTTCTGTTTCTGGTTAGCTTGAGAATTCTGCTGCTCTGAAGGATTTTCGTGTTTTAAAAAGACAGAATTATGGCTTATTATAAAGCTGTTTTAAAAATAAAAGAAATATTTTAAATTAATTGCCAGTGATAAATTTCTCTTCATTGCCTTATAAAAGCATTTTGGGAAAGATGCACAAAAATTCACGCAAATTTAAATACTTTTTTTAAAAAATTTTATAACAGAGAATGTAAAGGCTTGCATCACGTATATATCAATAAAATTGTTTAGCTATCATAAATATTATGGTTGGCAATGTGATAAAGAAAAAGAAATTCTTCGTTTGTTAAAATTTTGTGGATTTCAGAATATATCGGGAAATAATTTATGTTCACATTTAAAATATTTATTTACTCTTTTTGCTTTAAACTGATTTTATTTAAAATATTTTTAATTGAAAAGAACTTAAATAAATTAACAATTAAAATAGTATTTCTTATGATTCTTTTTATTTTCCTCTTCAAGGTGTTTTAAGGGTATATAAGAGAACTGATATCATTAGACTCAAAAATATAATCTCATAAATTTGCAAAAACGTCATTTCAAGAAAATATTAATTATTTGTACTGAGTCTCGTTCAATCTAAACTTAAGATTTTAACCCCTTGGCATACGAATTTATTTTACATAAATTGTTAGTTTAATTAGATGACGCATACTATCTTAAATATATATTGTTATCTTGATTCTTATAATAATATAACGATTATTTGAAATGTTGAACCATTTCTAGGTGATTTTTGCATTTTTAAATGCTTGTTTCTGTTCACTTAGATGCAAGCTTAAAACTGAAAATTCAATAATTCGATTTGCATATTAGCCACGACAATATTTGCGAAGGGGTTAAAAATTAGAATAGAAAATTCTGAAAGTAAAGGAAGATAAATTGCTAAACAACACCAGTCTTACGATTATAAGTAATGCGTACTTTATATTCTATTGTTTACATATTATTTTTAGTGGACTTATACTTTATCTTTTTAGAGAAAGTTTTAATAATAAAAGAAATGCATAGAAACTATTTATAAAAATCATAAATTTCCTTAATTATAAAATATTGATTATCAAAACTAAAATACCTTCAAATTAACATTCTTATAAATTCAAATATTTGCATTATTAAGAAATATATCGCATTTTTAAGAAATCTCTTTTGTATAATTTTTAGCCGTGTTTCATAGAACACGTTTTAAAAAATCGGTATTGTGTAGGAAAGATATAGATAAACTCGTGTTAGTGTCTCTCAAAAACTATATACTTTTAGGAATTAAAAATAATAATATTTTTTGCAAATGAAATGGCTCGAAATGTTATATTCTAAACTTATAGCCGATAAACATGTCTTAAAAATATTTTATAATGAAAATAAAATTTATAATGTTATGATTTAAAATGAGATAGTTTATAACGATTTAAAAAAACTGTATACCTGGAACATCATTACAGAGCCAAATATCAAATTTGCTGAATATTTTTTTTATTGATAATTGCGTTTCTAAATAAGAGAGAAGGGAGCAAAAATTTGCCTTAAGTTTATTAATATCTTCTCAACGCGAAATTAATAATATTGGACATTGCTACCTAAAAAAAGGGAAGTTAATCGATTTTGTTGGGTCCGAAGTTCTAACTATTATAGATTTTAAATTTTAACTATTGTCAAATCTTTAACTACTATAGATAAGACTATTTCACTTTGAGAATTTGTTATTGATTGAGAGTATTTGGAAAAAATTAAGAAATTTAGCACAAAAATTGCAAAGCTTTCTCAAGTATTAAACAAACACACACACACATATATATATATACATGAATCAAAAATACTAATTTAAATACGTCGTGCCTTTTGTTCGGGCAATCATGTATGTATGAATAATTCTCAGCTATCTTATGAGTACAAACATTTCCACACTAAATTATTATTTCCAAAAGAAATTGTTTTGAAGAAAGACTGAAATTAATTTTTAAATTAAATAAACTTCATTTTTGGAGAACTGATACCTTCTTAAATGATATAGACGAGAATAAGAAAAATTAAATCTATTTTCTTCAAAACATGTCAATTTTTTCTATAAGAATTAAGATTTAAAATGTGAAGGCATTGGAAAAGTATTATTTAATCTTTTGGTTGCGGGAACCGAAATTCGGAAAAGTTACTTTGAATGCGGGCATTCAGTGAAGAAAGATAACAACTGCTTTCCCCTTCCCCGTGGTGTTAATTGGTCATCTGTCCTCTCCGTTTTAACTAGGTCGCTTTTTTGCGGTTTTACTGCTTCTGGCCCCCTAGAAAAAGCTTTTTATCGCAGTTTTTGTTTTCTTTTTCTGGAACATTTTTTTACTACTTGCGCATGAGAGAGTAATGAATTAAATCTTATGTTATTAAATAACTTATAACTCAAATGAATGCGTTATAGTTATTTAGCACATAAACAAATTGTTGTCAATTTTTCAATCATATTTGTGATTAAATAAATTTCTCAAGCCTTACTGAAGCTGTAAATTTAATTCTTATAAAGTTTCTTCTGACTCATTTATCTTTATTAAATGCAACAATTTATATGTCATGTATAAATGTCGTACTTGATTTTTTTTGAAAATATTTTCATTTCTTTGCACAAAACACATATAACAATCCTTTGCTATTTTGTAAATAAAATATATCTGCAAAATAGCAGGCGATTTTCTGCTATTTTGTAGATTTGAATTTTTTAAATATCAATATATTGAGCTTATGAAATCGGATATAATTTTTATTTCTAACATATTTCGGACGGTTTTTATTATAAATTACCAGTAACATTTCTTTGTTCTATTGTCTCTTCTTATAATTTATTGTGAATTTTTTTCCGTGAATTTCATTTACTCATAACAATGTCATATTTCTGAAAAGTACGCTTCATTTTCTAAACAATCAATAGCCGATTTATAACGAATTTTTTTATACATAAAAATTTATTAATTTGTAGGTAATCACCAGATTAAAGAAGGTTAATTTAAACAAAGTAAATTATATATCGTTTACTTAGAATTTGATATATAAGATTTCATTGCAATAAAATTATATTAAAAAGTAGTTATAATTTTTTTTAAAAAAAATCTTTAATAAATAAGGCTAGAATTCTAAACGATCAGCATTTGTTATGAACTACAAATATTTTTGAAAGCAGATTATTTAGATTATCTTTCAGAAATGCTTAAAATTAAATCTAGAATTCCTGCCATTTTTACGCAGTCACTTAATTTATTTGGTTTCAGTACAAATATTTCTGGAAAAATTTAAATGTCTAGTAACTTTCATTAAAATGAAGAAATAAAGATTTTAATATTTATATAAAATATAAAATAATCATTATATAAAATATAATGACAAGGGGAAAAAAAACCTATCCGAGGTTCAATTTAGTTTTTCTGCACAGTGACGAATTGGGATCAAGGATGTAACAAGTTATCTAGGGCGCGATAATCTTCACAAACCATTCTATCAAAAATGAAATTTCAAGTAATTCTTGATTAAAAAATTTATCATTTCAATAAAATTATAAACGCATATTAGAATAAAATTTTATTAAGTTAAAAGCAAACTCATTCGTGAGCTCTTATCAGTGTTACTTAAAAAATGTCGCCAAAGAAGGGTTCATAAAACTCACTAACGTCAACAGTGATTATAAACAAGCTGGACAAAACTTCCTGACCCTAAGAGGTGTAGCACAAAGGGAAAAGGAATTTTTAGAGGCAATTACGGTTTGCCGGAAATTCAAATTCAAGATAATTTTCCATTGGTTTTTCAAAGTGTGTTAAATATGAAACATAGTAATGTTCAAAACTCCTATTGATTAAAATTGGTGCATGGGTAAAAGGTTTACTGAAAATTAGCAAATGTTTTGTGCTTGGGAGGTCTGTCCTTCATTCACCCTCTTCGTGGGTTTACTTCTCATTTTAATTCCTTTTATGATTCCATTTCCGGGAAAAACTATCTGAAAAAGAGGATCAATATCTTTCTTTTAAATAGGCAATTACCTAACACATGCGGAGATTTGAATAGGTTTTTTTCTGTGGGACTCTTTCTGATATTTGCAGTTTTATTTTATTTTCGGCTTATTGCATCTTTAAAAACTGTAGTTTTAAATAAAAAAAAGCAATTTGCTATGAGAATAATTTTATTTTATAATTTACTAAATTTGAAATTGATAATTTTTAAGAATCTCTTTTTTAAACCTCTGGTGAATATATTTGATTCATTAATCTTGATTATGATTATTGTAAATTTCAATTCAAAATGTTCTCAAAGCATAATTTATTTGACTTAATGTCAAAGAAATAAATGAAGTTAAAATACAAAGTCGCAGGAGACTACGCGATTTTATGCAAAAAAGAAAGTTCGTAAAAAATTCGGAAAATCTGTTTAAATGACATTTGGATGGACAATAGGGAATTTTTAAACTGATTTAAAATTTTATCGCAGGCAATGATATTAAGTATTAAACTTGTCGCTTATTGTATTATACCATTTGTTATAATTTGAATTTTAATGTAGTTCTACTTCTTATAAGTCTTACTTAGTTATTATTTTATTGCAAGATCAAATTATTTTCTTCAATATTTTTATAAACACAAAAGAATATATGCATTCACTTAATGATAATACATTTGGAAATTTAACCTATAGAAAAAGTGTAAAAATGTTAAAAGCACATGTCCTTCTACGGTAAACTTGTACAATAGTGTAGTAGAATAAAACTATTAATAAGAAAAATAATTAAAAAAGTTTTATTTCGTAAAAACCTTATTTTTCTGGAGCTTACGAGAAGCAAACTTTGTATTGGAGACATTTTACTATGAAGAAATGTGATATGATAATGGCAGGGTAAATAATTAATATTTTTATTCATTAATGGTTATAATATATTTTAACACTCTTTTTTACGATACTATGAAATCAGACCAGTTTTAATTATTCTTAAAAATACACAAGCACAAATTAATAGCAGAATAAGAAATAAATTCATCCCATATAAAAATTATGCAAATATATACATTTTTTTTGTTTTAGGTAATAAATCTTTCACCATAATTTTGAGAAATAATTTTACCATTATATGAAACAAAAATGTTTTAATAGGTTTAAATTTTTTTTTAAAAAAAAGTACAAAAGATCGGACACATTTAATTTATGACAGCTAGAACCTCACGAAAGAAAAAATTATAAATATATTATTGAAGTAAGTTTTATGCATACATAACAATTGAATAGCGATTTCCAATTCCTACACAGAATGGCTGCCTTTTTAAATTATAAGGTAATTTTAATTTTTCTTAGAAATAGAAAAAAAAGAATGATCTATTCTCACAAAGCGGAAATACGACGCAATAAGCAACAGTGAAGCTGTTCCCAGGTGGCTGGAATTAATTTTCCTCTACTGTCCAGAAGGGGAAAACAATATCTTTACCAAATTTGTGACATTTAAAAGTAGTAAATATAGCAAATATTAAGCAATGTAGGAAATGGAGAAATTTAATTTTAAAAGAATCCTTTTTCAGAGCATTGGATAAATATATTACTTCATTATTTCTTTAAAATTATATTTAAAACAATCATTTTAGAAAAAAAAATAAGTTTATATCTTTTTTTTTCAAAATATTTTTTTAAGAATACATAAATCCGATAAAATGAATATAAAATTAGATATGCTTAGAATAATCCATCCTTCCAACAATTATTTCTAATTCTATACAAGAAAGGAATGATTTCCTTTATAACGATTTTTGAAATCGCATCCATAAAACTATGCATTTTGTATAAGAAATATTTACACAAAAGCTTTTTTTTCCCCAAAATATGTGTAACAGAAATGAATATAAGACCTCTTTATTGTATAATATGTAAAAAATTACCAACTTAAAACATTTTAATACACAATTAATCATTCTCTTGTTAATGCACAATGAAACCTGATGATAAACACTAGACAATGCTTCGTTGTCAAAAACAGTAAAAAATGAAATAAAATTATCAAAAACTACAATTTGAAATTTAAGTAAATTAATCGCAATATTTTGTTGATATTTCAGCAATGTTAATTTTACCTTGGACCACTGAAAAATGTATTGAATAATAATAAAAAATGTATTCGTTATTCTTAAAAATTAATACACGATAGTCTTATTTTTTAATGAATGTGCCAAAAAGACATTGAAGAAACCAGTCGAATTCAATTTCATGCACGATAGTAATGCAAAATCTTAAAGCTGGTTGTAGGGAAATGTGTTGTAAGTGAAAGAGGAATTAAAAAAAGTGGATTCCTTTCAATCTAAAATCGCAAATTCTCACAATTCCCCTTATTGACAATATGCTATCTCAAAATGGCTTGAGCCGACAGCTTTCAAAGAAAAGAAGGGTATCGGGTGATCCCCGACCCTCCCGGGGGAGGAAAGGAAACCCTAGAAACACAAAGCATTCTCCCTTTGTGCCCTCAGGGTTCCGTCTCCTTAACGGGAATAAAGATAAAAGGAGAATTCTGTGAAGGGATTGAAAAGTGACCCGATTATTCTTGGAACAGTCGTAACACTGAATTGCATATCACTGAAATCTATCGGAGCAGTGAATTCTCCCTTTCCGATAATTTTTACTGTAAAGTGATTAGTCACCCCTCCCCCTCAATTTTAGCGACCTTGACTTTCCAATATTTGCATTGGACAATCCGCTATTCTATTATTGCCTGCGAAATGAGTAGTAGCGTGACCTCCGATAGAAGGCCTGTTGCCTTTCAAGTTCACTTACTTTGCTGGCGCCATCTATTGGTAGAATTTAAATAAAATAAAAAGTTTAAAGAAATGACATTTAATTTTAATTCAACTTTTTAAGAAAATTCTTTACTCTAATAAATAAATGAAATAATTAATATTTAAAAAGAATTTAAAAAATAAACTAAAATAGATAAAATAATTTGACCACTTGTTTCTTACGTTAGTAAATTAAGTATTAATTATAATTAATAAATTTTAAATTTAATAACAATTACAATTTTTTAATTAATAATATGATTGAAATAACAGATATTTAGAACAAATATTTAAAAATAGCAATAGCAAAATTATTTGTGACTCAAAAAAAGGTGGATTATGCATCTCTAGTTTACACACGGGAAGTACGCAGCACATGCATAGAAAGGAGATGATTTATGTTAGCCATTATTTCACTAGTTTGAGACATTCCATGCTTAGCTATAAGTTGTCATTCTGGCGTCCCTGAATATTTCTTATTCACTGCGTATTATGTTAAAATGACGGATATTTACTCAAGGAAACAGAATAAAATTTAAAAAACCTATCAACATACCTCAATTTGAAAAACTCTAGGAAAGAACGGGCATTTAAAATGAAATAAAAAATCGAATAAAAAAAAGCAAAAACTGTTGGGTACTAATCTGAAAGTCATTAATGTTTTCCCGCCAAATTCTACGAGTGCATGCGCAGTATGAAAAAATTCAGAACAGTGGCATGTAATTGTCCCGTAGGGACAATTAGTTGCCACTGACATAACAACATTTTTGCCTTTCTACGCAAGTCTCCCTACTTGCTGTCTTAAGGCCCTATCACACGGCGAAATTCCGTCAGCACTTTCTTCGGCAAACGATTTCGCCGTGTGATAGGGCCTTTAAGGCCCTATCACACGGCGAAATACAGTCAGCACTTTCGCCGATAGTTGTCGATTTGTGCCCGCTGGCAACCGGTCAAGCAAGTTTTCCGTCATCTACAACTTTTTCTAACCTGCTTGAAAATGTCCATGATAGTGACGGAAATATTGTTTACAAACGAAATTCAACCAATCATGTGAAACTTTGGAAGTGACGTAGCATGCCAAGAACGGCGTAATTGGCGCTACTATACTAAAAATGCATGCATTTAATCTTACATATTACTAAATACTAAAAATAGTTTCGGTATCTTTTTCCCATTCTGTGGGGCAACTTATACTACCGTATGAGGAATAGTTCTCTAGAAGGATCTTCGAACTTGTGATGGAATTTTTAGAGATCCAACAGGATATTTTTAAGTAAATAAAAAAAATATTAATGCTGATGTGAATTGTTTTCTTTTTGTGAAACATATTTGGCCATATTCAGCCTTTATTTATTCAAATAATAGTATAATCTTTTGATTATAGTAATTCCTTAAATAGTTTGTAAGCAGCTTTTATATAATTAAAAAATTTTAACTCCAATGTTAGAGTGAAAAATATAATAGTGATTTTAAATTTTAATACTTAGATGTTCCTTCAATGTTGCAGAAATATAAAACATATTTGGTTTTGACAAAAATAGAAAAATGATCATACTTTTATCATTTGCAAAACACTAAATCACCTTTTGTATGATAGACAATAAAATTTAGGCTTCTTTTTCTACAATTTGTTTCTTTTAAATTTAACAAATTAACATTTAATTTAGAATAATTTCTGATTATACATTTGCATTGAGAAAGTTGCATAGAATGGTCACACATTTGGAAATAGTCAGACTAAAAAACAAGTATTTTATTGCTTTGCATTCCTGATGTAATGTGGAGGGCTTTAAAAAAAATGTTTGGGAATTTGAAATTTTAAGAAAAACCTATTTTTTAATATCTATGTAAAAATAAATGAAGTTTTAATACTTTAGATTTGAAAAAACTAAGGAAAATGCAATAACATATTTTGAAAAATTATTTTTGATTATTATTATTGAATGAAAATTATTTAATTATTCCTATCTTTCACAAATATTAGTAATAAATCCACAAAGATTTTTTTTAAAAAACCTCTGGAGTTGCAAATAAAATGAAAAAAACCCATTTAACTCATTTTTTTAAAAATAATTTTAGAAATGAGCGAGACTAAATAGTGTAATGCCTTAGAATTTACAAATATTTATCAAATTCGATGAATTGTTTTATAATTTTGAACTGATGTGGGAAAATAAAAATTATTTAAAGGAATGATAAATACAAATCAAGTCCAATATACATTCTCAAAAATTATTTTTTTTAAATAAAAAGGAGGGGAAAAACATTCAATCCAATTTAAAAGAGTAAAAAATACTTCTTATTCAATGATATGGTGGTAATGCATTTAAATCCTGTTTTTATTTTTAATTAAAATTCCAAAAAATATGTTCTTAGTGAATTTTTTATGTTCCAGAATCAATTTCTTGCCATATTTTAAATTCCTAACTTTAATTATTTGTACTTCACATCTAGAAATAGTAGTTTTTATTTTTGTATACACAAAACCTAAAATTTGTCGAGATGGATCCAACAAATATCAGTTTTCATATAGACAAAAATCATTAGATTTCAAAAGTTATTTAATTTTGTTTTAATTGTATTGGCACTCCTCTTCTGTTTTATTTATGAATTTTTGTTTTATTTGCACTTTTTCAGAAAAATAAGCACTTTTAAGGTACTTAAAATTGATTTTAAAATTTCAGCACTATTTATGATGGTATGCACCTTTTAAGCTTAATTGAATGCACATCCACAAATCATTTTTCTTTTCAATATATTTTTGTTTTAAATTTAATATTGATAAGATGTATTTAAAGGAATTTATAAAATACAAACACAAAAGGAGCATTTTTTTTTTTTTTTGCTTATCATTATTACAACAAAAATAATTACAAAACTGTTACTAAGAATAATTAAAAAGTTTTATTATTTTACAGAATTCATTGTTATTAATTTTGATAAAAACATTACAATTAGTAGAATGGTACGATAAATATTTACAATAAATAACAAAAAGATTGATACTATTAGAAATGAAAATGACATTCAAAGGAAAAAATGGCTAGAAAAGTATTTCCAAATTCGATAAATGTACAACTTGTCTCATTTTACAATCCTTGTTATATTCATTTTATTAAGCATTTAAAAAAATTAAATTTGAAGCAGAAGTGATTCAATTTCAATTAATTCGATAATGTGTCTAGAATTGCAATGGAAAAATTTCAAGATAGTTTGATTTTTTTAAAAAAATTACAGCTATTATTGTAATGCTTTTGCATTCAATGAAGCCTAATGCGATCACTTAAAAAATTATCCCAGATTTAATTGCAAATTAAAGCAATGTCTTGACTAGAATCCCACGAATTATGAAATAAGAAAACTGCCGATATTCACTAAGTAGGAATCAATGATAAAGAGCGATAAACGCGCCCTAACGTAAACCTAAGTTTTTAGGTTTACCAGAAAGCAAATCCTCAAGTGACGTCACTTTCGTCATCGTTTGCCGAAGAAAGTGCTGACGGAATTTCGCCGTGTGATAGGGCCTTAAGGTCGCAAATACATACAACCAGCAATTTGTCGCTAATGTAATTAAAATGAAAGCGATTACACTTCGAATCTGGCAAATGAGAAAGCCAATGGAAAATTTTGGGCGGAGTTAATTCCTTCTTGAGTGCAAACCTGGAATGATTTTTCAACCAATCAGATGAAATAGTGTATCTTGAAATAACTTGATTATAACAAAATTTATTTTGCTGATCAATAGTGGTGTGGTTGTGTATGCATGTGATTAATTTCGCTGTAACTTGAGTAAACGTATTAGTATTTATTTATTTATTATTGAAATTTTGGTTATAACTGTGAAGTATTTAGCTCTTATACTTTAAAAATGGCTCATAACATTGATGAGACATCTATTAATGAAGATGAAGAAATGAATGATCGTGAGTTTGAAAACAATGATCAGAAACCTGAAAAAATGTTTACTTTAAAGAAATGGAATGCTGTCGCTATGTGGAGTTGGGACGTTGAATGTGACACTTGTGCTATTTGCCGAGTCCAAGTTATGGGTAAGATTTCAGTTTTTTTAATATCATATTTCCAAAATAACCACTTTCCAGAGATTTTTAGCTTTTATTACATAAAGAGCTGAAATGCTATCTAAGTGTGTGTTGGGATTTTTGAAAAATGTTAAAAGTAAAATTTAAAAAAACGCCAGTGGAAAATTTTACTTTAATATTGAATATACACTAGAAACTGATTTGGCGATTTTCTAATTTATATATAAACCGAAAAAAAGTTGACTTAATGATATATCTGAAATACCAATCATTAATATCTTTCAGCTGTATCACCGACATCATTGATACAGCTTTTAGTGTAATTAATCAAAGTAAACTAATATTTTTTTTTAATATGAAATTCTCTTTTTGTTTTAAAAATGTAAAGTAATTTTCTATTATTTGGGCAATAGATGACAAATATTATTAATAAATCGTAACTAAAGAGTGAGAGATTAAAGTATTGTACACATTTAATGCATATTATTTTTGAAATAATTTGTAATCATTTTATTGGGTAACTTTTCCATGGAAGAATATCAAGTTATGTTGATTTTACAGTTGGTACTTTTAATGAAATGTTAATAAAAGTTGCATACACTAGAAATGTTTTAAAGCATGCTTTTAATTCCTTGGATTTTTCTGAATAATTCACCTCTTTCTTAAGTTTTTTAAATCCTATTATTACTAGTTTTTTTTTTAATTCAAGATTACTGTACTTGTTCAGAGTCTGTTTCTATTCCTACTGGTATGATGCAGAATTTTAGAAGAGAAAGTGTAAATTCGTCTGTCTTTCTCGTTATTTGCCCATAGTTCAAAATTAGAAAGTCTACATCAAAACAGGCCTGGTTTTGTTTGAAAATGGGACTTAATTATAACAAATTTCATTTTATTGTATACCTTTTATCTGCTAGCATATGAAGATTGTATTTTTTATTTCAGACTGCACATTGCTATAAAAATTCAATTTATTACCGCGATAACTAAATATTTTAAAATTTGTACATTACTATTTATGAATATAAACATACTCAAATAATTGTTTTATTTTTTCATTATTTATAGAGAAATTTGCATTAACAGTATAAAATTAATCATTCTATTATTTACAATAAATTTTATTTTTCTCATTTATGTATCTTTAAAAGAGATTGTTTCACAAATTTTTTCCATTCTGTTCATTCATAATTGTTTCAGATAAATTTTATTTGGTTCCTCATTCATATACAAAACTGCCTTTTTGTTTGCCTCTCTGTTCCATACAAATTTTCAATCAATTTAAAATTAACTTTCTGATGAGCTAGACTTCATCCAGAATTAGATAACAATGCGATATTATTCACTTTTCTTTGTCTATTTGTTTAATACAAATTTCGTAATTAATAAAAAAATTTCTTTATAGATGTATGGTACTATTCCAAGATTTTAGCTCATTGGGAACTTAGTTTAAAATTATTTTTATTTCACATACAAGACCAAAAAATAGAAAATGGTTATTTAAAAACAAACAAACTGTGATTAAATAAGTTGCAAATTTGCAACATGGTACATGAAAAATCTCCCTGGGTAAACACTATCATTTTAATGAGATGGGTAAAATTTGAATAACATCTTAGTATGTTTTAATTTCTGAACAGGATAGTAAAATATAATTGATATAATAAATTTTAAGTCTATTATAAATAAATAAAGGGTTTCTAAAGAAATGAATATTATTAATATTCCATGCCATATGTGGTGAAGAACTCAGTTTCAAAAATTCAGTAATTACAGAAGTTGATATTGTCATATGTTCATAGTTGACAGTCAATAGCTCAAATTTTTAGTCAAGTCAATAATCTAATCTAATTACATTAATTATTAAAACCATGCCTTAAAAATTAAATATATTACTTAATTATCATGAAATATATAAATTTTTTAAAGATTTATCCATGATTCGTCTATTCTGTAAATGATTAATCTCATTTTTTTTCTATAATGAACATAAAGAAAAGCTTTTTTTGTTATTCAAATGGATGGGAATGGTCATTACAGTACATCAAATCAATATTTATATTTCTCTTATAAGAAATAGAAATAGGATGGATCCAGGTTTTCTTTGGTATTAACTTTTCTTGCTCTGTGTGTGTTCTTAGCATTTGATTATTCCTTCAAATTATCAAAAATATTGATCTATCAGCTTATTTATGTATAAAAAAGCTGTAAAATACTCAGGAAAGAAATCAAAGTGATTATAATAATATTTTGATTTATTTCAGATGCATGTTTGAGGTGTCAGGCTGAAAATAAACAGGATGACTGTGTTGGTAAGCCAACAAATTCTTATTTTCTCATTTAACATTCATATTTCTATTTAATGATCAGCCTTAATTCATAATGAATCACCCCTATCTCTATTTTTAATAACGATCAATATATGCTGCCAATCTAAATATAAATGTTTGATCTAAAGATACCAAATTACATATGGTGAGTGAAAATGTACACTTTAGAGCAATTTTTTAAAAAGTTTAATCAAAAATTTAACTGAGATTTGAAATTTTTCCATAATACTAAAATATTAATACACAAAAATGGTAATATTAATACCCATAAGAGATAATAACATCAATTTTCATTACCAAATTGCAAGCCTACATCAAAAGTTATTCTTAGATAACCGAATTTCATTATTTTAGGTCTATTAACTTTGAAACATACAAAAATGTTATCTGCTTCACATATCTTGATCAGCAATTTATTTATTAAAATGAAATCTTATTGTTAATATAAGATATTTGCATATATACTTATTCTTTTAAATTAGTTTTAGCATCATATATATTATCAGAATTAGAAAAGAACAAAAGTTAAGACCGTATTATATGGCTTTATAAGATTTCTGCTTATTTCTTGTATTTTTTTTTCTATTAATTTCTTTTAGTTGTTAAAATTTTTTGTTCACTTAAAATAATACATTCACAAACTTTTTAAAAAATGCTTCCCCCCTCTCCTTAATCAGGTGCATATTAATTATACATTTCTTGTATGAAATCCTGTTTTCTATTTTGTAAGTACTGACAATATATTTAAAAATTTTCTGTAAAGGCAAAAAATAATAATAATAATAATAATAATAATAAACCTCCAAAAGACAGCTTTAAAAAAATGTACTTAATCATCCCATTATGTTATTAATGGCTAATTTTAAATTTGATAAAATCTGCTTGAAAGATGAAGAAAAATTTGAATTAGTACTCTTTATCTTTTAGAATGTTATTCAGAAGTGGGAATTATACTTCCTATTAAATGCTTTGTTGGATTGCAAGTATGCAATGTTATGAGTGATATGCAGATTATTTTTATTTGCTGCAATAATAAACATAAAATTTTGAAAAAAGGAAAAGTTTTATTTAACACCAGTTGCTTTTCTATGAATATTTAATTTAAGCTGTATTTAATTTTTATAAGTGGTTAATTATAACTTCATATTCATGCTTCTAAATAATTGCCAATATTAAAAGTTAATTACTTTTTTTTGTTTATTATGTCTTGAATGTTTCTTATATAAATTAAATGTTAAATGTCAAGGACATCAACATGATTGAATAGCACTATGATGTCAGTTCCATAACATCTTAGTGCTAGTAAAAATATAAATCTGTTGATTATTATTCATTAATTATTATTTTTGTAAAAGCTTTTTATAGAAAAATTATTCTTGCTTTTAAATTTTTTTTCATAGTGAATTTATATTTTTTTAAATTATAAAATGAATAGATAAATTCTGTATATAAAAAAGACAAAACAAATTCCATTAACAAAGTTAATATTTAAATAATATAAATGAACATTTTGAATGATGCTACATTATTTGTGTTAAATATGTTTTTTGCTTTGAAATTTTTAAAGTGAAAAAACAATTATTTAGATCTTTTATTAAATGCTTTTGTGGATTGTAAATATGCAAGGGATAAAAAAATTATTTACTTTTAGCCATGAATGAAATGCAACATTATGTTTATATGCTTCTGAAATATTTTATAAGCCTTCCATAAGTCCATTAGCCCTCTCGCTGCATAATTCTTTTATAAAAATAGGTTGAAAAAATTGAAACACATTTCCTGCCAGATATCTTTGAGATTTGAAAAGAGCCCTCAAAATGCTGTAAAACATTCTTGCATATATTGCAGAATTATGGGCAACTATGTGTCAATCCAGATCTGAATGAAATCAGAAAAGAAACCATGAAATGGAAAAGAGTGAATTTCACAGATAATAAATGGAAAAAAATCTTCACAGAAATGGCAAGTTGCACAAATTGCTACTTCTATGTTGTCTGTGAAACATGTGGGATACACAGCGAAAGGTTTAAAAAGTAAATACTAGGTGACGATAATATAAACATTGTACATTGATAAAGAAATGAAGCTGTGAATTTTTCTCATTTTCAGCAAATGTTTCATTATAACATTGTCAGATTCGGTTAAAACAATGCAAAATGTCAGTTTTATTATAAACTAGCTTTTATTCACGACTTCGTACACATGGAAAAACACACAGCTAACCTAAAAAATCACAAATCAATTCCATATTTCTTTAAAATCAAGTCAAGTCTATTTTATTTAGCGATCAAGATTGAGGTGACTACAAAAGTATTATACACATATTTTTTAAACTTTTAATTAAAATGAAAACAGTTATCAATAATTACAACACCTAATGCATGAATTTTCAATGCCAGCTGGGGTATTGCAAAACTGTTTAGAAATATTTAATTTCCTTTATTCTGTTTTATTTCAATTCAAAAGTACTTCAAAATGAATAAAAAAAAAATCGATTAATTAATAATGTTTAATTTTAAATGCATCAAACACTAAGAAAATAACCAGAAATTATGAAATAATCGGACAAAAACATGTTAAGCCTAACATCATTAGCGTGGGAGGAAATCAAACTGAATTCATTAATTGTTTAGCGTTGGAAAAGATTTTTGACCGAAAAGTAAAAGTGGCATTCTTGCTAATTTCCTCACAATATTTCTGTTTTTTTCTCTCTGTAAGAACCTTTCTTATGTCTTAATGAAAGTATTAAAAAAAGTTAATTAAATTGGTCGAGTGGTTCTTGATTTTTGTACTTAGCAACATACTTCAAGATTCATTTTAATTTAAATAGGCTATTTAACTTATTATTTATAAAATATTGATAAATGTGTTTATTTACAGTTGTTTGGGGTGAATGCAATCATTCATTTCATAACTGCTGTATGTCTTTATGGGTAAAGCAGAACAACAGATGTCCCTTATGTCAGCAAGACTGGCTTGTGCAAAGAATAGGAAAATAATTATGTATATATTTTAACATGTATTGTATATTGTTTTTAAATTACTTAATAAAGTAATATCTTTTTCTTCCTTTCACCATACTCTCTCTTTTATGAATGTTTTTTCTTCTTCTAAATGTGAGTTGTCATTAAAGAAAAAAACTATTTAATGTCAAATAAACTTTTTTTAAAAAAAAAAGGTTTTTAGACTATTGAAAAGAATATCCTAATCGGGGTTGCCATGGCTCTGGGAATACCAGAAAGGTGCAGGGAATTTTTTTCTTCATTCTTTGTTCCCATTAAAAGATGCTAATCTCTGCATACATTACAAAAATAAAATATTGTAGCCTATAATTCCAAAAACAAGACACCACCATTCATAATTGTGTAATTAAGGAAACTTGCTCCTTTTATACTGTCCCCCCCCATGTATAGGTTAGTACAATTTTATTTTCAGAGGTAGTTAGTTTTCCATGATATTCCCAAATGAGTTAATAAACAAGTGAAAGACTTGAAACTGTTTGAGAGTATTAAATAAATTTCTCTGCTAGGAACAGTAGCATTCAATATGCTGTAGCATCATGTGGTGTTTAATCATATACTTGCAAGTTTATTGAATAGTTTGTTTGAGTTCATATTGCAGATTGTAATAAATATATATTATTAGGCAATATCCTTGTTAGGAATGACAATACTATGCCTTTATAGAAACTTGACTCTGTCATGGAGATTATAAAATCTGAGACAGAACTGAAAGCAGTCAATCAATCGAGTGAAGGATAACAGAATAAATTCTCACTTTATATTGTTGATCGTTAACAAGTGTGTTATGCTATTGCGATCACTTACTAACAATTTATTGTTTGCTCTTGTATTCTGCAAATGCTGCTCTTTTGTGTTTGCTTCATCTATGATCTGTATAGAGGAATATACCATTACTAAGTCCTTTGAATTTTTTACAGTGCATCAATTGAACAGATTGTTCCATTAAAATATGTATGTGGTTTACATAATAACAGTAAAGTTGCAGTATTGCAAAAGTTACTTGATAAATGAACAAAGCAAATTGCATTTTTAAATCCTCCGATATTACAGGACTTGATTCTGTTCAAATGATTCATATAAGGAATGAAAACATATGTATTAGTTTATTAAACCAATACAACTTTCATTTTTTTCAAAATTTGTATTTAAGCATATTTTTTCAGAAAATTAATTTAGATTTACTTGACAATAAGCACAGTCAAAATTACAGGAACTGGTTGGCTAAGATGGCTAGTTTGCAGTATTAAATATATAATCTGTTAAAATAATATTTAAATTTTTAAAAAGCAATATAAGTTTTTACCAATATGTTTCAAAAAAATGTATATGAATAATTATATAAGCTTTGATCTATGGAGATATGGGATGTTACAATAAAAATTTAATACTGTTACTTCTATGAAAGATCATAACCTTTTAAAGTCATTTTTGAACTTGTTTGGAAAAATATTAGGAATAAAAAATGTTAATGCATGATAAATCATATTTATTTTGTTACAACTCTTTCCATATTAATAAATAATAGCCCATATAATGTTGCAGTATACAATATTTTATAAGAAATTTAAAAATATTCTTGTATTTTTCAGTTCAATAATATTTTTTATAAGGTCTGAAAATATATATACATTGTTTCGGCTACTAACAAGATATGTTATCCATTTTTGGGTATCATTTTCAGTGCTAAATAATAAAAAATCAAAAGAAATGTTATTTATTCAAACAAATAAAAATGTTTAATAACAAATAAAATTACAAAAACAAAAGAATGTTTTAATAACAAATTACAAAATTACAAAAACAAAAGAATGTTTTAATAACAAATAAAATTAATGTCCAAAAAGATAAAGCAATAAAAAAGGGACAAGGAATAAAATTCATTATAACTGTAATCCTACAATACTCACATTCAAGTTGTTCATAAATGTTTTAAAAAAATTAGTAGGGTAAATACTGTTCTATGACATCATCTAAGAAATAATAATAAGAATGACAGATCATTTCCTTATTATTGAAATATTGATAATTTGCTAGTTAAAAAATAATACAAGTCAATGATTACAAATATTTTATTAAAACTTACAAATTAAATATTGTGTTTTGTACACAAAGACCGTAAAATAAGCAAAAACATTTCTAACAATAAATTTATATAACCAAGGTAGTCTAAACACTCAAATCCGATGAAACATATGAAGACAAAAATAAATTAATTTACATAATGGCAGAATTCAAACATTTTATCATATGTCATAGAAATGCATCAATACTATTTTAAAAACTGCAGATAAATAATGAATGAGAAAGTGTTTTATAATGGCAGGCAGGATAGAGGACAAGAATACCAATTTATTCCATCATTAGTCTCGGTTGCAAATCCAAATTTTGCAAGTGAAATGGATTATTTGATACATGATGGTCTGAACCAAACAGCTGATCAGCTTCCTGAAAGAAATCAAGTATGTCAAATAAGTATGATGATTTCATTTGTATGAAAAGAGGTAAAAATACAATCCAACACCTTTATATATTTAGAAATATCATGTTGCAGTAACATAATATATATACAGTCAAAATTGATACTATTTATAATTGTATGTTCTACGAATGTATATAAATCTGAATTTTATTAAAATACAAATTTATTAATAAAAAATAAGTAATAAATCAGAAAATTGCTTAATTTTTATTTCCATTAAGCTTGATGAAATTAGCTTTACATTAGATTACTTTTAATAAAACAAAACAAATTATATATATAACAAAATGCATCACAAGGGATAAATTTTCAAAATGCTATCAAAATTAAATGCGAGTAGAAACAAATAAGATTTTTTTTTTGTATGAGAATTTTAAAATTATTAGTAAACAAAATTATTCTAAAATAATAAAATTAATATAGAATACAAGCTGCAAGGAATAATTACTCCACATCTGATAATTTTTCAAAATTAATAAAGTCCAATTGATTATTTAATTTTAAAAAAATGCAATGGTTTAGCAATGAAATAATTTAAAGTGGGTAGAAAAACTATTTAAAGAAATTTATACGATTTGTGTAATTTAATGAGGGAAATAATGCAAGCAATTATAGATTTTCAAACTTGCTTTAAATTTGATAAGAGATGATTTTCATAAATGTTGCTAAACTGAACAGAGCATCAAAAAAATCTATAGTCAATTAAAATTTTAGAGCATATGCAAAATAAGAATCCTATTCCCATAAAATAGCATTTACTTAATGATTTAATATCTTTAATAGGTATTTAGTTTTATACATAAATGTGATATTTTGGGGGGAGGGGAATTTGTGAACAATAGTAAAATTAAGTGCTTCCAAACTAATAATTGGAAGCACTCGTTCATGCAGTATTCTCTTTAAAATGCTGAATCAGCAATTATTTATTCTTTAATTTACATTAAAAAAAATTCTCAGTTATTAAGTAATTGAATCTTTCATCACCAACTCTCTAACCAAGTTTGGCTTTGAAGCAAATGTATCCCCCCCCAAAAAAAAATTCCTTTCTAATATTGATCTTGGACTATTTACATCTTAAATCAAAAACCTTAAAATTAATTAATGAAGCTTAACCAATAATCCAATAAGGGCCCTGTTTGACAACATTGATAAAAATCTCCAAAATAACTATGAAAACTTGTATTTTTCTTTTTAATCTTGTTTTATTACTTTTTTTTCTTATCATTGATTGATTTTCTTTTAATTATAACAAAGACAGAATGAGATGACACACTGAAAAGCACAAGAAAAAATTAAATTCGCCACTGCACAAAATTAAATGGCACCTCAGAAGGCAAAAAGTGATATTTTTATCCCCTTTAAATTTAGCTGATTGATTCCTCTTCTCCCACCCAAAGCTTATTTTTACTTACTTAACTTTTTCTTGCTTATTATTTTCTGTTTGAATTTTACTATCATACTGCTACAGTCGGCACACATTCTGCTTAATACATATTCATTGATTTTATGTTTATTTGTTATGAGTTTCTCAACAAAGAAAAAAATTGTATTCTCTTAAAATGTATATACATATAAATTGTGCTTATTTAATTATTGCAATATGCACTAAAGGAAATTGCTGATTTTGGGTTTTCTCATGCAATGGGAAAGGAAATAAAAATATTTAATATTTATTCATTCATTTCTAAGATTCCCTTTCCTAAGTCAACACATGCCAAAGAAATTTCCATTAGAATCTCTTATAAAAAGTCATGAATGAAACAAATTTGTTGCTTCATTTTTGTGCCCAGGTACAAATAGATGTACTCCTTCTTTCATCTTATACAAATTATAATTCTCTTCTAATTTTCAATAAATTCTTAGAATTATAATTCTAAAAATCAATTGGAAGGTTTTTTCTAAAGTGCCATCTTTTGAGTTATACATCTATTAAAATTATGCTACATATGTAGCATTTTCAAATTTTTTTAAAGGAAGCAAAGATAAGAAAACATTTTAAATGTGTCTAAACTTTAAAAAGAAAAAGACAGTCTCTAGGTTTTACTAAAATTTGATTCATGCCCTTCCAATTTCATTAGATAAGCTGCTTGTGAAATTGTCTCTAATTCTGCTTAGCAAATTATAGAAAAAATGAGAGATAACCTTTTTTTAAAAAAATAATTGTATTAATGTAATAATAATTTTAATTTCACCAATATGCCAACATTAGCTCTTTATAACTTTAAAATATAAAATTTCGCTAAGTCTATTATGGGATTCAATTTGAATTTTTTTGTCATTAAATGAGTCATAAAACTTTTAAATTCATTCATTAAAATGATTGACATTCAATATAAAAAAATGTGTCCTCGTAATAATCATTAAATTGTTACTAGAAAAGCATACAAAAAAAATGCATCAAGGGATTCTCTGGATTCAGCTTAAAACCATCATTTTCATAAAAACTCAAAGCTTCATTAGGAAAAAAAATTTAAAGTTTTTCGAAAAAAATAATAAATCTATTTACCTCTGAGAAAAATGTTTAAAAAGCTTCAAATTAGTTAAGAAGTACTACTGCTAGGCTTTGAAACAATTGTAGTAGTATTTGCTTTAGTCACAATTGATGTGATTGGACTTGGTTTATTCAAGCTTGTTATTGATCCAGAGCCCTTGTTAACTAAAGAGAGAATAAGGAACATAAAAATAAAGCTCCTTAATGTTGTTTTTAATAAAATAAGGATTAATTTATATTTGATAAAATTGTAAGTAAATTTTTTTTTAAGTCACCCCGGGAGTCAAGTAAACTTGCAATATTTAATTATGTGAATGTGTTTTATAAATGATAACAATGTTGTATTAATAGCAGCTTATCTTTAATTTTTAAGGAATATTTTTTTAATTATATAAATTTTAAAATATACATTTATATAAATAATTTGCAGCTTTTTTTCTCAACCAAAATAAATATTATTAAAGACACTACTCATTCCTACTTTTATTTCAGTTAATTAATTTTTAAAAATATTTATTCTTTTCCAAACTAGCATTTTAAAATATTTTGTAATTAATGATTAGAATCAAATGATAAATTTAACAATTCCATTTAATAAATGATATACTGGCATAAAATTTGTAAATCAAACATTAATTTAAATTTGGACAAAAGGTCTTTCAGAAAAAATCACAAAAAAATAAAATATTTGATAAAAGTTTAATATTTAAACCGAAAGTACAGTATTGAAATTATTACAACATATGAAGAATATACACATATACATATGATAAAAACTTTAAATAAAAGAATCAAAAGCATTCTTGAATTACACAAAGTATTAAATCATCGGAGTATTTCAGATGTAATTGAAACAAGCTTGTATGAGTAATTAAGTAAAACAAAGAGCATAGAATAAAGTGAGAAGTTTGAAATTGCTTCATTGTAAGAAAGTCTATGGCCAAATGTGAATAAACTTTGGCAAAGATAAAATTCTGACCATAACATTTTGATTTATGGTTTTAAAAACTATAATATGATATTGTACATAAGAGTGATTCATAAACAGGGCCAAAAGTTCCTTTTTTTTCTTCTTTATGTTGCTATACTACAAAAAAGTTATTAATCAACAAGAAATAAATTGTAACAAAAACAAATAATATTTGATATCTAAAGGGCAGATTTTAAAAAGTGATGACAAATTATTGCTTTATTTATTCATAAAATTTATCTCTACCCATCTATTATAGCACAGGCTATTAAGTATTCAACTTCTTAATAATAATAATAATAATGAATTGGTCTATACCTTTGGCAATACATTTCCTCTAGAGATGATAAAAAATATATGAAAATGATTTCAATATGTAATATTCAATTCCTAATTATCATCATAAGATTCATATATTGCTTTGGAGGTAAACTGAATAAATCACTGTATATGCATAGCAAAAAGTTATTTGATTAAGGTAACTAACTTTATAAGCTTTATTTAACCATACTTTTTATTTAATTTGTTCAAAGAAATACATTGAAAAATTAAACTCAAAATTTCAATATTATTGAAAAGTTAAAAAAATAAATGGGCAGAACACAGGATGTTACAAAAATTAAATACCTCTTGGCAAAGAATTCAAGTAATAAAAAACATTCTTCCTCTAAATAAGAATGAGGATCAAATTATAACTAATTCAAAAAATTTTCATACTCCAGTTCGAAACACACATTTTTCATTTATTTTATGGTCATCTTGAATTTTAGAGCAAATGTAACCATATGCTTTAAATTAATTTCAGAAAAATTTATAATAAAAAAAGTAAACTTTTTTACCTGCATTAGAAGATAATGTAGTGACATTACGATTAACATTTCGGGGCTGCAATAAAAATATATATTAATACATCTATTTTATTATAAAAAACTTAAATATTGCGTTTAATTTTTAATTTAGATCTATATATTATTTTCATATTTCTAAATAGAATCTTAATAAGATTCTGAAAATTAATTCTTAGACAGTCACAAGAAACAACAATTTTTATTGTTGGCCAGCATATAGTTGGACCTTTGTTAAAAGTACCAGAAAAGAACTTCAAAAAATATTTATATAAATAGATTTCAATTTATATTTCTAGCTAACTCTCTCTCTCTCTTTATATATATATATAAGATTACTCTTAAAGATTATTATCAATTTTTATATTTATTTCAATAATTATTATGTTGATACTATCAGTAGAAAAACTTGAAATGTTAATACCAGCTGAAAACATTAACTTGATTGTAATTTTAATTCATGAACCATGTTTAGACAAATTTCAGAGATTAAAAAAAAAAAGCAATACAATGGAATTTTATACCAGTTATGAATAACGGCCATTTTTAACTGAATTAACAAAAAATGATAATAACTTTTTGCTGTTAATCATCACAGTAATGGTACATACTTCTTTAAATGAGGAAAAAAATTTAATCACTAACCTTATGAAAAAATGAAATTGTGTTGTATAGTTTGCTATTACTCATAAACATTAGCAATAAAAACATTTGCCAATTTCAAATTATGAGAAATTTAAGTAGTACAAATCTATGTGAAAAAATAATAATAATACAACATTTTATACTGGCATATCTTGCAAGTTATTTGAGAATATATGAGAAACGTTATTGAGTTATATGAGAAACACATCTCATAACAAACAAACCTTATTGTTTTTTTTACAAAAGTGTTTGTGATTTTTTTTGTGTGCAAATATAATTGAAATTATTTCTGCATACTTCACAAATAAATAGCGAAATGTATAATAACAAAAGAGATTACATATAAAAAAAAGAGACATTACACAAGATCATGTAGCAATTTTTTAAAAAAATCATATTTATTGATAACCTGAGATAAATTTTTAAAATACTATGTATAATAACATTTATTTTAGACAATAATCCATTTTAATTTTTTGAAGATAGTATGTCACTATTAGAAATAATAATTAATCAGCATTCATTCAAAATACTTTTTAGAATGCATCTTATTAGTTTTAATGTCTAGCAATCTCTTACTTACCAGTGCATCTTAGAATTGTACCCTATAATAAGAACACACTGTCTCCCAATAGTATATTTAAAATCGTATGTAATAAAAACAATTAGAAAGTAATATGTTTTTAAAATTAGGTAATTTATAATATAGTTCAAAATTCAGGAACAAATTTCTAGAATTTATCTAAAAATGTGAAAGCTGATAAAAAAGACAGAAATTTATTCTATAATATATAAAGAAGTTAAAACAAGAAATCTTTAAAAATATCAATTAAAAAATTTGTTACAAATGAAAAGAATGTAGAAATATATCACAATGGATCATCAGTTTTAAATTTTACTTGAATTGAACAGAAGGATAAACTAAATATAAATAGAACAAGCAAATTATGACTTTAAATTTCTTTACATAATTATAAAAAATACAATTTTACAACTTACTTTCTTAGATGGTGATTTTAAACGATAGTTACAAGCAATTAAGCTATATCTGTCTGGAGGTAAACGCATTCCAGAACTGGATTTAATTTGAGGTAAAGGCATACTATTTTTACTTTTTGCCATGATTGCTGTAAGCTGAAACATATAAAGATAATTGAACAAACAGAAAAATTATAGTAATATTAAAATTATAGTAATATTATGAAACTTAACTAGCAAAAATTTTATATTTAAATTTATATTTATTTTACATAATCTTAACAAAAAAAAATATTATACTAAAAAGATCCTAAAATAAAATTTTCAAGGCTTCAATATTGCTACTATAGATGTTTTTAGAAAATGTTCCTTGAAACTTTTTTTTATCGAGCTGCATTGCCAAAAAGTTATATAGATATATAACAATATAATGAACATTATCATTATTGCTAAAATAGAATTATTAAACACAATGAACTGTTTTACAACAGTATTTCTTAGTATAAACAATGGCTGTTTTTTTTTTATGTTTTCATTGAAAAGCAAATATTAACCAAAAACATCAGAATTTCTTCTAAACATCAGAATCTCTATTAATTTTCATAATTAAAATCATATTTAATTGTAATAGAATAATATTAAATGCAACATAAAAACAAATGCATATCCTTACTATGTACTGAGAAATTTGCTTTAATTTATTTATTTAGCCTAAGTTGAAAATAATTAAAGAAATATTGTTCTATTACAAGGATATACAAATGCTGAATGATCAGATAATGTGAAGTAATGGAAGCATGCGAAATAGATTAATTACAAGCCTTAAGCATAGCAAATTTCTGCATTATATCAGATAATGGAACCATCAACAGTCTGCTTTATTTATATAGGAAAATTGGAAATCCATTTATCAATATGATGACCATCCCATCTTTTAATGCAAAATAAACAAGGACAGTTGATACTAGATAAATTATTTCCAATCTCCTAACAAAAATTAATATTTAAATCACTGAAATGTGGTGTACTTTTAATGATTTAGTGGATTTGCATATAAAATGCATGCCTGCAATTAATCACTAAAAAATTTGGCAAAACTGTTATGTTTATTTCAAACAGCAATACATCCCTAATTCAATTAATTACATTACCAATAACATGCAGTTTAGTCAAAAGTTCACCAAAGTGCTAAATAATAATTCGACTTAATACAGAACAGCATCATTGATCTTAAACAATATGATACTCATTATATTACAAAAATCATATTCATTTATATCAATTTAATCATAACATGAACTTTAAGTTTTCTTATTTTTAAAAATTACATACAAAATTCAATCCACTTGGCATCTATTATATATTTACCAGAAGTATGTTAAAGCATAATAATTAATTTTGAGTCAGATAAATCAACTGCCAAATATGAGTTTAATAATATTAGATTTAATCTGCTAATTAATCAATAGAAGAAAAATAGTTTTTTTAGCAAAGTCAGAAATATTTAAACTTACTTCTTTATCAGGAGTAGTGATGAAATTTTTATTACTTTGTTGGCTTATTGCAAGAGCTACGTCTTGAACATCAATAGTTTTTTTATTATTTGAATGATTGGCTAAACGCTGAGCATCATCAATTACATTACCAGCATATCCTTAAAAGGAAAAAAAAATGTGTAAAATATAATTATATAAATATCTTAATTACACAACCATATCATATATAAATTTAAAAAAATTTCACATTTGCATATAAGTGTGGTTAGGCAAAGTATTTTTGAATTTATTAATACTTCTATACATCAAAATGTCTCCAAGAAATTTCTTATTGTATAAAAAATTCAAATAATCAAACTTTCATTTGCAGTCACAGAAATATTGTAATTAAATGTTTTTTAATATTAAAGATATTATTAAAAACTATTCGTTAATTAAAAGAAGATTTAGGAAATATTATATTCAAGTGACAGCATATCTGAAATAATTTTGAATATGGTGAATTTTGCTTTCCTTTAACGATGAAATAGTACTATTTAGAGGGAATATAGACTGAAAGACAATTTTGTGTATCAGTATATAGGCCCAATGGAAATTCTCATTTTTCACTGCTGCACTTCAGAATCAAGAAAATTAAAAATGCCATATACAAGGGTGTACACAAAATTCAACTCAAGATGTGATACAATCTTTGAAGAATTCGATATTCAAAAATACAATCGGCAGATACTGCTAGATCGTCTAGTAATTCTAAAAAATTTTCTTCACATTCCCCTAAGAATTAACTATGGATTAAATGTTTACAAAATACCTTTTTCAATTTCATTCGCAAATTTCCATAAAGAGTGCTAATAATTAATAATTAAAAATAAAAAAATTAAGATAACTTTCATTTTAATAATCGATCAAAAGGAATGTGAAAAATTAGAAACTCTACTCACTATTGACGAATTCCAACAAACGATTTATAATTCTATCTTCATAATCAGTAATTCCCTCATCTTTAACTATCGCATCTATAATCTGAGCATCTTTAGGTATGCTTTTTATATTAGAAAGCAACGGATCAGTTGTTTGCGCCATTACTAATCATAAATCCGATTTTTAAAAAACTTTTAAAAACTTAAATTATTTTTCCAATTTTACAGATGAACGCAAGCACACCAATACTGCAAACTTCAGTTGAATTGTCGATTCGAAGTTGAAGTTGAAGTTGAAAAGTTGTTTTACTACGGTACGATAACTCAGGCTTTGCCAGTAATTCTTTCCAATTGCTGACTCGATTTTAAATGGAGTTCAGCTGATCGTCCGTATTCTCCAATACGATCAGCCATTAATGCTAATATTCTACTACAAATTTAAGCACTAATCAGCTCGAGTGTGAGCGAGGAAAGTTCAAGCAGACAAATTTGTCTCAGATTTTAAGGCCGCTAACAAAGTACATATTTTCTTTATTTTTGAACCTTTGTATTGTTAATATCTTATATATTCCTTAAATTGTATTTTAACTCAGGTGGGGATTCCCCCCCCCCCTTTGTTTCTTCAATGTCACAGAATTTTCTAGCGGGGAATTTTTTCCCTCTTTTCTTTTTGCAATTTTATAGAAATGTCAAGTGACTCATTCAAAAAATGTTTTTAAAAAAGCTCCAAAAGGAATATCGTGGTTACAGAAATCTTTAATTGTTTTTTAATCTCTAAACGGGGCACGCATTTCGACGTAGCCCTAAGATGTCTCCAAAAGCACGTTGCACGCATTTTAACGTAGGGTAGGGAACCACGCAAGTTTGTTTTACACGTATAATGACATACGGAGTATACTGTTCGGAAAATATTTCCGAAAGAAGAAAAATATTTATTACCCCCCTACAAGTTTTGACATCTTAGTGAATTGGAGAGTATTCAGTACACTGGATGTTTAGCAGCCATTTAAGGAAGTAACAAGGTGTGAGGGTTTGAAGAGTCCTTCAATCATAGGGCATTGTGATGGTGTCGGCGTAAAGGAGGAACGAGTGCTCGTTCAAGAAAAGAGGAACAGGAATTTTCCCCCAAATTTCTATCCCATAAAGTTCTATGTGGGCTTAAATTTAAATTGTATTTGGTTTCTATAGTATTTCTTTGATACATTTTATTCGATCATGATTTTGTTTTAAAGTTCCATTGAATTATTATTCATAATACCATGTTATGTACACTTGCGATTAAACATCGCATTGAAGCATTCGAAACTCGGAAAAAACTAAATTAGAAACTATATTTGAAAAATTGCAATCGATATGTAGTTAATATATTAAATATATTTCACATTCATAGTTCAACTATTTTTTAAATGCAAATTTAAACTTTTTACGCTAATCTCTACCTCCAATTATTTTTCTTCGCTCAAAGTAAACAGATATTATTGAATTTTGCGTTTTACAGTAGTCTAAATTTCAAAGAATATAATAAAATGTATTGTTTCTCTTTTCAGCTTAATATTATGTAAAAACAGGGAATTGTGTGTTCAATTTTTTATAATATGACTCCTTTTTAAAGTTCTTCCTTTCCGTTTGCATCCCTAGTAGCACACAAATATTTTACAATATTGATCAATATCCCCAATATTGTTTACTATGGAAGAATATTGTTTAATATTTTATAATATCGCACAATATTGTACAATATTATGTTACAGGATGTGTTATCTAGGATTGGAACAAAAATTCGACACATATATATAACAATGAAGTCAAAGCAATGTTCCTAAATTTATTTATCTATTTTTTGTGATTTTAAATGATTTAATCAAAACTCATGGATAAACAATCTTTTTACAGATTATATTTAAAAACTTAATGAAAATCTACATTTTGATAAAATTACACGATACATTTAACTTATCTAATTGCTTCCGTTTCGGGGTATCATGTTCACGCATACACGGTCTGACAGATTTCCCATCAGCCAATTTCATCTATTATTTGAAATGAGATTGTATTTAAGCTAATTACAAATAATTTGTAATATCTTGTTTTACGAGAAAGAAATTAAAAGTTCTCTCAAATTCTTTGAGTGAAATGATTCCATAGGTACATGCTCTGCCTTTCTAATCCTAAGTATTGAATTGAAAGAAGATTAAAAAATGTTATCAAAGGGCTTTAAATGGTTGAAAAAAGGCGTAAAGCCATATAGAACTGAAATTTGACAAACAACTGCTTTTTTTAAGTCATTTATAAAAATAATTACTTGTTATGCAAATTTTCTAAACTTTTTAACAAATTTCTAAAAAGCTTTAGTTTTTTAATGTACGTTATTTGGGATGTAAATTAAATTTTCCTCCTGCTTTAAATCGCTATATTTAGTAGTTTAGAACATTTTATTTACTGCCTTGTAAAGTCAAGTGCTAAAGCATAATAGGATGTCTACCATTATAAGATCGGCAAAGAAATTGAAGATAGAACAAGGCCACGCTCTAACTGAATTTTTCTGAGCCTAAATTCTTAAGAGAAATTAATCGGATTGTTGAGAAATAATCAGACCAAGAAAATTGTTTTATCACTTCTTATCTCTGATGTTAAGTTTTTTTCTTCTTTACCCTTTAATATTTCCCATTTCGAAAATTTAAGAAAAACTTGCTTTTTAACCGCTATGCAAATAAAATTTTATTACTTTATATTTGAAATATTAAGAAAAATGTGATTATAAATTTTAGGAAGAAATAAAAATTATTTCACAATACCAGTTTTTCCTAAATAATGGAAACAAATTCGCGAAAATAAAAAATAGCTCGGTAGTTGCAAATAGAATTTTTTTAAAAATGATAATGCATTTTTTTAAATAGAATTTTTGAAGCTAGAAGACTAAATACTGAATTGCCTTAAAATTTAACTACACTTATCAAGTAAAAGACCTTATTCAATGGACTACTTTAAAATTTTGCATTTTGTTTGAAAATTTTAAAAAGAAAAAAAAAGCATTTTTTTAAAAAATCATAACATTAACACGTTTAACGCGACTCAACAATTCAATGAAAAAATAACATTATTTTGAATTTTATTTTTAAAAAAATGTTGCAAATTGAGTCCCAATTTTAATAGTCCAAAAAATATAACAAAAGAAAGGAAAAGCTTTAATTTAAGCAAAATTAAAACTCAAACAACCTTTACGAAAGTTTCAAACGGTGTAATACTTTGATAATATGGCGAAAATAGGTCTTTTAATAAAATTTCTAATTAAATTTTCAAAAAATATGTTCTTAGTGAATTTCTAATATCCCAGAAGGAACTTCCTACCTCATTTCATGATCAATGATTTGCCAGTCAGGACAAACTTCTAAAAGTAGAGAGATTTCGACGGGAAACAAATTAAACATATACATCTATTTGTACGCTGTACGAAAAAAAGTTAAATATTATATAATTTAAGCCCCCCCCATAAAAATTTAATCGTTTTTTTTTTAATTTCAAGTATTAGATTTAGTAGATTTTTTAAGTACTAAGTTTCACATAAAGGAACTACAATTTGTTGAGGCTGGCCGAAGAAATAATTTCACATGAAAGAGCACACTAAAAAATAAAAAAGCATGAAATAAATCATTATTATTGAAAATTTATGGCTTCATCATATTCGGAATTTAGCAATGAATAAGAATTCAATATACATAGCATAGTAAATCCCTTGAAAAAATTATACACGAGATTGCTCTAA
The DNA here is from genome assembly GCA_026289955.1 of Argiope argentata. Taxonomy (NCBI): domain Eukaryota; kingdom Metazoa; phylum Arthropoda; class Arachnida; order Araneae; family Araneidae; genus Argiope; species Argiope argentata. The sequence goes on along the minus strand of JAOUZG010040215.1, from coordinate 10,194,951 downwards.
AACGAAATGTTAATGAGAACAAGGATCAAATGTGTAACGAATTGAAGGGCACTGTAAATATTTTTAGACCTTTTTGAGGCACCGAATTCATCTTTCCAGTATTCATATTTTCCATCTGTAGGACAAATTTCCACTCCCCCTTTCTTTAATAATGCAGTTATGCAGATATTTATCAGACAGAACCAAAGTGATACTTCACCATCTTTAAATTCTAGTGAAGATCGAACGTTTTTCGAAGTTGCAATAAATCTGACATAGTACGTCTTTTCTAGTATTCCTTCGGGATAACCCTCCCAATATTTCAATAAACAACAAAGAACATTATTATAAGAAAGAGGGAGTGTGCAAATAAATATTGTTACGTTTTTAGCGTAGCGGGTTCGGATTGAACGGACTTTAGTTGAGGACAGCACAAACAAATTTATTTACAGCTATTTA
>JAOUZG010040215.1:10118707-10169312 GCA_026289955.1 Argiope argentata | reverse complement strand
TATATATATATATATATATATATATATATAACCATATGAAATCAAATTTATAATTACAAATTTCAATTTATAGTACGAGAACATTATCATTTTTTAAATCATTAATAGACTTAATTTAAGTCATTAAGTAATTTGAAAAAGCAGGTCAACCTTTTAAAAATGCATCTACTTTTATAGTAGCATATGTAATAATAATACAATACTGGTAAAAGCAGATAAAGGCAAATCGTAAAGAAAAAGGAAAAATAATATTTTTTCAGAGACACCAAAACCACATCATGTTCTCACATGATAAAAAAACATTAATGATATGGAAACACTAATCAATGTATGTGAAAGCAAAATTCAGATTGTCTTAATATCACCCACTTTTCCAAACTTTTTTCCCCTGTCATTAGGAGTTATATTTGTAAAATTTTAAAAAAGCAAAACAAAACATAAGAAATCTCACAAACAACTTTGAAAAATGAAGGAAGGAGTTTTAAGCAGACATTTACCACAAGATAAAGCATTTTAAAAGGCACACAAACCAACAGACTGGTTTGGATGGAAAGTCTGCAACATCTAGCTCCTGTGGTGAAATGCGGTTTTTAGAAATTAGATATGTTTAAATATTATTAAGAGAAAGATGAATCATCAAAGGTTACTATGTTAGGACAGTTATACAATACAACAATCACCTCTAAGATGTAGATTTCTATCATCAGTCATTTAATGATTTTTTCAACATTTCAATGAATTTATTGATAGAAAAAAAAATCTGACACATTTGAGGTAAACTGTATTCTAAAGTTTGTTTAAAGTGTACTTGATTCCAAATTCTTGTCATTAACTGCACAATATTAATTTATATTCTACTTGGCATGTCTTAATTACTTCATATACATTTGATTCATAACATTCATTCGTGCCAAGATAACTTATGATATCTAAATACAATTATAATGGAGATAATGTACTATATGTAATATCACACTATGTTCTGAGAATTTATAAAACTTCCAAGTTTTAAGAATTCTTGACTATTATACAGCAGTATCTTAAAATTAGATTAATTAATTAAAAAGAATCCTATATAAATTAACACATAATGTTTAACTATTTGAGAATGTTAAGCAAAATAATTTTCCAAATATTTAATCCCGATAATAGGAAGAAACATCTAACATGCAAAACCCAGTATTTACATAATTTTGTAATGGATTTTAACCAATACACATATATATTTATTCATTACAAAATAATTATCTTTCATTTATTATTTATTTTAAATAATGTCTTTTTTGAAAGCCAAAATTTAAAAATGAAATTTATTAAATCAAAAGAGTGTAATATTCATTATTTGGATTTAAAAGCTATTTTGCATACATAAAAACAATAGAACGAAAATATGCATTTCAAAATCTTAATGGAATGCTTAATTAACGCTAACTATAAGCAAAATACACACAAATTCTCATTCATCCATAATATGCTAAAAACAGTACACTCATTTGCAAGAATCGAGCAATAGTATCTAGAACTTACTTCCAGTTCTTCGATGCAATGTATTAGTGGGAGATGGAGAAACCCTTCCCAGGGAGGAAACACCTGTTGTAGTTGTTGTGTGACAAGTACTGGTGGTTAACCCAACAGTACTTGCAGAACGAGCATGTCTTGGTGGTCGACCTAAGACACAATTTTGAAATACAGCATCCTTATCTTGGGAATGTTGCTGTAGTACTTTGATCATTGCATCTTTTTCAGCTAATTTGGATTCCATATCTTTGATTCTGAAGTAAAATTTAAAACTCTTTAATATCAATAATAAAATACACAAAGTGTTATAATTTTTTATTTTATTTCTCAAATGTTAGTCTTAAAAAAAAACTTTCAAATTTAACATTTCTTAAGTTAAATCAATTTTAAAGATGTATTTAGATTTAATTAGTTTTTTTTATATTTATTTACATACTTGAAATACTAAAAAGTACATAGTACAGGTCAGAAAAGCATTAATTTAATTTTAAAAAATTTCCAAGAACTTATCTATACAAGAAAGTATAATTAATGTAGTTTGATTTTAAAATTTTAATAAAAACTAATACTCCATAGTTATGTGTATTAGACATTAATATATAAGTTATTTAATATTATATGCCTTTAATAATGTTTTAATTTTATTATGGTAACTATAACTATTAACTAGCTGGTTTACTAGGATTAATTAATGCTTCCTTCGATTTTCAATGGGCAATTTATAACTTGGACTAAAAAAAGTATTTTCAGTAAAATATTTGAACATCAAAATTTGACAGTCAATTAATTTGTAATGTTATACAAGCCTTCTACTGTTTTGTTCATTCTATGAAGTATTGATCTAATTCTCAGTCAATCCACTAAAATTTGAACTTTACTTTAAAGTGTAACTAAGTAAACTTATTAGTATTAAAATTTTTTTTTAGAAATCTTGCTGAAATAAACCATGTTTTTGACCTCATGTGAACTACTTTTTTTAAAAAATTCAGATAATGCCTCAAAAACTTACCCAATAAAAATTTCTGTAAAAATATTAATATTTTTTAATGCTATTGTGAAAAATGCTAACATTTTACTTCTTTTTTGATTAATTACAATTTAAAAAAATTCTTTGATAGGCACATTTCCACTCCCCAAAGTATATAAATACCAAATTTGATAGAACTGGATCAAAAGGCCGGGCCTGTAGACAGCCAACACAAAAACACATACTTTTATCATAAATATATTATGTTTATTCAATTTAAACAATGAAAACTCATCCTTTATTAAATAAAAGTTTCTAATTTTCTAGCAATGTTTATATCTTCCTTTTAGAGAAGAAGATATATTGGAACTAAAACAAAAAAATTGAAAAGCAATTAATTTAAGAACTGAACATATAGCACACAATATGATCATAAATGATTCATTATTTATAGATTTAATATGGAAGAATGAAACTAAAACCAACCTGCTTTCTAATTCCATGCATTTTCTGTTTGCAGCATAAAGTTCATCCATCTGCTTTAACTTTTCAGTACGGGCTTGAGCTATTAATTTTTCACTTTCTTGTGAAGTTTTTTCTAAAGCAGCAATTTTTGCATCTCTAAAGTAATAAATAAAGATGATATTAGAACAAAAATACCCCGTAAAGTATATAAAACCTATTTCACAATAAAAATTTTTTGGCTGTCTTAATTTTCTTAAAATATTTTTTTTCTTTATAATTATTTTAATTTTTAAAAATATTTTAAAAACTTTTAACATATTATACATACTTTGGCACTGAAGCTGCATCAACTGCAATTTGTCTCATTGTACTTTCTGCTATATAACGTTGCTCCCACTGAAAATAAAACAAAATTATTTTGAGGACTGGAATTATATATTGTTTCTTTAATTTTCTTTTAGTTGTTATATGAAAGAATTTTTATGATAAAAAGATTAATAAATCAAAGTATTATTTTTAAAGAAAACAATTATTATTCAAAAGATAACTTATTTTTCTTCACATTTATGACAAAAGAAAACAAAAATTCTATAACTTATTCGATAATTTTTTTCTTCTTCAAAAGTGAAATACCTTAGAGACTTCAGCTTCCAAACCAATTATTTTTTCTTCATATTCCATAATTTGCTTTTTCAGGCTTTCAACATTATCTGAACTTTCATTTTTAGGCACAGTAGATGGTGATCTCCCTTGCTATAATGGATTAAAATAAAACATTTAAGAGACTTGATATAATTTAACAAGAAATGGTAATCATAAGTAGTAAAACAATATTTCCAACTATTTATAACAACATTTATTTTAAGAACTATTAATTTCTTAAATTTAACAGCTATTTTAGTTCCATACACTTGCCTAATGAATAAAATATAAAAACAAATAAAAAATTGTAAAAATTCAAAGTCATTTAATTTACAAAAGATTATACATAAACATGCATATAATTTAAAGTCTTTCTGATTTTTAACTTCAATTGCAACAAAACACTTTACTTTAGGATCAACATTGGCATGCTTTGTAGGGGCTAAAGAATTTTAAAAAGTTTACCACTTAATTTCCAAGCTGTCTGCAACAGAAAATTTACACTATAGATTAGGTCTACCATTTGGTACTTCAATATCAAGTTATAAATAAATTAAAAAATCATTAATATGAAATGCAAAACTATATTTTATTTGTTAGCTATTTTAAACATTTGTTAAATGTATAAAATCAATTCTTTACAGCCAATACTCAGATTTCAAGAATGAAATACTCAGGTTTCAAGAATTAAACATATTAAACCCTGTTAACAGCATTCTTTAAGCATAGGAATTTATAATAAAAGAGATTACATGTAACTCAGACTAAGAATGTTATTCATAGCACACTCTCAAATATATATATTTATATATATTAAAAAAAAAGAATCTGCCTATACCTGTTGAGATCTTAAAGCCTGAATTTCTTTTTCGTGTTGCGCCCGTAATTTCTTTTCTACTTGTAACCTCTTTTCACTGGACTGTTGAAGATTTGTTAATGCTTTCTGGAGCTGAGCCACTCTTTCAACATATACTTGCTTTTTACGGCACTGTGGGAGGAAAGAGAAGAATGTATTTTATAATAATACATTTATAAACATATATCAAAGGGAAGAGTACACTAAAAAAATTAAAACACTATTATGAAATATGAATAAACAGAACATAAATTAAAACCATGCCACTTAGAATTTATAATTATTATTAAGATACAGACCCCAGTAACATTGTGTCATCAACATTCAGATATTAGTTGTTTACTTTTTTAGGAATTATATGTTTTTATTTAAAAATTTCATATAAACGAAATAATTTTATAGCACTATATGAAATAAAGCAGAGAGAGAGAGAGATTTAATTAAATGAATTTCAGACTAAAAACTTGATCCTTTATAATAATTATATAAACAAAAAGAAATTAGCAATTTCTCTAGAAGAATTTTATACTTTATACAAGAGCAAAATAGAAAAGATTAATTACTTCCTCCCCTTTAAATTCAATTCTGAATAATACATCAGTCAGAAATGGCACTTAATTTATAGTAAAATTTAAATATAATAAACAAGATTATTAGTTAAGTAAACACATACACTAGAATTACTAATAATCTTTTCACTAAAATGTAAACAATTAGCATAGAAGACTTATCAATTAGGATAGTCATACATCTTAAAATAACTTGCAAATGAAGGATGGAAGAATTCTGGAATTAATGTTTTGATTTTTGTTTAAAAGAGAACTAAGAATATATTTTTAAATGCACATTTCTATTATATAGTTTTTGAAAATATTTTTGTTAATGTTCTGTTACTGTTTGAGATTCAATTGAAAAAAAAAAAAAAAAATAGACTGATCTATTTTATTGTTATTGGGCTTAATTATACTACATCTTTAAGAATTGTACAAGGAACTAGCATAATTGAATTAGATATATGCTTTTGAATTAATAACTTTTAAAATAAAAATAGCTATTACATAAGTTGTAAAATGATAAATTTGTATACCTCTTCTTCTAATCTCACAACATTAGCTTGTGCATTTGTTAAGGCATTATCCAGAATGTCTATGTGATTCCTCTGCTCGTGTAAAGTTGCTCTCTGAGCTTGTAATTCTATTTCTTGTCTATCTTTCTCAGCTAATAACTCTTTTGCTAAAAGAATTATTTGACAGCATTTAGAACATTTGAGAAACAATAAGTAAAAGTAAAGAATAGTACCAAAAGTATTAATACATACTTTGAGTTAAGAGTTGAGATATCAGAACTTCTCTTTTACTAAGCTCTTTCCTAAGTTCTGTATCATTATTATCAGAAAACTATAAGAAAACATTAATTATTCATTAAAACAGTATTAACGTTATTATATAATATTGCAAAGGGTAAGTTTTATTTCCAATTATTTAATAATAAATAAAATTTTCTATTGAAGAACTCTTAAAATATAAGTAAAAATATTCTTTCATCATTAATATTAAAAACTAGAAAAACAGAAATTTCTTTATCAATTAAAAATAAAAAATTAGTTTGCATCACTAAGGGCATATCTTAACAAAGTTACCAATTTTGGAAACATAGTAAAATATAACCCTAACACTTTATTTGTACTAAACAAAATGTATTTTAGATATGTTAAAAGAACAAATACCAGTTATAATTTTAAATTTAGATATAGAGCATAAAAAAGCATGTACATAAATTGTACACTAATAGATAAGTACTTAATTAAAAACATGCAAATGTTCATGGAAAAACCTTTTGGATTTTATAAAGAAAAAGGTAAATAAGTATATAAGAGTTAGATATTAAAGCAGAAAAAAAAATCATAAAATACAATATAAATTGAAGATCTTACAGACTTTAATAAGAATTATAAACTGTTTTAAACTTTTAAAAAAGTATGCTAACACAAATTCATTGAATTAACATACCATTTATAACTAAGCATATGAATCTATCATTAATATTTTTCATAAAATCATAGCTTATAAAGTTTTCTTCACAATGGAATAAGAGAACAAAAAATCAACATTCAGACAATATCATAAAGAAGCATGCACATTAATGAATTTGCAATAAATCAAATTATTTACTTACTGTTGCTTTTGGAAAGTGAGAATTTGCAGATTCAAGATGTTCTGGAATGATATTTGAATAAATCAGTACTTTATAATACAAAAGAGTTTTAAGTCTTCAGTTCACTTTACATGCACATTTTTTATTGAAATAAGATCTAAAATTTAGGCAAAATACATAAAATAATTAACTTAGTTCACAATTTGTACAAAACACACTAACTTGAATATTAAGATTATAGCAAATTTAATAAATGAGCTCTCAGATTACTGATGAAAATGAATTTATTATGTATAAAACATTTCAAGCAACACTAGCAAAACATCTAATATTTCTATATCGGAAAATATATATTTATATACATTTCGACTCATGAAGATGTATGCATACAAATTTTTTTTGTCAACACTTATTTTATGCTATTCAGATAAAATATAATGTAGCTCAATCAACAATAGATATATCAGAAATGGGTCCCCCCTTTAAAGTTAAGCATATTATATGAAATCTAAACATGGAAAAAACATTCAGATTAATTCAATTTTTAAATATATCAACACTTAATACTTTTTTCTATATTTAAAATTAATATTAAAAAGCAGAAATAAAATGTGAAACAAAACAAAGTATACCTGCTTATCTGGAAATAAATGAACGTAAATTCCAATTTCTATTTCATTCCTTGAATAGCAGCATTTAATGCATTTGCCTCCCTTATCTTTTTGTTTCTACTGTTACATTTTTTTAAATTATTATTTTATGCAACTGTTTTTAATTTATCATTTTGTTTCTCTCAATATATATATGAATTTCCTCACAAATGAATCATCTTGCAGAAAATGTAGCCATGATAAAAGGCTATAAATCAGTTTATTTTAAACTTGAAATCTTAACAACTGACTTTTAATTACCTCAGGATTACAGATGATTTTGATTTTTAGATATTATTTCTCAATCCAATGAAAGATACAAGCCCTGCATTTACAAAAGAGAATCAAAGTAAAAGAGGAAACTAGCAGAACAGTTCAGAAGACAGATAATCCATTTGGGAAGTGAGACTAAAATATGAACTAATGAAATGCTTAAGCTGGAGTTGAAGTTAGTTAAATTAATAGATATAAAATCCTAAAGTGCAAACAGTAAGTAATTTACAAATGAATTTTCTAAAATTTATAAATATCTAGTTCAATAAACAATATAAAGTAACATTTAAATATAAAATTATATATTGAAGAACAAAATTTTTTTTTAACTATAGAAAATAGAAACAGAATTAAGTCCATTTTAAAGACAAAAAGCTATGCAAGAGAAGATATACTGACTATATAATTAATGATCCCTTTTTCTTTTAGGTATAAAAAGAATCTAACAGCTGAAAAATGTTTCCAAGGCTGCCAATGAATTTCAAAAAACTGCTTAATTACCCAGAAGGTTCAACAATTTATTTTAGAACTCTTGAGTTCAGAAAGATTTCACAGCTCATAGGAAGGCAAAGAAATGATATCCAGACATATATTTCTTTTCACATATTACAGATTCAATTTTTTAAAGACTGATGCACACAGATAAGAAAAATAAGCATTGGTACTATACAATAGAAATTCAATTATACCATTATTCATGTAATAAATAAAATTATATTACCTCTTAAATCTTTGTTGTGATCCTGTAAACGTCGAATTTCCATTTCTAAGCGATTTCGGATGGATTGTTCTAATCGTTCTCGTTTTTCTGATGACTGCACAAGATCTTCATATGCTTTGTGAACTTTCTGTATCTCCAATTCAAACTAAATATAATTGAAATTATTTTCAAAATCTAATTTTTTTTAAATAAAAATATATGCCATATTCAGAATTAGTCATGTACCTAGTCTTTGATTTTTTTACTTGATAAAGTGTTAACAGGACCCAATTTAGTTTAAATCAAATTTTTGGATGAATTATATTTTATTCACCTCTGAAATTTGTTTTAATCTGCAATATTAATTTGCATTTCAGTAGAATTCTAAGTTCAAAATTTATAATTTTAGAAATGAAAAATAATATTACAAACATGCATTAGCAAAATGCAAATAAGTGTTTTAGCAACATCAAATATAAAATTAGATTAATTTACACTTAATAATTTATTATTTTTTTATAACAAGGATACTTTTTTTACGAGAAGGCTACAGAAAAAGAAGGGGAAAACACAACATCAAATTCTCAATTGTGATTGTCATAGATCACTTATAGAAATAAAAGCTGGGAACATAGTTAAGATTAAAACTATTCATTATTTTTTGTAACAGAAAATTATTATTTACAAACAAAAATACCTAACTGCATATAAATTCTCCAAGTATTTCATTTTTTAAAAAAAATGTTGGTTATTTCCAGGAATAAAAATTCTGAGTCACCTTTCGTGAACAAGTACCAGATCATAAATATATAACATATTACTATGAAAATATCAATATTCTGAATTTTACCTTTTGTAATTTGGAGACTTTTTTATAATATAAGTCTAATTCAGTTTTTAACGCTGTATTTTCAGCAGACAGGAGCTCTATCATTTGATTGGCTTGCATAGAAACCATTTCCGAATCAACTCCACGCATAGCTCTGCCATGAGTTTCAGGCCTAAATACAAATGTACTGAAATTCAAAAATAATCCACATACCAAAAAATACAGAATGTAATGCTACAAAAGAAGCTATATGTCTGATACAGAAAATTTTTATGAAAAGTTACAATTATTAAAAAACATGAACACATAAAAAAGAATACAAGTCCGTTATATACGAATTTCACTTATAAACAAAGGTTTTAAAAAATAGAAACACGAAGCTATAATTTTTAATACTTAACTAGTGGTGAACTTGCAAACAAAAACAGCATTGCAACTCTGTGAGTACACTTGTAACTTGCAAGAAATAGTCTTTGTTGCTTGTTATTTAAAATTATTGCCAACGAACCACCAATATTCCACAATTAATAAATATTGATATTGATATTAAAATAAAGTTTCATCCTGCATGTATATAATTCAGCAGTTCAAAAGGAAGTTAAAAAATATATAAATCTTATATTTAACATAATGATTGTACCCAATGTAAAAATAAACAAATAAATTTGGCCATACATATGTATATGAGAAAATCATAGAAATCTTCCATATTAAAATCTAAAATATCTCTATTGCAAAACATTCATAAAAAGAAAGAATAAAAATTACCTCTGATGTCCAGGTGATAATTTGGCACTATTATCTTCAGAATGAAAATTTTTTGTGTGGCTTAGATCTGGATGTGATCGAGACACTGATAATCTATCAGCTGATTTTGATCTTAAATTTAATACACCATAGCCGCGCCTTCTTACATTACTAATCTGCCGATGATCAGACATTTGCTTGGAATATTCTGGGGCTGGTGGATAATTATTTATTTCAGTCAACACATTTTGGTGATTTAATTCTTTTGCTAAATATTTTAAAACTTCAGATTGATCTAGATAGTCCTTAGGAATTTCAGTAATACCTTGCACAGGGTGCACTTCTTGATAGGAATTTGGAGAAGAAAGATAATGATATGGACCAGAAGAATATACAGGCAAACCTTGATTTTTATTAGGAGAATGGTCATTATTTGAAGTATATTGTTCCCATTGGGTATGCACAGGGCTCTTTTGAAGTCCCGAATACATAGGTCGTCGACTAGAAGATTTAGGCGACAGTGGAACTGGTGGACTGCTTCTACGAGTGATATGATGCATTCCTTCATTTTCTACATATAATCTTTTGAATTTTTCAATTGAGTCAGAATCCATTACAGGTTTATCCATGTCTTTACCTTGATGATAAATTTTTCCATAAAATGGAGAATTATGTTCTCCAGAAATTTTATCATGGATAATTAAAGTATTAGAAGAAATAGTGTCAACATCATCGGTCACTGTTTCTTCTCCTTGTGGTTCTTGACGAACACCATTTAATAAAAACTTTTTCTCTTCAACTGTTAAATTTTCTGTAGAAGTTGAGACATCAGTGTCACTCCCAGACATATTCTGGTGATAACCTGCCAATAAATAAATAAAATAAGACTTTTGAAACAATAATTTAAAAAAGACTTTCCCATAAATTCAAGAATAAAAGCAAAAATAATGTTAATTTCACTATTTAGAAAAATGAATTTTAATCTATAGAAAAAGTTTTAAAAATATAATACAAAAAATTCTATTATTATTTAATGCCATTTATCTTCATTTATATAATTAGAGAGAACTCGTACACTTTAATATATATATGATTAAACAAACACATCAGTATTTATGACACAATAGAACGTAAATTTAAATATTGGCTAACAGAAAATTGATAATTAGGTAATTAATAAAGAGATTTTAGCACTCTTTTTTTTATAAAATGAAATTTATAAAGAATATTCTAACTTGTAATATGAATTCATAATTATTAATATCCAAGTTAAAAAAAAAACTGTTTATGTCAACAATTATATACACATCATGATTTAGAAACAACATAAATATATTAATATGAACATAAGTGTTAATAAAAATATTAATATGAATAAGAGTTAAGTCCAAAAATTGAGTCACATGTATTAATCTCTTCCAACCATTTTATACACCTTTCAAAACATTACTTTTCAAAACTGATTAAAAATATTTTCTGCATGAAAGCATATTAAATGAGTTATTCAAATACAATTTTTTAACATTTCGACTTTCATAAAAAGTATCTTAATTGGAGAACTTTACTATAATAATATGAACCTGTTCAGTACAATTCTTAATTTTAAAATAATTCTGTAGGCACTACAAAATTTCACATCATAAATTTGAATCTCATTCAAAAATTCTGCCATAATTTTAGATAACAGACTTTAAATATAAAGTATTGTTTTTCTCTAAAATAACAACTTTCTTAATTGTGAAAGTAAATGAATAATCTTACCATTTAATAAAACTATATATGTTAAGTAGTTTTAAGTACAACAATGAAAAACGATATTTTAAAAATGTCATTTTTCCTTTGAATTACATACCTTTTTAGGAATTTGATTATCAATCTCACAAAGTTTATACACAACAATTACACTCATTAAAATTACAATACTTGAAATAGAAAAAGGATATGATTTTATATCGATTTGAAAAATGAAAATGATAACATACCAGACTGAGTATAGGAGCACTTTGGGCTTTTGGAACGGGGTACCAAGTGAGTGCGGGACGATTTCATATTTTCGTTGAAAAAAAAAGCAATAACAAAATAATATTCAGAAGTTAAGCTGAAAAATAAATAAAGAGAATCAGAAATGGTTCTTTCATGTAGTTTGAAAATAAGTTTTATTTCCTCTCTTGCACTTAAAAATACTAAACAAGGGCAAGAAAACATTTCAAAATATAACGAAACTAAAACTATTGAAATTAAATTCAACAATTCCATACTTTAATATAATAAATCAATGCAATTATATATTTTTTACTCGTTCACACAAAGAGAAGAAAATTAGAAAATCGAAGGAATTTTATAACAGACCAGGAACTTAATATGATACATAAAAAAAGTACAAAGAATATAAACAAATTTACCTTGATACAACAATCGCATTCAACACACCGTTTTCGAAACTTTCGTCATGGCGAAACTATTAAATTTATAAAATGTCTTCCAAATACTTTTATAAAACTAACAGCTTCACCAAGTCGTGCAGCGCAACAGATCGCTAAAAAATTTCTGGAATTTAGTAAACCACTGACGTCACAAATATTTCCCGGCGGGCTTGGTATTTTTTTCCTTTGATTATTAATCGTTCCTTTTCACTCGACAAAGTTTTAAAGGAAAACATTAGGTTATAGTTATTATTTTTCAAACTTAATGAAATACCTGTATCAATGCAAATCAAAATTGACTCCTAATAAATTGTTTACTATTGTTCGAAACAGATGTACCGAAACTATTCTCCAAATTCCTTCATAATCATATAGTTTGATATATCCTTATAGGAATATCGAAATTCCTATGTAATCATATCGAATATTTCATCGATTACACGGACACATATATATTTTTAGTATTACATGAAGGGCAGAATTTTGATATTAATAATATTTAGAATATTTGTTTTAGCTCATTGACATCAGCTCATTAAAAATAAACTTAATGAGCCAAATATGATATTAAAGCATTAAAAGTAAAAGACTTAAAGACATTACGATCTAAACACCTAATATAAAAGTTTGCACCTATTTTGAGAATACTATAATAATTAAACAGTATATATATTTAAAATTTTATCAAAATATTTCATTAAAAGAAAATAATTAACTTTTGATTAAGGTGTGGTGAAAGAAAATGCTGATCAAAGTCACCTCCCACGCATTATAGGGATCTCTAAAGAATAAAATGTATGCAAAATTTCGTTATGGATTCATTTCAGAGAGCTTTAAACAATTATTATTTTTATCAAGGAAATTTCTTATAAATTTAATTAGATAAAAATTGGTTGTTTTTTTACTGAATATTTGAAAACTCGAATGTCATTTTATAAACTGAGTCAATCTGGCAATATGGTGCTGTGTTTGATTTCTGTTGATTGTTTGAAATCTAAACTTTTTTGTTTTGATTGAGAAATGGGATACGAAAAATCCCTTGATTACATAAATCCTTTAAAGTTGTGGTACTTTGTCCAAGATAAAGTAATACCAAAACAGAGCAGGATAGCGATATCTACACAAACAACTCCTGCTTTGCCAGTGGGTACAATGAATCTTTCAAGAGTTGCCGGACATTTATTTATAAAATTTGCGGGGGTTTCAGGAGCTGCTGCTGTAGCCATGGGTGCTTATGGATCGCATGGTATTTCAATTTAGTTGCACAATTTTTAAGCAATTCTTTTATTTGAAACTAAAATTTTGTTCCAAATTTGTTAAAATGAATGGAAGGAAATGTAGATCTCACTTCCTTGTAATTTCATTACGTAAGAAGGTGGATTGAGACATAATCTGTTAGAGTTAGGTGTTTGCTCCTATAAATATCGCGTATACATTGATCAACTCTTCTATATACCTATGCAAGATATTTATACAAACCCACAATATTGATGCCTTTCTTTTTAAGGCGAAATTTCGATGTTCTAATATCATTTGATTTCTTTTTACCAAGTTATTTTAACGAATCCTCATTAGAAAGATTTACACATTTCTTGCTTCTTATTTAATGTTATTATTCTTGTATCCATTTTTTTATATCTTCAATCTGTATACTTAATATCAGTTTTTCTGATTCACATATACAAAATATTTTTATCAACTTTTTCCTTATGCTTAATTTAATTTTATGTATTTGTATTCTAGCTTTTCAGGTAATTAACAAGCTTCAAATAAAAATATTAAATATTATGAACTGGGCTGAATATATATACTATTTTTCGGCACTAGCCTTATAAGCCAGATAACATCTATGATACCAAAGTTGACTTTTGTATTATGATAATGTTACTCGGCTACTGGCCCTAGAGCCGCAGGCTCGTATCTTGACCTTCAGTCGCTACATTGGTGACCCGGACGTGATCTTTTGATCTGTCGTGGTGCCATCTATCAGCAAACAAAGCCGTCACTCACTCGGACACATCAACAAACTCACATGCTCGCCATAACGCTATCAAAATTATTAGTCTCTCTACCAACTCACTGGAAGGGGAGCACAGTGGTGCTAGCCTTATAAGCCAGATAGCGTCTACGATACCAAAGTCAACTTTTTGGTATAGTGGTTATGTTACTTGGTTACTGGCCCTCACATCAAAGGCTCGTACCGCGATCTTCACTTGTTAAAATATTAATTAAAGACATGATATGTGCACTGCAATTTACACATGTGATTAAAAAAAACACAGAGCATGCAGATTTTTGTTAGTCTATGTCTGAGAAGATTGTCTTGCCTCTTTCATTGAAGAAACAGACTCCACTTGTGAAGTTTGTTTAACAAGAATGGTGACTGTGCATTAATTGCATTGAATAAATTCCAAAAAATAAGGGCTTAAGAAATAGTTCTGGTCCGATAACTGCATTTGGTTTGAAGAAGAAGATTGATAAATTTGAAGAGACAAGTTTAATTGTTGTGAAATGTGATGAAGCAATGTTTTGATATCAGTGGTTGGTGTGGCTATAGTATTAAAGGAATTGTTGAACAGTGATTTGGGATAATCCAAATGTACAAATAATTTTCCGAATTTTAGACATGCCTGTCAGCATGATTCATAAAATTTTATGAAGGATTGTAATGCCATCCATTCAAAATTGCATGTTTTTTTCGTGCTGATCATTCAAAAAGAAAAGCTTTGGCCCCTGCAATATCTAGCTCAAGAGAAAGTGGGTGGCAAATGGTCATGGAACATTTTATGGACAGATGAAGTCCATTCATCTCCTGAGCAGAATAGAGGCAGAGATAATCTTGTTAGAAATTCAAATTCTTACCTTCATGCAAATTGTTTCTACACCTTGTATGCATAACATGATTTATAGGAAGGAAGGAGGTTTATTTTCTGGCTTATGCTCCTGAATAAAATCTTAGCTTGAACATGATTTATACTCTAAGCTATTGATTAGTTGTGACAATGTGCACATGTTATATTTCAGGCATGTGACTTGTACTTTAGTGGATCACACTAATTTAATTAACTCAATATTCTATTCATTTCATCTTTATCCAGTCTGCTTATATTTTTAGTTGAGTATGAAATAATGACTTTTAAATTGGCTGTTAAGTTCACTAAGTAATAAAGGTATTTTAAATTCTTTGATTTCATTTTCTGTGTACTTCTGAACTTGGTTACAAAATTTGTTCCAAAAGGCAAACCGTGCCTTTTCATTTTCAAAAGATTATTGTATAGTACAGGTTTATGATAGCATTTTGCTTTGACTTCAAGGTGAGTGATCCTTTGACTTATATGGCCAATATGATATGCGTAATCTCTTTTGTTTAATTAGCTTATTCCAGTGCTGGATTGCATAGTTTTGATCTAAGATGGTGTTGATTTGCACCAGTCATACATTGGATCTACAGTTATTTTCTAATCCCCTGATAAATTCATATCTGGTATTGATATGAAATAAAAGAAATCCATATTCATGTAATATTACATGATCATATTTATAGCCCATTACAAGAATAAAAAATAGCAATGTCAAGTCTGAAATGAAACCCTGTTAGTATATTATAAAGGTAATTAGGGTAGAGATAATTTGAAAATTAACAAAAACATTAGATTCACATATCGGGGAAAAAATTGACGATAGCAATAAAAATGCTATATCTAATTTTTGTAAAAATCTTTTTCTTATGGTTGTTATGTATTTTTTTTATAGTGGGGTGTGAACATGTAATATCCTTTTCTGAATTCATGCATTGAATTTCTGATAACCCTTTGATTGCATTATTTCCATGAAATAATTTATCATGACACACCTGATGGATATATTTAATATTAGTGAAGAATGGCAAAAGTTGATCACCAATGGACTTCAAATCATTTCTTTCAGTGTCTTGAAAAATAAATTCTCTCTAAAAATCTCTATCTTGAAATAGAGAGGAATTTATCATACTCATAAAAGTTAATGTTAAAAAACCTGTTGAAATGAAGTGTAGTTCTACGTCAATACTTTGCCATCATCAGTAATGATGTAAATTTTTAACTTCTTTATGCCATTATTATATCATAAAAAATCAATGGATTTTATGTAAAAAATAATAATGATGACAGTATTTTTCTTTCATTTTATTGTATGATGAACATATTAAAATTTTTTAATAGTATTTAAACACTTCAATTTCATATGTGTAATTTCAGATTGATAAGATTTTAATATATGTGTAACCCAAAATTTTCCTATCAACAATATTTAAAGTTCTCTTTTTTGTACTTGTTTCAACTATAGGTTTTTACCCAAAACCAGATGTGCCTGCTGAGTTAAAAGATGTTTTTAAAACTGCAAATTATTACCATTTTCTTCACACTTTGGCTCTTTTAGCCGTTCCTCTCACCAAACGACCTAATCTCGTGAGTATTTATATATTTTTAGGTATTAACTCTGATGGGTGATTTTTTTTGTGTTGAAATTTGTTGAAATTTTTGATAAATAAATTTCATTTTTATAATGACATTAATGGCTTTTCTGCCTTTATTTCTAAAATGAATAAATAAATGGGTGCTAAATATGACTATACAGAATGATTCAAAAAGACACCAATGAGGTTTGGATTAAAAATAAAAAGGGAGTACAATGTGTGTGTGTGTGTGTATATATATATATATATATATATATATATATACTATTTGACCCAGAAAGCATTGCAATGTCATTATTCAGTTGTGTTGGGTATATGTGGAATCGTCTAAAGTGCAAGCTGACAAACAAACAGATATTCCATTCTTTTACTTTTTTGAATACTCAGTTTAGAAAAAATATAATAATGAAAAAAATCTAAATTATGGATTTTGACAAATCTCCATGTTTTAGACCCCCACCCTTGAGTTTGAAAATACATTTTTGGAAAATGTCCATCTGTCATAATACTTTTTTCAGAATTTTGTAATCACAAACAATTAGTCTGTTAATGGGATTTAGCAGAAGCCATCAGTTTATTTCAGTTCAGTTAGCTTAATAAGCCAAACCACTTCGCAATTAAATTTCAAACAGTGGCTTTCTTTTATCCAATATTAAAATTTCTTATCAAATTTTAACTAATAAATGTCAGACATTGAACATCAGTCACAGTGGTGGATAGACAGGAGCGTCTTTCAATATCTCTCTCACTTCATTCTCATTACACTATTTAAATAACCAGCGGGTTATAGTTTTTGGGGCATAAAGCAGTGTTGCGTTGTGTTTATCTGTGACAAAGATAACTCAAAAAGGCTTTGAGCTTGGTGGTTGAAATTTGGTACTCAGACTTTAGAACAAATTTGCAAATTTCTATCAAATTTTGTGAAAAATCTGTTCTGAGGGTATCAGTTTGACAGTTCGAAAGTAAGTTAACACAATAACTATAAAATAGAGATGATTAGATTTTTAAAATTTTGTACACAAAACTTCTATAGTGTAGACACATATCAAAGTTTGAGCCAAATCCAATTACGGTTTGACTGTTTATCAGTCTGCTCATTCAGAAACGTTTAAATGTGATATGCAGTGACTTAAATATATCAAATTTGGTATGGGGTTTTCTGATTACTAGTGCAGTTATATATAAAATTTTTGTTTCATTTGGTTGGGAAAAACATGTCTCAAACACAAATTCGAATTTTGATTTCACTTACTGGGATCAATCGCTAAATCACTCACCAAGGACGATAGGATAGATTCAGTAAAAAGGCTAAATTCATGTAAAATAAAATTAATATTTTGCAAATATTGTATGTCATTGCCATGTACTGTTTGACAACAGATCAATAAATGCTCCACGCTTTTGTGCATGTGTTAGGATAGGTTTAAGTCGACAAAATAGGGGTGATAGAAAAGATGAAAGGAGACAAGGAGAAAATATTTACATTTAACAAAAAAAAAAGTTTAAAAATATTGAACTAAAAAGTATCTAGTGGGGGAAATCTGAGGTCAAAGGTGAGTACCGGAAATGTCCTTTTCATTCTGCGTCTCACCCTTTAATGAGATGGAATCGTCGAAATAGGGTTGTTTCAGAATCTGTTGACAAACAGTAAGGCATTCTCTGGCATGTCAAGTTTATTAGAGAGTATGCAAGAAAGTTTTGGGGAGATCACTCCTGTTGGATTACATATAAATGTGGACACTTACCAAGCTATTTGTTATTCAGTAATCTTCTTGCTACTGGTATTTGTGTGTTTACAATTTATTCGATTACTAGTAACTGAAAATGAAAATTATAGCCTTTATCATAGTATTCAACATATATTAATTTTATTTTCAGGTTGGTTCTTTATTGACTTCAGGAATGCTTATCTTTTGTGGAACATGTTATGCTTATGCGTTGACAGGAAATAAGTCTCTAATTCGATTTACACCATATGGCGGAAGTCTTCTTATTATTGCCTGGTTATCAATGGTGTTTTAAAATTTCCTATGGTATATTTGTTTTTTCTAGATATATATTTTTCCAAACTTGATGGCAGAAATACATGCTTTAAATAAACTTTCGTGTTTACATAAAATAAACTGGCCTAATATATTTCTGTGTTTCTGAATTATTTTTCTCAGTCAATTCCACATTTTGATAATAAGTGTTTAACATAAGGAATATCTTAAAATAAAAAGAAATAAATGCTATAATTTGTATGCATAAAACATAATAAATTTCTAATTTTTATTCTTGATAATATTTTTTAAGAATTTTTTTTAAAATTTATGTCCTTGTTGAAAGCATAAAATCATAGCATTCACGCACAAGAATTGCTATTAATTTTATAGTTTTCAAAGATTTCAGAAATCAACATTTACTAGATTATTTCTTTCTCGAAGTGTAACATGTGTAACAAAATTTAGTAATTTCTTTGATTTAACAAATCTTAATTTGAAATTTTTTTTAAAAAATCATACATAATTGATTATTATTAGTAGTAAATTTTTATCTGAGGCAATCTGAGTTATGTTTTTGCATTATGCAATTAAGTTATTGTAGCATTACTCTTTCTCTCTATATATATGTATATAATGCTAGTTTATTATTAATACTTATTGTCGATTGGCAACAATTGAGAGTAAACAAATTGCTGTATGAACTTCTGAAACTGCCTGATTTTACTTTTTACGTCCATATTTAATTCACTGCTTTACTAATTAACTATCAAACTATTATTAGAAATGCTCTTGAGAGTACTTGCCGCTTCCATCAAAACTCCATTCAGTCAGACGAAACAAAATTTAAAAGAAATCAAGAAATTGTGTGAAAATTTTAAATTAGCATTAAAATAAGCTAAACCATTACCAGGTTGAAAATTGATATGGGTTACATATAGAAACTGCTGACTATATCTACCTAAACTAAAACTCCACAGAAATAAAGTTTGCATTTCCTTGTAAAAAATGGGGGGGGGGGGCTTTTTAATGATATCTATTTTTTTTCAACAATTTTCTTTTGTAAAAAAATTAATTTAATATACAATTTGTTACATTGTTTTTAATGTTATAATGAATTTCAAACACATCCAAGTAAACTTTCAGTCATATGTTTTTGTTAATGTTAAAATTTTGATAAAAATGCTGCTTTCTTTGAATGTTGAATCTAACATAGGATTTTCATTTTTATTTTTATTTCATAATTTATATACTTTTAAATTTGCTACCTCAGTAATGTGCAACAGATTGATTAAATTAAATTCTCGCTTTTCAGTTGTATTAAATAATGAACTGAAAGTTTAAAAAATTCATTGTATATTAATTGTTTAACAGCGTAAAAAAAAAATCTGATTGAAAAGTGGGTCAACAAAGTTAGCTAGTTTATTGAAATAACTAACTTTGAAAATAGCATTAGAACAAGTTGAGATAATATTTTTTTTAGAAGGAAAGCATTATCAAATTTTTGAAATGTAAATTTCATATTGTTATAATATATTTAATCCTCTAAAACTCTGAATAAAAATTATTCCCATTTAACATAGGAGATTTATTATCTGTATCATAGTCAATTCTTTTTTAATACAAAAAAATTATCCTTAGCTATCCATTTATTGATTTCTTATAAATTTAATAATGAGGATTCCTATTATATTATCCTTCATTTACATCCCCATTTTCAATACTTTTAAATTGTCTATTGCATTTTTAAGGGAAAAGGGTCCTCTAGAGTGAATTTTATCTAATGTAAATAGTTTGTTAGCAATTTTCACTTTCCTTACTTTCTTCCTCTATTCCTCTGTCTCTTGAAATGTGTAAAAAACAAGTAATTCTAACTCTTATTCATAATAAACTTTCAAACAAATTTAAAGA
Organism: Argiope argentata; assembly: GCA_026289955.1. Taxonomy (NCBI): domain Eukaryota; kingdom Metazoa; phylum Arthropoda; class Arachnida; order Araneae; family Araneidae; genus Argiope; species Argiope argentata. The sequence goes on along the minus strand of JAOUZG010040215.1, from coordinate 10,148,742 downwards.
AATTTTTTTCTTTAAATTCTATTATATTTTCTTTTGAATAATAAAGTACTATTATTCTTATTAGAAAAGGGTAATAACTATTATTGAAAATATAATTAACCTTTTATTTTTAGTTGAAATTTTTTTATTCATGAATCTTTGAAAGTGCAAATATTACATTCCAATTAAATCAGATATTGACACCTAAACGGACCCTTCTATAAGCAAGCTTAAATATTATATTTGTTTCATTTATATCTTTCCACATTCTCCTAAATTAAATGGAAATGATTTTTTTTTAAGAACTTTGGAGGATTAGAAGTTTTATCACAATGTAATTTGTTTTAAAATATTTGTAAAAGAGTGGGAGGCTCTCAAGTTTCTCTATAAAAATGTCAGTACTATTTATTTCATTATTGCATTGTATATTAATTAGTAATTTCATATATTATTTTTGAGAATTTGAGGAATAGATGCAAATTACAAATCATCAGTCTCCCCTTATTTCCTGCAGCAACTGGCAGTAAATTGTGTTTATATCATACCTCCTCTCCCCAAACCTTTAATTTTTTCTTTTATGATATTTGATATTGCAACATATTTTTTTTTCAACCTTAAAGTTAAAAAGTGAGATTATTTTATATATGCTACTTAATGGTGCCAAACTGTCATTGTATTGTTACATAAATCAATTATTTATCTTTTGACTTTCCAATAAATTTTCTTTCTTGTAAACATTCTGCCTCCTATTATACATGTTTATGTTTATTATGCACTAATGTCAAACTGAGGAGTCACATAGTTTTCTTGAATTTTTCTAAGATATATTTGATTTTTTTTCAGTCATTTTTTTAAAGAAAATATTTAAAACTTACTATTTCAGTTTTTTAATCAGTTATAACTTCTCTTATTTATAATGCATTTCATTTCATCAAAGGATATCTGCAACTTAAAATTACACATATAAAGGCTTTTGAAGTCAGTAATTTACCTAAACTAATCCTAAATCGCTTTCTCTGTGTCTTGGAGAGTCTTGTCTCATATTGATATTATCAACTCGTCTTAATGGGTAACTATCTCTTTCTTCATTTTTCCTATCCTTCTTTGTCACATATGCATATAATGCTGGCTTATGGAAAGATTTATTTTCTCTTATTCCATTACTTTCTCTAGGCATGGTATATTCTTCCATAATTGGATTGGTATATGAGTGAGGATTTGCTTCTGAAATGTTTTCTTTGATATCTGTTTTACTTTGTAGAGGGGCTACACTTTGCTGTGAATTATCTTGTATTTCTTTCCAGCGTTTTTTATATTTTTGGAGACACACAAGCCATACTATGATGTTTATAATTATGATTATTAAAAGAACTCCAATTGCACCTCCTAAGATTATATAACATCTTGAAAAGTCTTCATCCTCTTGGGGAATACTGTGTGTTGAAGTCTCAGTTCCGGTATGATTGAGATGTGTTGTGTTTGTTGTAGGACCTTTTTCTGTGCCAATTACAATTTGAACTATGTTTGACAATTGTCCTCTATTACCAGTTACATCTATGGCTCTCAAAGCAATATAGTAAACATTTTTTTCTTGGCCTACTGGAAATTGAAACGTTACCAGTTCTGGTTGTCCGGATGGTTCAGGAGACCTCATTTCACTGGATTTCAACATATTTGTCAAAATTTTTGAAAGCATAGAATCTTGGAGATATTTCCAGTCTTCTGTATAGTAGACTTCATATTCTTTTGCTATTGAGGAAAGAAAAAGAAAATCCATCTAGTATTTGTTAGGTTTTACTCACACAAAATGTAATTTATTGAAAAGCAATTCATCTTGATCTATATTTTAATAAGTATTGAGACAATCTGAAGTCATGTCTTGCAATATTATTTCAATTTTGTTACTTTTTATGTAAAAGAAAAAAAAATAGATATTTGCTTTACTGCTTGGGTGCCAAACTAGAAATCATAATTATGAATATGACTTTTATCTCCAGTTTTGGACATTAAATTTGGGGGGGAGTTGAATGTTATTTTATGTATAGAAACTTGTAAGTCAAGCAATGTCTTGGATACCAACAACTTCCTTCGACTTTATTATTTATTTTAACAATCTTTCTCCAATGATTCAATTAGTTCAAGAAAATTATACTAGTTTAACAAGTCGAATATCATTGTAGGTGTGTTGTAAGTTAAGTATAGTTCCTAAATCTAACATTAACATTAGATAGATTTTGTTAATGATAGATGTGTTTAATAGAAGGAACTAGGTTTTAGTCCTTGTATTCACTCCAGCTATATAGCAAGTTTTTGTATGCAGTGATTCAATTTATTGCAACAATCACATTATCTAATATAACGTTTCAATTATCTGAGGAATCACATAGTGTTGTAAATGCAGAAAAGCAAATTTGGTGGAAAATCAGTAAAATAGCCAAAAAAAATTTACGGATGAATATGAAAATGATTTTGAATAATTTTTATTTATACTGGAGAATTACTACAAATGAAATTGGAGCTTAGTGAATAGTAGAACTCTACAAAATGAACGAAAAATAACATAAACCGACATAACATTTTATGAACAATTTTTGTTTGTAGTGAAAGATGAGGGAGATTACTCACCAAAGTGTAATTTAAATCAATAAGACTCTTTGCTTACTAATAAATTGATTTCTTTTTTTTACAAAGAAAGGTAAGTTTTTTCTGTATTAAAACATCTTATATTTACGTTTTATCATAAAAATTTACTTGCAGGATAAGTGAAAATTCATTTTGCTTAAATATATTTAAATTCACACTGAATTGTTTTCTTAATAAGATAAAACTGGTAAACTACTGAATTAATTTTTTGTTCTATATATTTTTTGGATGATTTAATTATTTATGGTGATATTTTATCCTGCACTTCCATAAATGCATAAGAAATTAATAGAAAACAATTTATCAGTGATAAAAGTTAAGTTGTAGAAATTGAAAAATGTATCCCCACTAAGATTTCTAGCACAGTAGATGTTATTAATTATCGTACTGCAAAATTATTTCAGCTTTGAGGAGCAGTCTCTGATATTAGAAAGCAAATATAGACATAAACTGTTTGATTTAACATAAAATATTGAAAATTCACTAAAATATCTTGACATTTTTATTGATATAATTTTATTAGATACTAATTTTTTCTTTGTATTGGTGCTTTAAAATAATATTTTTTTGGATTGAAATACAGTATTTCTATTAATTACACATTTATTTGAATGTTTGTTGTCCAAAAGGATTCACAAGAGGGAGAAAAAATTGAGAAACTTTATAACAACTGTACAGAATTATATTGTTCAAGTTTTAGACTAATTAAAAAAAATTATATGTAAAACTAAAATACTATTAATTTAGTTGTTAGTTGAAACTCAACACACATAAAGAAGCTTATCAAATTCTGTATATATTTTTTATTACAAGTTCTTATAAATATGAAAAAAAATGTATACAATTTGAATTAAGTGAATTTAAGAAAAACATGAACATTATGCATTTCATAAAATAAAAATACACTTTTATGAATATCAAATATAGGAAATATATCACTGTATAACATCATTTCATCAAGCATGTGAAAAATGCAAGAAAATAGATACTTTCACGAAAATTCTTTAAATAATAATATTTAAGAAAGCAATGACAGTTTCAAATGGAAAAATTTCTTTTTTTAAAAAAATAAATAATAAAAGCTCTTGATCTTCTTAATAGCCAATCTTCTTGTACTAAGATTTTGATACATATTTTTAAAAGGTTATCTTTAAAAAAAACCTATCACACAGTACGTAACGAAATTTGAGAAAATGAATATAATATAGCATTTTTTTTAACAAGTGGTATAGTGAAATTACTAAGGTTTAGTAGATTAAAATATTTTTTTAAAAAATTTAAAAAGTACCATATTGCTAATTTCTAAGAAGTTATACTTATATTTTGTTTCTATGAATAAATATTCAATTAAATAGGGAAATAAAGCATTATTTATTTATATGAAAAATGTCTTTAATTCTATTTCTTTCACTTATATATGTAAATTTTTATTTATTATTTTTCCTTATTATTTTAAAGTTTACTTTCATCATCATCTGTGAATTTTTATTATCATCTGTGAATATATTATGTATTCATTATATATCCATTGTTACTTTAAAATAGATAATACTCCAAACTTCCCATTGAAGACAAGGCCGAATGAGGCTGTATCAATCACAATATGACATCTGATTACAAGTCTCTTTTGGTGTCAAATATTTGTCAAAAAAAATTACATTTCGGTATTTCCATGACTAGCTTATTACTCTGATCTTGATCCATGTGATTTTTTCATTTTTGAAGACTTTGCTTGTGAGGCCTTTGAATTTTAAAGTTTTGAAGAAAAACAGCAATGAAGAGAAGTGAGTGGCATAGGGTGGTTGATAGATATTTTCAGCTTTTCGTGAACAATGGCAAAGCTGCATTACTGTGTGTGGCAATTACTTTGGAGAGCGAGTGGACAGCAGATAAACAGAATTCATCGGTTTTCATTCTTCCATAATAAAATATCCAGAAATTGTATTGTGGGTACTTTAAGTCTCATTTAAAAAAGCTGGCAAAGATTTTTTTTATTACATAGTAAAGTATACTGATAACATAACCAAAAAAATCTTTATTTAAAAAAAAATTGTGGAGCCCATTCTTCATTATACCACACCCAATGGATATACTTGAGCATCTTTAACTCCATGGGGTGCTTGAGGCTGAGGTATTGCCGATTTGATCTCTGTTTCAGATTCCGTATCAGATTCTCTTGATCTAGTACCATATCGAGATAAAGATGATGTTGCGTATGCAGGCTGAGTTCGTACTATCTTGAAGCCTAACTCTGAATCTTTTTGCGCCTTATTTTGAAGACTCTTGTCTGTGTGGTAAGAGTATTTTCTCTTCGATGGTTTAGTTCTTGCCTCTGGTGCAGTATAATTATTCGGATGAGCAAGCGAATTCATCGAAACTTCAGTAAAATTGCCCGAATTTGAACTGGAATTGCGATCATCTTCTTGATAAGCGATATTTATATTATACGGTGGCCGTAGCGAATCTTTTCTTGAAATTTTTTTTGGTTTTGAAGATTTTTTAATTTTTTTGAGGCAACAACAGCAAATAATTATGTTTATTATAATTATCAACAATAAAATACTGCCAGAAGATGATAGAATTATTATCGTTTTCTTATCAAAGAAATCTTCACACGTTGGGGGTAAAGCAGTAGAGTTATCATCAGAAGTGCTGGTAATTTCAGTGGTATCCGTGGACACTGCTGTTTCACCTGTCATATCATTCGTAATGTTCTTTGTATCAGGCGACGTTGGATCAGATGATGCCAGTTTTGTTAAATCTGTTGGATCAGTAATTGTTATTTCTTCTTCTGACTGGTTGATATAAATTTGAATGGTGTTTGAAATGGCTCCTATGTTGTTGTTTTTGTCAATTGCTCTGAGAGCGACATAACAGACTGCACGATTACATGACTGTGGAAAATGAAATGCGATCGATTCTGTGTATCCAGCCATGTTTGGTTTATTTGCGTTGATCGGTTGAAGTGGGAAATTTTCGTCTTCATTAAAATACATTTCAGAGAGACTTGATGGTTGATGAGAGTACTTAATTTCATAAGCAGCGGCTGAAAAATGACATAGTTTTTAGATTAAGACTTTATTTAAATAATGATCGTCACGAACTTCGTTGATTTCCGATTTGAAACATTTTATGTAGGTTATAAATGATCATTGTATTATTCATTAAAAGGTTTCTACAACTCTAAATTGCTTTCAGTTTTGAGTTCTTATTCGTTAGCATTCCGTATTTGCCATTGTTCTATCATAAATGGTGTTGTATCATGCTTCATGTATATAATTAAGAATTTTGAAAGTTAATATTATTATTATTTTGAATTTATGTTTTTTCACTAAATTTAGTTATTATATATAAATAGCCTCAAGATGAGCTATTTTGCAAGTTGCTATTTTGCGGACCGAAAAAATAAACTTTTGTTCGCCTCTAGTTCTAATCAGTAACTTTCCAAGTACAAATGCATGATATTATTTTTACGTCTTTTTTTCGTCCTTTTCATTACTAAAATGACATCAACTTGCCAACGTTTCGTCTTCTTGATACTCCCCAAGATCGGCACCCTTGGCATCTATACCTCTTCACCCCCCTCCCCTTCCAGATTGCTACATTATTGAAGATGTGCATCGTATGTCTGAACTTAATAAACCCAAATTGCTTAATTCTTTTTATTGCCATGACAATTTTTTAATGGGTTCTTTCCTTTTCTTTAGTTTATTCATCATTAAAACAAATTCAATTTCAGTTACCATAATTTACCATTATGTCGATGCGTATGGAAGTTTTTAGGCAAGATTTTATGAATAAAATATCTCAATTAGATTTCATAGCTGTTTTTTGTACATTATATTGGTTACCATGTGTGATTGCTTGTGCATACTTCATTTATATTTCAAATACATTCTTAAAGATTTTTTTTTTTTGGAATTCTAATTTGAACTGTAATATTTAATATCTTAAAAAGAATTATTTCAATGTAAATTACTTAAATTTTATTGGTCAGATTTTTCAAAACGTTGAATCATACCTGAACTGAAAATTAGATTTGATATGTATATATACACAAATATATAGTTTAAAAAATAAATTCTGTTGTAAGCAGGGCCTGATTAAGGCAAAGGTATACGGGGCAGTTGCCCCGGGTCTCCACATAAGTAAGGGGTCCCATAGAAGTTTTTGCCCTGGGTCCCAATATAGGCTAAGTCGGGCTATGATTGTAAGTGTTTAAATAATGAAACGTATATTCTTGCTTGCGTGAAGATGATAGGCTTATTAGTATATTGCAACAGTATAATTATATACATTGCGTAGTAATAATTTTCGGCATAACTTAAATTTGCTCCTAATTATTTAAAAATAAATAAATTATTTATCAGTAAAAAATTACATTTACTATGACGTATGAAAAGAAAACTTGTAATATACTGATATTTTAGAACAACTATTTATGTTCCACAACAATATTACCAAAACTTACTTTTGTGCCCTATAGTTTACTCAATTTACCAATGTAAAAAAAAAAAAAAATCTGAGCATCGAATTTACTTTCCAACATTTTCTTCATCAATGCAAATCAATATTATCAGTTTAAAAAATAAGTAAGTAGTGTGCTAGAAATATAGAGGAACTTCCACACATCGGATATTTGTATATACTGAATTCTTACATAGGTTTTGTACTTTCAATAGAAAATTTCGGTATATCCGTTAAAATTTCTATTAATCAAACGGAAAATTTAGCATAAAAATTATTTACACTTTTTGCAATTATAAAGCGACCGCTGATTAATTTTCTAAAAAAAATTAATTAAATTAAAAAAATATATATTTCACCAATTCCCACTGAAGCATCCTTTTTCCAACTTAGAAGAGATTTTCACTTCAGAAACTTGATTGTATTGAAAAACGTTTGATATAAAAGAATTTTCGCTATATAATTTATAGTCATCGTTATAAATTCATGAAGGTTGATGTGTAGTTCAACCCCCTTCTTCGTGAAGTTGTTGACAATATGCCAATGCTGGCAACCCCGCTCTCTTTATAATGGCAACCCTAGGTTATCTTTCTCCTTGATCAGATGATCTGACCTGTGCTCTTGTCTGTGAGTCATGGTTGGCGATTTTTGAAAAATGCGCCAAGCAGGGGGTTAAACTACACTCGCACCTTCATGAATTTTACAAATATAGTGTTCTAGGGGTTTATTTCCTGCAATTTTCAAATCAAAGCATAAATTTTATCATTTAGTTGAAATTTTCAAATCATACACACCTTTACCCTCATCATAGTTTCCTCCTGGTGCAGTCCACTGCAGTACAGCCGTCCTGTTATCATGATTTACGGACACAACTCTCAGATCGGCCACTCGATTTGGTGGGAGTGTATCCAATGTAGGTATTGTATCACTCACGTAGAAAAATCCGATGGTTTTGCTTTGGACTAGTTTGACGCCTTGATTTCGTTTTTCTGAAATATTGACATTTATTTAGTATTTTAAAAGTAGAATGACTAGTAAATGAAGTAATTAAGAATTATTTGGAAAGGCTCTATTTTATGCTATCCTGTATCATCAGAAAGAAATATCAGTTATCCAAGAATCCTAGCGCTTCTGAAGACGTACTATTCAATTAAAAGAAATGGATCTAATGTATCCAGATTCGCCTTGGCATTCACCCTTTTTACATTCTTGTATGCGAAGTATATGAAGAAAAAGAATTATAATCTACTGAAGATCAGAAATCTGGATTTTGACGAATCTTCGCGTTCAAGATGTCATGAGCTCAAAAAACGCATTTTATCATGTCAGAACTTGATGTTGCTTTGGGGGTGAGGTTTTCGGCGCCAACAAAAATCCGTTGGCGAAAAATAAAGCTTTTATTATCTATACGAGCATCTCAAAAATAATCAGCTTTTAATGACGTGTTGCCATTGCATTTATAAAAGCTCTGATAAAAAAAATAAGTTAATGACTAAAGCAAATAAAACTCAGAAAAATGTCATTTTGATATGAAATAAATAGGAATTGCGATATATTTTTTTAAACAATCAATGCATGACAGAGTTTTTTTTTTATCGTTTTCAATGCTAAAGTGACTCGTTCGATGAAACCATTAAAATGAATAAAAATATAATTTAACTTGCACGAGCACGTGGAGCTTGGTCGTTCAATAAATTACGTTCTGGCATGATACATTGAAATATGCATAGCAGATTTCATTTTAATCTTTCTTTTTTTTAGAATTATATTTATTTATCTGCCTATAAACTCGAGAGCTTGCAAATACTTTAAAATAGGGGGATGAAATGCGGAATGCTGTCCTTTCACCAAATTTGTGAATTTCTATTGAATTCAGAATGGCTATTGGAAAATATTGATCTATATGTCTTTGTTCGACTAAGATGACTTTAAAACGATTCGAGTTAAATGGATCAAGGGTTTGGTGAATGGGCTTTACACCAAATACAGATGGAATACATAGAAATTATATCTGTTCACGAGTTCATGAAGGGAATTCATAGAAATTATATCTATTATCGAATTCATGAAGGGTATTCATAGAAATTCTGTCTATTCGGCTGTCCAAGAACTGTAAAATGCAAAGAGCTAGTTGGATGAAATTTGATATGCAGTTTTAGCATTTAAAGAGTAGATCCATATCAAAATTTGAGTCAGGTACGTCAACAACACCATAATGATACGAATAACGTTTACATTGTGATCAGACCGTCAGTTTTCAAACATTACACATCAAAACTTTCAAGCTTACGAAGTCGTGTGTAAAAGCTAGTATATAAGATATCACTTAAGAATAATACTGTATATATTATATCACTGCAGAGAAGGATATAAAACTTACCTTCAACGAAAAAACTATCAGCATTGTTCACCAAACGTTCTGCTGATACGGTCACAATATAAGTTCCTTTTTTAGAAAATTTTGTGAAATATCTACTGTAAATTCCGTCACCAGATTTTGTATCAGGATCTGAAAATAAAACATGAAGTGACTATTTTTACTTTATTGATCTATTTCTAAAGAATTCCGAAAATAACTATTTGATCGCGATAAAGTTGCACAAATGTACAGATTCTTAATGATCCGACCTTGTATTAATCCTTCGTTTTCAGAACATATAAATCATTTTTCTATTAAAATGAGTTTGCAGCCACTCTTGTAACTCTAACCGCAGAAACAGCACCTTCTGATGCCTAGAGGTGATGACTCAGTAGATATCAGGCGATGGCGTCTGCTGCCGGGATTTTATGCATGTTCTTATTTGTCTATCTTAAATAATTCTACCTTTTACATGTAAATTATCTGTGTGTAACGTAATCCTGTAAGTAAATAACTGTTACACTAATTCTTATTGCACTGAATCCCTTAACGACCCCACAAGTTTTCTTTTATGAGCCCCTTATTAACTAAGCACTTTCGTTAAGTTTTGTTTTTTAATATTTGTCAAATTGACGAGAATATACTATATTTCGAATTACATTGTGAAGATTCCTCTAAACACTAAATGAATGGTTTTTCATAAGGTCGATTCATATGTAATCGAGTATTTTGATTCATACTGAATAACACTGCCATTGAGATTATGAAATCCCTTATTTATTAACTCCAGCGTGCTGAAGTTAGGCTGTATATGATTTGGAATGAATATTTCTGCTGATCACTTTATAGACAAAAGTATATAACAAAACGTTTTATAAAGAAATTATAATAGTGTAGAGATTGAAGGTCGCGGTACGAACCTGCGAAGCTTGGGCCTGTAGCCGAGTAACATAACCACTGCACCAAAAGTCGACTTCTGTATCGTAGATGTTATCTGGCTTATAAGGTTAACGCTACAGTACTCTCCCACCAGTGAGCCGACGAAGAAGCGAACGATTTTGTATTGCGCCAAGTGTTATGGCGAGTTGCTGCTTGTTCGTCAAGTGGGTCTGACGATTTCGTTTGTTTGTTTTACTTTTAGCTTTCGTCAAATAAGTCTGACAATTTTGCTACGGGTAGGTGGCGCCACGACTGTTGCGAAAGGTTGCATTGTCAAGGTCACCAATGTAGCGATTGAAGGTCGCGGTACAAACTTGCGACGCTTGGGCCTGTAGCCGAGCAATATAACCACTATATAAGGTTAACGCTACAGTACAAAAGTCGACTTCAGTATCGTAAATCTGGCTTATAAGGCTAACGCTATAATAGGCTTAGTTTAAAAATTTCTAACTATATGAAGATAAATAGAAATACATATTCAGAAAGTGAACTTATATATACAATTAGTAAATCAATAGCAATATATAATTAAATGAAGCTGCTTCGAACAAAAATATTTGGAACAGAGAGTAGTATGTTTTAAAAATTTACTACCTCCATTTCCATTGTCCCGTAGCTCTAGTAGTGCTGGAGGCGTTAATCCAGGACCAGAAATCTGCGCTGTCACATTGAATTTGTGTTTAGAAGACCCTAATATTTCGGTATAAATGGTGAGCGCATTTTTTGGTACTTTTATCTAAAAAGGAAAAAAAAATTGTAAGTGGTATAGTTTTACAATTTTTTATGATAAGTTAAATGTTTCATTAATAAATATCAATTTAAAACCAGAAATCTTACTGAGAAAAACAGAATTGCCTGAATAATTCCTTAATTACATTTTAGAGAATCTGAATTTTTTGACCCCCCCTCAACATGAAAAAAAAAATGCTATACAAAATAGATTATCTGAATTTTTAAGAATAAGTTACTAGTCCGAATATTTATATTCAATTGATTTGCACATACAGATATAATGAGAAATTTGAAATGATTGTGAATGGTGGTTTGATTATCGAAATTCTGCCTACTCGGATGTCGTTTAAAATTATTCAATTATAATGGAAAATTACATAAATATAAATTAATGTTTAAAGCTGAAATGCACGCTATTTGATTTCAATACTTATTGATTCTGTTTTTAATTTTCAATAAATATCCGCTCGGTGCTTGAAGACAACACATTATTTGACAGAGAGAAGAAAAGAACACAGGTATTAACGGTTACGTACACAGCATCATGCTAAAGAGTTGCGCTGGAACGAAGCCAGGAACGTAATCATACGCATATTCCTACGCGAGAAATATAATCCGCTCGCGTCATCTCAACAGATTCCATGCAAATGAAACAGTAAATAGCTTTGATTTGATAATTGCGCTGATGATGGTTAAGTATTGGATAATTTTACTACTAAGATACGTACAGGGTCTCACAAAAATTAGAATAAGCATTTACTTTCTGAAATATTACAAGTAGACACACATTTTCAGTTACAAGTTTTCATTTAATAAAGTTGAAAATTGTACGAAAATATTTTGGTTTCCGTAGATGTTTATAATAATTTTAAAAAATGAGTTGTATACGACTACCATTATGTGTAGCAGCTATATCTGTGAATTACTATCTTTGCTTACGGAAGTTTGTCTTTTTAAAATTGGCAACACGAGTTGCTTGTCGTTGGAATAAAAAAAAGATGTCAACATGATATAGTTTCGCTTCATTTTAATCTGAAATATAATCTGCATTAATCATTCCGGAAATATAATCCTTTCTTATAACAGATCTTAATGAACAGTACATAAGCAAGTGTTACAAGGGCAATAAGCTACAAGTGCAAAAGTACCTATTAGTAAAATACTTCTCTGACATTCTTCTATGTACACATAATTTTTCACTTTTTTTTAAACAAATTTGAAGAGATTTGCTTATTGCTAAATTTAGTGGAACCTCACGATATTTCGATGAAGGCATTTATTTCCAAAATGAAAATTTATTCAATATCGAATATTGTTCCATACAAATAATTATGTAGTTACACACGATTTAATTCGATACTTGGACATTTCATAGGCAGTTGTAACTTCGATTTAATAAAGAAAGTAAGAGAAAAATGAGAAATGGAAAATTAAATTTATCTAACAGAAGAATCGTAATTTCGAACCTTGCCAGCAAAAAAAAATTCTGGCAATAATATGCAAAAAATTAAACATACCTAAAAATAACATTTTATTTACGAAGGGCATTTTCAAATTCTGATGATTTACATACTTGTTATCGGAATGCAGCTATACGGGTATGCAATAGGCTCATTTTGAACAATTTATAATATATTTTTATATATTTCAATTAATGTATTATTTGGCCGTTTTTTGAAATTTAATAATCTTTACTTATAATAAAGCACAATGTGTGTGTGTGTGTTGGCGCTCTGCAGGCCAGACCGTTTGACTTACAGATACCAAATTTGGTATATGTATGCCTTGGGTGCCGAGAATGTGCACCTCGGAGCCCTTTTTTTGAATTTTTAATTAAAATTTTAATTAATTAAAAAATAAGCCAAATTTTAACGTTTTTTCGCTATAACTTCCAAAAATATTACGGCACAAAATTGATTTTTGCATCACGTTAAAGCTCAAAAAAATTAGCTTTTCCATGATACTAATGTTTTGACCTACGAATTAAAACTCTATTTTTAATGAAATTTTAAACATTTAATTTAATCGTTTTTTTTCAACAATTTATTTCGCAAAAATAAAATAAAAATAAAATTTTATCTTCTCGAGGATCTCAAAAAAAATCAGCATTTGATAAAATGTTGCCATCACATTTTCAGAAGTTCTGATTAAAAAAAGTTAATTACTACCAAAAATAAAATTAAAAAAATACAGTTTTCGTCACGTGATTATATGAAATGAAACAAATAGGAAATGATAATTTTTCTTGATCGTTTGCAATATCAAAATTATTAATTCAATTAAAGAATTAAATATACAAAATAAAAATATATTACAAAAGTGCGACAGAAAAGCACCAAACGATTATCTTCTGAGAGCGAGATTAATTATTTAAAAGCAAGAAACCTTTAACGAACTTTGGAAATGACGTCATTTCAAAGAAACGACGAACAAAAAGCAATTGCTAATCAGTAGTAGTAAAATATGTTTGCATTCTTTTCTTTAAAAAAAATTTTAAACTATAAGACATGTTTTGAATTGTTACTTTTATTTATGTGAAGAAGATATTTTGTGCAAATCAAAGAATTCGCCTTATTGATTGTAATTTATCTCCGCATTTTAATGAATCATGCGAAATAAAAACGCATCTTCTTTCAACGAAGTAACGTAATATTAAAGCTATACTGGTAAAAGTAGGTCAGTTATTTGAAAACGCATCTTCTTTCAAACAAGCATACGTAATAATTAACAATGCAAAATTTGTAAAAGCATATAAAACTATTTTTACCCGCATATTTCGGAGACATCAAAACTTTCTACCAAAACAATATCATGTTCTCTGACGAGAAAAAATAAATCAACTATCATTCCAAATTAATCATATAAAAATGTCATTTTCGGCACGTGTCTGTATAAAATGAAACATGATATTTTTGGAAAATAAATGGATGGAAACGTTTTCTATGATATTTTACTATACATATATTACTAATCCAATTAAACAGCTTTATTTAAGGCAAATATGGTTTAACATCTACAAGGCATCTTCTGTAATCGGAGCCCAACATCTAATTTCTTAATATTTTTGGGAGAGACATAAATCTCTAAGCTATTGGTCCAATTAAATATAACTATAGATTTAGGGAAAAAAGGCTGATGAATTAAATTTTTACATACATCATCTGCCATGTGAATCATATTTAACAAAATTTTCATGAGACAATAAGTTCTTAAATAAAAAAAAGTGGCATTCCTATCAACTAAATTAATCATCAAAGCTGATCGATCTATGAAAATTTCAACATAACTATTCGATATAAACTGGAGATTTTAGATCACTTTATCAAGATATCAAAGAAGCCAATCAGAGTTACTCTAGAAAAATTGGTCTAGATTATGATAATGATGATTGTTCTAAATTGAAATATTCAGAACTGAATAAATCAGCAGATTTGAAGAAGATAAAAGTGCTTTATTTATTTAGAAGTTGAAATATTAAGAATATTTTACAAATTTGAATCTATAAGACCAAAGGAATTTAAACCATAATTTTTTGAAATATATATATAAACCTAAAATAAATGTTATTGAGAGCATTTATTTACATCTAAAAATAAAATTGAAAACTGAAGGTTTCAATTAACCTGTGAAATTTTAGCTGAATAATTCCTTGAGATCTAATAAATTATAAAAAAAATTTATAATGTTACAATTTCTGTATTGAACTTCAATGTCGGACTATTCTGCTTTCAGTTCACATTTTGATTTAAAGACATGCTTAGATTGAGTAAAAAGGTCTTTATATTAATTGAAGTTGCATCCTTTCCACTTTAATTTAAAAGTGAATTTTGCGTGCACTGATAAAAAATCAGAGAGAGATGCGGAGTTCAAAAATCAGGACTGCTTAAGGCCTACAAAATAGTATAAGTGAATTATATGACTATCGAAATTTGAATCTTAAAAATATTTTGCTGAAAAACTTATTATGAGACCAAGTTATATAAAAAATGATTTAACCCTTTAGTCGGCATTAATATTGGCGAACCGACTGGTCGCCAAAGGCGGCTAGTAGTTAATAAATGCAAAATTATTATACGATTTTGCGGTTTTAGTAACCTATTTTAATGTTATATTATTTCTTAAATCTATCGCTAAATATTCGTTTAAACGCCTTATAAAAAGTATGAAGGAATCATCATTTCAATAAAGGTGCTTTTTATTATTTTTATAACTTTTAAATTGTCTTGAAACTTTGTGTATACATAGATTAATGTCAGAAAAAATATTTTACTAACTGAAAATTTTAAGTTAGGGTGAGAATATAAAAAAATATGTTTTTAAAAATCTTTTTATTTTTAACCTCCGTAAAATTCGAAATGTATTAATAGATCTACTTATGTTATTAAAAAAATTGTAATAGAAAGTATAAGTCTAGGTATAGTATTTAAAGAAAAGTAAGTTTGTTCCACTTTCTTGGCATACCCAGTATAGCTCTAAGCCACTATTACCATCATAAATTTTTAGACTTTAATGCCATTGTCAAAACTTTCAACTTTACTCCAAGAATTAAATCTTATTCTTTAAATTAAGAACTAGAAGAAGAAGAAGTAATTTCATAGTATTTATAGATAAATCAAATAATAGATTTTTAAATTTATTAATTAACAAAAATGATCTATTAAATTTGAACTTTTAGAAAGTAAATTAATCATTTTTATGTATATGAACATTTATGTACGAAACACAAATCTACAAGCATGAACTAATATTAAAACTTTATAATTGAATTGTTTTTTTTTCTGAATACCTTTTTCAATTTCAAAGAGATTGCTTTCCAATAATGGGTTTTTACGAGCCCTCTAATCATGAAAATTGCCTCATTCTCCGAATTAGAAATCCAAACTTCTGTTCCGTGTTCAGGTTAGAACTTTTAGCAATCCACAAGGGGCTATAGCTGGCCGAAACCTGTATTATCCGCGATTTTAACGACATGTGGATTTTAACGGATAGTCGTGCCTCTTTACAGCCCCTATCGAACTGGAAGCAAATGGGGGACTTAACGAGCATTAACATTCTAAATACCATCCATCGACTCACTGCAAAGCACAAAATTCACTTTCAGTGAGTCCCTTCCCACATCGGACTTGAAGGCAATGAGAGAGCTGACGCCCTTGCTGTGGCGGCTACCACTGATGAAGTTGGTAATGTCCACACTCTCACGTATTCAGAGATCGCCTCAATTGCAAAAGTGGAGACAAATAAATTTTATCGTGTTACTTCGAATATCTTCTGGTACTTTAGAGATTGTCCTGGAGGGGCGCTTCAGACTAGGGGCGATAGAAAACAAAGTACAACCCTCTCTCGATTTATCAGCGGACATATTGAAGGCCTCACTTTTCACCTGGGACAAAAGCATTTCCCGGACTGTCATTGGTGTAAAACCGCCCCAGCTTCTCCCACTCACATCATAAATTGTCTAAATTTCACAAAGCATGACATACTCAAAGACTGAGTTTTATTTATTAACCCAATGTTTCCAAAGCTTTTTGGAAACATTGGGTTTTATGGTGATGGTATAGCACTGCTGGGCCATCTAGGATTAGTAACAACAATAACAAATTGCCTCAAGTGTCAACTTTGACATTATTTAATTAAAAAAATGCATGACTTAAAAAAAAAAGGGCAAAATTATCCTGGTTCGATTAACAGCAACTTCGACTACTAGAGGGTAGAATAATCAATGCTCTATTGTACTTAAATAATTTTCACTTTCTTGAGCCATTTTGTTTTTTATTTCACGTATACGAAGCCTGCAAAATATTACCATCGTAAGAGAAAACAAGAGAAGAAAAGAAATTCAAGAGTTTAAAAAAATCTCCACATATTTCATTTTGAAAAAGGTATTTTTAAAATTATGTCTGTCTATCAACCTAAGAACGCGACAATTCAAAAACATTTTGAACTACATAGGTGAAATTCATACACTTACTGCACACAATATTTGTAAATTACTATCAAATTTTGAAAGAAATGCATTCAAAAGAAATCCATCTGTCCGGTTGTTTGAGTAAATAAATAGTAAAGAGCTAAATAAATGTGATGCAGGGCCGGGATGGGCTGGTTGGTAGAGCGTTGGAGTCGTACTTCTTAGGTTACGAGTTCGAAGCTCACTGGCCAAAAGATTCCCCGAGTGTGAGATAGCTGGCGCTCGTTAAATCTGTTTGTGGTCGCAAAGTCCTCCATGTCGAGAGTAATACCACTGGGGGTACTGGGTCAGAGGTGATCGTTCTCTGTTCCAGGTCCAAATTACGATCTGAGATGAATGAATGAATATGCATGAATGAAGTTCGCCCCCTAAAAAGGGTTGTGACGTGTGTGTAGCTAAGTCGTACTCATGGCCTTAGATGGCGCTACTTGTAAAAAAACAAGAGATGTATATCGCCGGCTTAAAATCTGCCGATGTATCAGCCGGGCTTGTCCATGGCAAGTGCCATAAGTAACAACAACAACATAAATGGGATTCAGTACATAGTTTTAGTATATAAACTGTGGATTCTAATTCAATTCTGAACAACATATCTCAAAGGGTTGGTCGTTCGTCGGCCTATACTTTCGAACACTTGATATATAATGGAGCCTCCCAAATGGAATAGAAATTTTATTTTTCGTTTCCTTTTTTAATGAATGTTCTTCATTACTGAAGTAGTGAAGCAGTGGGGGCCCCAAAGAAATCTTTGCCCCGGACCCCAACAAGATAAAATTGGGCCCTTCTTGTGGCTAAAATTGTAGTTCAATGTAAAATTTTGATTTCAATTAATAATGAAAAAGGTATTTAATACATATATAAAGTTCTCAGGTATTTGTATATTAGCTGCATACCAACGATTAATCTTCAAGCATTGTACACGAGATTCAATAAAAATGCTAGATTCACTCCATACTTTAAAATTATTGTTTGCCAGTGCTATCTAAAGCATTCACGGTTTTATACAAGGACCACCATTTTTTAAGGGGTAGGAAAAGGGAATAACACCTTTGTTATATAATTTGGGGGAGGTCACTCCCATCAATTTTGATATATTCTCTGATGTCTAAAACTGTAAAATAATTGAAACTAAGAGCACTTACCACATATTCGCTCAACCATCCTTTTAATGTAAAAGAATCCTCTGATGGCGACGACGGCGATGAAAGAAGCATTGCGATGGATGAACAATGCAGAGGTGTTTGGGATCCAAAATATGAAAACGGATATTCCCATGTTTTCTTCTCCTAGAAAAAAAAATTCAAATGTTTTAATTAGTAGTCATACAAGCTTTCTATGAATCTCACAATTCCTGCAAAACTATTCTTATTAACTGATAATGCTACTAAAAGTAATCAGAGCGTTCAGAGAATGCATTCCTTTTTACCTGTTCAACATATTTATTAGTTTTTTTTAAATATATGTCTACAGGCTTAAATGCAGAATAACTCAGGTATTTTTGTAATTAAAGTGATGGCGCTCTTGACACTTTTACCATTTACAAGCAAAGGTAATTGCTTTATCGTCTATGTATACGACACATAAAATTTTCATTAATCTCATAATTTCATTTGTCTTCTTTGGAATAGATCACGGTAAAGTCAAATATGATTATTCCTCACAAAGATGTTGCAATCATAAAGATGAACTTTATTTAAACAGTTTAGGATGGAACTTACATAGAAAAGAAATTAGTATTTACAACTATTGAATATCATACTTTTTTTTGTTATTTACTGTTTGTCTACAGATATTAATAGTATAGACATAAATCCTACACTGGTCTGTTGTACAAACTGCAAGCCGGCTTTCTGGCGCAGAGGTAGCGCGTCTTCCTTGTGTTCTGGGAGTCCCGGTTCGGACATGGTTGTTCTTCTGTGTGATATCTGTGAGATGTGTGAATGTGCCCCCCTCGAAAAGGGATTGTGCAAGCGAATGCGATGAGTGTGTAGCTAAGTCGTACTCTTGGCCCTAGTTGGTGCTACTTGAAACAAGAGATAGTCCTTTCGGCTTAAATCTGCTACTGTATCAGCGAGGGGCTTGCCCAATATGGCAAGTGCCATAAGTAACAACAAGAAACTGTAAATATATATAATTCCAAGCCAACATATATAATTTTTGAGTACTGTCTCTCTAGATTGTCTTCTAGAGTGACTCGAAATATTCAACACAAATATACTTGCAAATCAATTTCAAGTGGGTGTTGATTGATCAAATTACTATCAGCCAATTCCACTTCATCACTGTAACAAAATAATTTCATTACATAGGACCCAAAAGTAATCAGTAATAACATATTTTAAAAAACAAGTTTTCTAAAGGCTTAAAGAAAGATGGGAAACATTTTCTCTGAAAATTTATTTCAGTTTTATCCATGTACTTTAATGCCATGTAAATAGATTCCATTAACTTTTTTCTCTATTTTTTGAGTCATTTTAGAGTAAATCCTTCAATTTTATACATTTTTCAGAAATAATGGAGGATTTATAATTTATGTGGAGATAGATTTCTCTCTCTCTCCTACATACATAAGTATGAGTGAAAGATTTTAATAAGAATTAGTCCTAGTATCTCTCTCGAGTCGGGAAAAATATGAAATTCCAGGCGGTCAATTCCCATAGTGGGTAGCTACAGTTTAGCTTTCTCAAAGGGAGAGAAACTAGACCAATCAGAAGGAATTATGCTGGTAGATTACAAACAGTCGAGAGAAAGCCGCTTTAGGCAGAGCCAATGTAATAGGAACACTAGAGATATTTATACTCAGTATGTCAATAAAATATAATACAAAATTTACATACAAGTGATCACCAGCCTTTTATATTCGATACTTTGCAAATAATTGTGAATTTTGATATATAGTGTTACAAGCGGGCGAAACGAGCGCCGGAGGTGAAAACGTTGGCGACGCTTCACAAGGAGCTTCGCAACAGCCGAGTTGATTTGGCGAGGATAATATTCTGGTAGCCCCCAGACAGTTCTAGGTGCGCCGCGTTGCTTCGCGTGCGCGCTTGCTTGGCTATATAAGGGACGGGTTGCCGTATCCTGGCAGTGAGTTAATTAGTTGAGAGTTTCTCTCTCGAAAGAGAAAAGTCTCGCTGGACTAGCGGATTGCTTGTTATTAGTGAGCTGCGTTTACGTTTGCTGTTAACGTTGTATTACTGAGCTCGCTGTGATTTACTGTTTACTGTGCTATACGATAGCTGGTTTGCAGTGAGTTTTTTTTGTGCTTAAGTCTTTACGCTGTAAGTGACTGTTGACTGCTGGATTGTTTTTATCTGAATTTTTACTTTAACAAGTCATCCTGTAAATACCTGTAAATAGCTGTAAATAAATTTGTTTGTGCTGTCCTCAAATAAAGTCCATTCAATCCAAATCTGCTACGCTAAAAACGTAACAATATATCAGTGCAATTAACCAAAAATCCCTAAGAAAATCCTCGATACCCAGATTCTTCGTTTGGAAGACATAAAAGAATTCTACAGAACGGTACGTCTACGACCCATACTTTTCAAGAAAAACGAGGGAGACAATGTATGACATCATATCAGGTTCACGAAAAAAACCTTTTTTCGAAATAGGAACATCAGTATTTGCATAGTTTTAAATAAGAAAATGTTCGAAATGTCCCCCGCGCATGTGGAGGCATGGATGCACGCATAGTGAAATGGTTGATTGTACACGTTCTAGCACCGAAGTGTCCACAAAAGTAAACTCATTGTGGAGACGAATGCACTAAGTCCATTTCTGAAGTAACTGGGTATCGATAAACCAATTCCTTTACATGGCCCCATAGGAAGAAATCTAAGAGTCAGATCTGGAGATCGTGGTGGCCATGAAACGGGAACCTGATGCTCATTCCAGAGGCCGAATAAGGGTGTTTTTTTTTGTAAATTGGATATGACGTCATACTTTTCTCTCACATTTTTCTCGAAAACTATAAGCCATAGAGGTACAGTTCTTTGAGTATTTTTTATGTATTTCAAACAGCGAATCTGGCTGTGGAGAGTTTATTCGGTCTTGTTGGGACCCCTATATATTTAATGATAACTTATATTTCAGAAATTCTAAAATTATTACTAATTGGGTATATCAATTCTTTTCTGAAATTCTAAAATTATTACTAATTGGGTATATCAACCCTTGACCGATCGCTTTTGATATATATAAAATTGAATCAGTCTTCTTACCTAGCAATTTCTTTATATTTGTGAAGCTTGGCAAATAAAACTTCAACATTTACACTTCATTCACTTCTATATGATCATTATTGTTTTTTTTAATTTTCCTTATAACACATTGTGTATAATTCAATGGTTATTTCTTTAGTAATAGATGAAGACAGAACTTACCTTTTTATTATTGAAGTTCCATACCTCGCCGCATTGAAATGTCGTATCAGAAGATGAGATTTTAGACAAAGATGTGCAGTCTGAACTGTCTGATCGAATGACTGCTGGGTCGGTGATTGAGCAATACATAATATAAAGCATCTTGAGGAATTTTCCGGAAGGTATTACGAAGGAATCAACAAAATGTTGAGATATATCTGTGTAATGTCTTTCATGCACCTAAAAAAAAACAAGTATGCGAATGAAAAAGTTACATTGATGAGTTCAAAGTGACTTTCTTCTTACTTATGAAGTAATACAGATTGGAAGCTTTGTAATTTTCGATTATTTGTTAAGAGAAAAATTTATATGCGAATTTTTTTTCATCAGAAGTTTATACAATGTGATTTATCCCCTTGGCATACGAATTTAATTAACTTCCTAATTAGATAACACGCCCTATTTTGAACATTTATTGTTTTTATTTTTTCTTATAATATTATACGAAGCACTTGAGGTATTTAAGCTTTTCTAAAAGATTTTTTCATTTCTAAATACTGAATCCTGTCACTTAATTTAAGAATTAAAAGTAAAAATTCCGTAGTTCGATGCGTCAAGGTAGCAAACACGTCAAGGTGTGCTAAGGGGTTAAAATAATATTGAAAAGACGTCGTTTGCATTACGAGGAACAATTTAAGTGTTTTAGAAATGGCTCTGTAACGTCATAACATTTTTTTTGAAGAATGTTGTAAACACACATTTTGTTGTAATGATTTTCTTTAAAAAATATTTGGAAAGCAAGGAGTACTTGTATAAAATAGAGCCCAAAAAGAAATACTAAAGCAATGCTAAATAATAAAGGGATCAACTTAAATAATCTTTTTAAAATTCAAAAGACTTAAATAAAGACTGTGAAGTTAAAATATCGTTTTTTTAAAAAAAACTAAAACAAACAATTTGGAAATAAATATATGAAAATAATTCGAATTTTAATCTGTCATGAAGTTCCGTCCCTCTTTCCGTTGTGTAGAGAACACATCGTCATCATCATCATATTCAAATTGCTTCGCTCTTTTTTATCATTCGAAATCATGTTGTTGATCATGCTGTTTTCGGAATGAGGTTTGTGGTGTTAACAAAAATTCATAGGCGAAAAATAAAAAAATCCGTAGGTGGAAAATTGAAATTTTATTATATCCACAAGCATTTCAAAAAACCAGCATTTAATAACGTGTTGTCATCACCTTTACACAAGCTCTGATACCTTTACATAAGCTTAAAAAAAAGTCTCTTACTACAGCAATTAAAACCTAGAAAAA
This sequence comes from Argiope argentata, assembly GCA_026289955.1. NCBI lineage: Eukaryota > Metazoa > Arthropoda > Arachnida > Araneae > Araneidae > Argiope > Argiope argentata. Next base: position 10,125,972 of record JAOUZG010040215.1, on the reverse strand, counting down.
TGTCATTTTGAGCTCGTATTTATATGAAATGAAATTAATAGGAAATGCGATATTTTTTTAACAATCAATGCGATACAAAGTTTTTTTTTGGATCGTTTCGGATACTAAAGTGACTCATTCAATGGAACAATTAAAATGTATAAAAATGTAATTTAACTCGCACGAGCACGTGGTACTTGACCATTCAAGAAATTATATTCTGACATGATACATTGAAATATGCATAGCAGATTTCATTTTAATCTTTCTTTTTTTTTGTTCATACAAACACTTGGTATTATATACTATGTATAAATGCAATACATGAAGCATTGCATGTTACTTGTATGTGAGTCCACGACTAGAATATATTACGGTTGTTAAGTGTACTCACGTTTTCATTATATTTTCTCTCTCATTTGGATAGCATTTATGATGCCCAGTGAATTTTGTTTATTTCTGTACATTTTATTGGCTCATTCATTTTCATTCAATTACTCACTCATTGTTCTCAAATAATCAGATATTTTAAAAATTAAAATTGTTGAAAGTAGAATTTAAAATTCATTTTATGTTTCATTTTATTTATTTAAGCCTTCCTTACCTACAAATGTGTCAGAAAATAAGCTTTATCTACGCGTCAATGAGCCAATGCATTTTTATGACAGAATAACAAATATCTTTTTATAAACCTTAAAATGTTTAGAATTCATTTGTAAACTAGAATAGCTTACATATGAATTTTAAATATTTAAATAGTAAAATTATCCTGGGTTAGAAAAAAAACATTCTCATTAATAATAAAAATTTAATTATTATATATTTCAAATATATTTTTTGCGTACATGCTTGATGCAATATACATTGTTTTATTAGATGAAAAATTTGAAATTGCAAATCTTAACATCTCATATTGCATACATTTATTATCATATGTTGTACCATATTATTTCTTAAAATTAAATGGAAATGAAGAAAAGCTGTTAAATGGCGATGTTACACAACTGGGAAACATATCTAACACAGGACTTTTAGATAAAGGTATTTCCACAAAACATCATAGGAAAAAATTATCTTCATGCCCAAATTAAGATAATGCATTAAACATATCCTCTTATGCACCGAATCAACGTTGCATTGAATTTATATATCAATTATTACACGGGTGCAATTTACAATACAAAATCTAATACCAACAAATATTAAATGGTTTCCACTAATAAGAATCACAATCAACACATCGTTAAAGAATAAGACGATTATTGTTACAAACCTGCAATTTGGCTTCCCTGAACAAACAGTGTTATTGTAAGAAAGACCATTTTACTACCGCTGAGCTGGTGCTGCGTTAGTGATATCAGCGCTTGGCGACGAATTTGGCAACAAACTGGATAATGCTGGAAAATTTAAGAATTTTCCCGATCCGTCCATTAGAAACCAAGATACGTCCTGATTGGCTTAGAAGGTTCTTAGCCCGCCTACTAGGATCTATAAAAGGCCACAGTCTCAAGCTGCAGTGTGTGTCATTCGAGTATTCAGCTCTCAGCCATGGAAGAGAGCAGACGCAATGTGACGAGCTCCAAGCATGCTCTATTTTCGCAGCAGCTACAACGGGCCTTAGACGAAGCTAGTTCAGAAAGATCTAACTCACCTAGCATCTCCTACCCCACTAGCTACAGAAGTAGTAATAGTGTTACACCCAAACTTATTAGAACTAATTCTAACAGTTCGATGGTATCCGTAAAAAGCGTACAGGGACCTGCTCCACACGTAAAACCTACCGTTACCACTACCACTGATAATCACATGGATATTGAAGTTTAAGATGTCCCCATCAAAAGATCGGCAGACCCGGAAGGCTTTCAAATAGTTTCTCCTAAAAAATCGGCAAAACAGAAAAAGATAGATGAAGTTTCCTCCCCAGTCACAACCGAAAATAGATTCTCTACCCTGCAACAACAATCTGAAGAAATGAAAGAAAAGAAAATCATCCCTTCCATCAATCTACAACTCACAAGCCATTACAACATCACCCTACAGCAGATCCATAAGGAGTTTCCAGGAACTATTAATAAGTTCACTAATAACATGATCGCAATAACCTCTGAGACAGAGATACAGAGAGCAGAAATCATTAAATTCCTTGATGACGCAAGAGAGCAGTATGTCCTTTCCGAGAGTTCTGATTGCAGACCACTTAAAGTCATCATCAAAGGTCTTCCAGGAACCACAGCAATAGATGAAATTAAAACCGCACTCTCCGAAAAGAATTATGAAATAGAAAGAATAGCCCAACTTAAAAATTACAAAATGAAGACCCTCCATCCCATTTTTTTAATTGATGTAAAGAAAACTCCTAACGCCCAAAACATCTTTAATGAATCCAACCTCTTGCACCTAAAAATTAAAGTTGAGACCTACAGAAAGAAACCAACTGCTACCATGTGTTTTAACTGCTCTGGATTTTTTCACTCCTCCAAGAAATGTAAAATTGCCCCGAAATGCGTTAAATGCGGTGGTGCCCATACTACAAGAAATTGTCATATTAAAGAAAAAGTACATGAACCCAAATGCATCAACTGTAATGAGTTAGGACATCTCGCCTCATGGAAAGGATGTATCAAATATCCCAAGCTCACCTACAGATTCAATAGACCCTCTTATGCAGAAATAACAAGAAAACAGGCACCAAGAAACAACCCATCTGAAAGTACCCATCAACGAGTTCCTGAATCAAACAGACCCCCCCGTAATAACTAAGCCTAGGACAACTAATGAAGATTCCCCCAATTTGGACCTTACTGAAATGAAATATCTGATGGAAGCCCTTAAGGAAATTAAAGTCCTACTTCAAGAATTCCCTGGTCTACTTAAAGCAGCAAGACTCGCCAAAACAAGCAATAACCCGGAAGAAAAGAAATTGATCATCCTTAATGCCCTGATAGAGTAATTCCCAAGTTCCACCAACTTCTGCTTCATCTCCCTCCACTCTGATTGGTCATCGCAGCTATCCAGCCTAATCCACACTTTTGCATCATCATCATCAACCAGCTCCATAGATCCTCACCTCCCCTACACTTGCTCCTACAAAGAAGACTCCTTCTGATTAGTCGCCGCTTCACCCTCACCCCCAGACATGATTCTCCTGCAGTTTCTTCTCATTCTAGCTTCACTACTCCTGTGAACAACATCCAACAGGTCATCGAAGAGATCCACGCCAAATAGTGAACGCTAGGCCGCTAATTACTCACCATGATCGAGGATAAGCCCCTGCCGGGGCTAGACGCCTCGTAACCCTACCATTCCTGCAGTGTGTGTGCGTGAATTGAATAGAGCCGGAAGCGAATCTAAAGTAGAAGACAAGTAACGAGCCTTCGAGAGTATAGCGAAGCAACGGCTGAGTGTTAGCATTGTGTGGAGCTGAAGCGAGCGCTGAACGGTAGTGTGCCGATTCCTGTTGTTTACTGTGGAAGCAGTGACATATAGTGTGGAGTAATTAGTGTGTTATAGTGAGTCGAAACTTATGGGAGGAGACAGTGATAACTTCAACCGCCTGGAGAGACCCTAGAGCGAGGTTCCGAAGATCTCCTTTCCTCGATTCTGTCGTTTTGAGTGCTGTGTTCGATTACTTCTTGTGGGGTATTGTCTGCTGTAGTGTACTACTGTGTGCTGGCCTCAAAGATTGAGGATAAAAACAAGCAGTTTCCTATTATACACTTCAATCAAGCAGAGTTTCTCTTTGTTCCAACAATCCAAATTATTTTCTATATCCTTTTAATAGCTGCAACGTCACCTAGTGTGTCATAAAATTAAATGAACACAGAATGCATGTATGTCCTTACACATGTTATATTTCAGCCTATAATAGTGTCAAACTATTTTTCAAAGAAGAAAATTTCTGTAAACGACTTTTCTCATTATCATATCTTATATGCTTGTAAATTCTGTAAATAGTTTTGTTTTTATTTTTTTTTCTTACTGTTAATATTTTATGACTTAAAATAAAATTCCCGTAATATGTCCACCAGACCATGAAGTGACCAGAATGGTCACAGATACGGGAGTATGAGACGGCGTTCTGTTCTGTGTGCTGGCCTGTGTTTACCACGGCTACACATATTTTTCATCAGTGTAATCGTCATGTTTGTATTGGTGTCTTCATGTAAAAAAACACCGTTATTATTTTTTTACCTGCTGATTGTGTTTTTACAACATACGCTAACTTATGAAAAACGCAACCGCTGGAGAATTTGAGTAACACTATGTACAAAAATTGCTTTTCATAACTCATGAATTTTCCAAAATAAATACAATGGAGATACTTACAACAACAATCCTGTCTTCAACTTCCATAGGACTTTTGACAACGGCAGCCAAAATCCCCAACAGTTTGCTCGCCCTGAAGACAAGTTCGTCTGGTAAAAAATATATGAGACCATTCTGTGATCTGATGGCCTGAATTATATCAGTAGGAATATCCTTTGTTGTCGTGTCCTCCACCAGGATTAAATGCAGTCTCACACCGAGAGAGAATTCTTTGATGCTGTTAATTAACACAGAAGGATTCTCATCGATCACAGCACTCTTCAACGCAATCACAACAACAATTGGCGATGAAAAAGAAGAATACTGTGTTACCTAAAAGCGAAAAGATATTTGCTGTAGTTTAAGATCAGAAAATTATTAAGGCAAGGGAGATTAATTTCACCATTTTGTTAAACAGAGCCATCTAACAGAATTTCATTTATTATTATTTCTGCATGAAAAGTTTTTTTTTACGATAATAGGCTATATTTAATCAGGTAAAAATTTGATCGCAGTGTGTGTTGAATCTACACTCTTCAGACCAATCTGAATTCAGAGAAACGATTTTTGAAATGCCGGCTTTCTGGCACAGAAGTGGCGCGTCTTCTTCGTATTCTGGGAGTTCTGGGTTCGAGTCCCGATTAGGGCATGGTTGTTCTTCTATGTGCTTTAGTGATATGTGCGACTGTGCCCCCCCCTGTAAAAAGGGGTTGTGCAAGCAAATGTGGTGAGTGAGTAGCTAAGTCGCACTCTTGGCCCTAATTGGCGCTACTTCAAAAAAAAAAAAGAAAAAAGAGATGCTCCTTTCGGCTTAAATCTACTGCTACATCAGTGGAGGACTTTTCCAATATGACAAGTGCCATAAGTAACAACAACAACGATTTTTGAAATTTATCTATCTTCTTTCTTGATGTTAACAAAATAATAGCTCAAAAACAAAGCAAAGGAGATCGTCGAAATTTAAAATTTATATATTAAAATCTCATACGTTATTATTAAATTATGGCCTAAATCCTTCAAACGAAAGTTTATCTGTATCTATGTGAACATAATGTCTCAATTATCGGCTTCTCTATTTGTTTGCATAAGTCGGAGCTATTCAAAAGTACAAAGATTATATGTATAAAAGGTAAATAATCTACAATCTTAATACAATTAAAATTAAATTTGTAGATTGTACAATTAAAATTAAGATTGAAATCTATAATCTTTTAATACAATTAAAATTAAAATTTTAGATAGTATTAAATTTCAGCGCACATGTTTACTTTTATAGCCCCCGAGATAAATTGCCAAAAAAAAGGTAAACTGTTGCCAACCATCTTGGCATCTTTATGCATAACAAAGAGTTCGGCAACCTTGGCGTGTTCTGAAAATCACCAAGAAAATTCAAGGTTGCAAAAACAAAGAAGAGCCTAAATTTTGAACTTATTCAGTCAAAGAAAACACACAAACCACAATTCATACTAGATTCTTTTCATTCTATAACAAAGTTTAGTATAAAACACACTATATACGCAAATATGAGAAATTGGTAGGAAAAATATTCCGTAATTAATGACGTTACCATTATACTTACATTTAAAGCTTTTTGAAATCCACACGAAAGACACGTGTTGTTTATTTTCTTAGACGCTTTTAAATGACGCAGTAGTTGTTCTTCTAATTCCGTAGAGTTTTTAATGTCAATATCAAACGGGGCATTTGAATCTTCCTTGTCAGTGATTGTCAGCAAGGTTACTTTGGTATCTTCTGGTGCCATATTGCTGAGAAATTTATACAGCACCGTTCGCAATTGTTGCATAACCTAGAACGAGACAGCACCAAAATATATATAATGTACCGTTAATATATATATTGTGATTATCTTTACAAACATGAAGAGTTGACAAATGAAAATCAAAATTAGAAGCAAACAAGTAACCTAAAAAAATTAAGTCAATTCCAACTAATGTTAACAAAGAAAAATTTTATTTTAGTTATTTTTTATTAAATAATTACAATTGTTATTGTTGTTGCTCTCGTATTTCACTTTATATCGGAAGGAGGGGTGCAATAGCTTCTGAGGATATGAATATCTGAGCACCCGAAGACAGTAGTCTGACTTCTATCTCACACACGTCACAAACCCTTTTTGAGAGATAGACTACATTTATGCATTTAATTCATTCATCCACAGATCATAATTATGAATTGGAAAAGAGAACGGTCACCTGCAACACAGTACCCCCAGTATTATTACTTTGGGATTTCACGTCCACCACACAGACGCACGGATAGTCTTCGGCTGGTGGGTTCGAACTCGCATCCCAAGGGATGAGAATCCAATACCCTACCATCCATCTGGGCTTCCCAGGTTCGAGCCCCGGTTAAGGCATGGTTGTTTTTCTGTGTTCTATCTGTGAGGCGTATGAATGTCCCCCCCCCCTATAAAAAAAGGCTGTACAAGCGAATGTGATAAGTGTGTATCTAAAATTAAACTCTTGGCCCTAGTTGGTGCTACCTCAAATAAGAAGTGCCTCTTTCAGCTTAAAAATTGATCAAAAATTATACTAACATTAAATTTTAAACGCCAATTGAGGCAACCCGAAATGCATGAATTTTTTGAGTCAATTGGGGTAACGCAATACAGATTAAAAATTTTTTAATTTTCTTTATGTTGTATTATTTTAATTCGAAAAATACTTTAAAATAAATCAAGAAAATCGATTAATAAACGATTTTTAATTTTAAATGCATCAAACATTAAGCGAACAAACAGAATCGTTTAAAATAAGCGGTCGAAAACATGTTAAGCCTAACCTCATTGGCGCCGGAAACGCCCCCCCCCCCCACGAATTCGTTACTTATTTGGCGATGGGGAAAGGAAGATTTTTGGCGAGAAAATTAGTTTTTAATTAATAAAAGACTAATTAATAAATATTTGAAAAAAACCTGTATTAATTTCGAATATCATCCACTACAAGTTAAAAAAAAGTTAC
>JAOUZG010040215.1:10080183-10118307 GCA_026289955.1 Argiope argentata | reverse complement strand
GCAATGATTGTCCCGGAATTGATATTTTACTTAAATGGTGGAGGGAAAGGTCTAAAATTCTACGTTTTTATAGAATAATGAGATTCAAATTTTCATAATTGTAAACACACTAAACAAATAAAGACACAGTTGGTTTTCAAGAGATGCGAAAATTTAAAAACAGCTTGGAAAAGGCCGCTCACAGAGGAAATAATGGTGACACACACACGCCCTTCTTTTCATTCTTTTTTTTCTTCCCTGCCCAGACTTTATTTTGAGCAGGCATAAATTAAATATCCATACAGACTAATAATAAAAGCAACTATTTTCTTTCTTTTATAAACATCCCGTTATCTATGAATGAAAACCAACTGACTTCGCGTATTTCTTTCTAAACAAATCATAATTTATTACTTCCTGCTATCTAACTCGGTTGGTGTGGGGGGAAGGAAATAAAGATTTTTGGGTGGGAAAGTAAGAAAAGTGTCGTTTTATCTATTTTCCTCGCAGTTTTTTCATTTTTTCTCTCCGCAAGAACCATCCTCGTGTCTTAACGAAAATATTTTTAAAAAAATTAGCCGAATCGGTCAAGCCGTTCTCTAGTTTTGCGCTTAGCAACGCATTTCGAGATCCATTTTTATTAATATAGATACCATTGTTAAGAAGAAGTCACAAGTTTGGATACTTTTAAGTCCAATTCAACTATCACTCTTTTTATGCAAGTTATAACTCTTTTTATGCAAGTTGAAATTTAGAAATTTGGCTCCTCTAGGCCCAATAATTTTAATCAATTTTTTTTCATCACGTATGATGGAATTTACAGATAGTATGTCAGTTTTTTCTACTTAGCAAATTAATAGAAAAAAAGAGAGTTACCGGGAGCGGTAGAGGCGTAATACTGTTGGTCTGAATCGCGAGAGTGACATGGACTGACGCTTCTCTGAAGCATTTAAACACAGGACTCTTTGGCGGTTTACTGGCTTTCAGTGGCAGATTCCTGAAGCATAGAATACAATAGTTATTACGACAATGAAAATCAAAACCAAAAGCAGAAAGTGCAAGGGCCTTTATAACTAAACAACCCTACTCAGACTAATATAGACTTTACTTGTTGATGCACTTCATTGAAATGACTTACGAATTTCCTTTATATGATTCTAGGAAAAAAGGAAAAAAATCCTTTAAGTTTTGACCATTAGATGGCCATTAGGTCAATGAGCAAATTATGAACGTTTAATAAATAAATTAATTCCGTAGAAACATTCTTCCTTGTGAAAGAAGAGTTTCTTTTCCACCTTGATATTTCTTTTAAATTCATGTTATTGTAGCAATAATGATCAAGTTGCTTTTATCAAAACTGCAATGATTGTTTATTAGGTAGCAATGTTAACAGAGGGTAGCGACATCTTTTGCATTATTGATGAAAGTGGGAAAGAAGTCGCCACTGGTTTAATTGAAAGAAAATTCATGCTCAAGAGGTCTTACAGGATTTTCTCTTCGAATATAGTATTTGAAGATTTGGCAACCTCTTTTAAAGTGATATTCGTTTCTAAGTCACTTGGTGTATACTCAAGATTTAGAAGATCACGATAATTTTGTTTACAGGATTCTGACCAGAATAGCCCTTGATTCTGTCTCAGAATATTTTGTGATCAGATGAGAAACACTTTACGGTAGATGAAGAAGTGAATTTTTAGAACCATCATATATGGGATGGCTATGGATTCTGCCTGAATTGCAATCAAGAATAGCAAGTCATGTTGTTGCAATTTCTCAAAAATTCTTCAAATAGAATCTTAGTAAAATATGATGTCTCTAAAGAAAGTTTTGTGTTTCAAATTTGAACATTTTATTCTTTAAGCGCCAACTTCTCACTCAGTGGCCGAAATTTAATTACAGAATTAAATTTATTAATTCAAATAAGTATTTAATTAAATTATTTTTTATTTTTGTTTGCAGATTTATTTTACTTCTTATTCAAATAATATACATACCGTTTTAAAAAACACTAAACAGACCGATAACTGCACAATTCTGAAAAGGGTAACTTTAATTAGAACTATCTCATATTTCTTTATCATAATTCTGGGGATTAAAGCTAAAATAGTGATCTTCAAATGTTGATAAAAATACTTTTTAGCGAAATGGAATTTTATTTCCAATTATAAAACATTTTATTTAATAATTAATATTTATATTTAACGGAAAAAAGAATCCTTATGCTTTTACTTTCAATAATGGAAGTAATTCCTGTTACAAAATATAGAATAAAAACATTTTGAATTTCAGTGCAACAATGTATTCTGTTGTTGAAAATTAGGCAAAAAAGATTTTTTATTAATTGCTGAAATTCAGAAATTTTTTTTAGTTCTTAAAAATTTAGTATTATTAAAAAGATATTTTTTTTAAATTTTTAAGATGATGTAAAAATCCGTTTTGTACTGTCATATTTTCATTAGTTGTGTAAGAAAAATACCAAAATTTCTCTTGGTATTTAATCATTTAAAATTTCAAAAGAATTATCATCATCTTAAGTGTTTCTGTGAAATTTGGTAGTTGAAAGTCTATCGGTCTGTCATGTTGTGCGCCAATCCACAAAGATGCACATTTATTTCAATTGTTTGTAGAAATTACAGCTGAATTTTTTTTTATAATATTGCTTACAGCGTCAAGCATTATTGCTAGTTTTCCCCCGTCTCCAAAATTTAGATTAAAGTAGATTTTATTTATGAACAAAAAATAATAGTAGTAATAAATTATCATTGTTTCTTAATAATTTCTATTTATATTTATTTATTTACTTTTAAATTTGTAACATTTCTTAATTTACTATAATAATTATTTTTAAATATCATGATCAATCTTCTGTTTGAATGTTATTACAAACTGTCTCCTCGCTCCTGAAAAAAAAATTTAAATGAAAAGTAAAGAAAAATTTGAAATATGTTATCATCAGGAATATATAATTTAGAAAAATTTGAGAACTCTAGCACAGAATTTTAGGACAGAAAGTAGATCGTGAACCAAACGAAAAACTAATCATATAATTTTATAACCATTCGAAATGTTAAGAAAAAGTTATTACATAAAAAAAGTAAAATTGTAAATAGCATTCAGGAAGAAGGTTAATACTTTAAAATAAAGCAGAAAAATTATTGCTCTAAAATAAGATACTTATTTCTTACTCAACAAACTTAAATCCATGCACCATTGCACTTACATTCCGTACTTAAAATCAGGAGAATTTTCTATCACAGACCAAACTGTTCTTCCTTTGCAGAGAGTATTATGAAGAGTAGGCATAGCAGGATTATGAAGAAACGAAAATCCATCACAGAAGTCTAATGCCTAGATAATATAAGTTAAACAAATATATTAGTGTTTATTATTCAATGAATTTTGGTAAAAAATGCATTTTCCTTTGAAAAAATCAAAACACTCCTACAAATTTTTAATATTGCTTCTCTGTGAACTTAGTGTCATAGCAAGGAAGAGAATTTTACAGGTATTTTAATGGCGCTAAATGGATGGCAGGTTATTTACCCCCGATCTTAGCAAGAAACTTACCGACCATTTGGCGACAAAAATGGTTTCCGTATATTCGTGAATTTTAACGATGTTTCCATTAAGGTTCTTCAGGTGTTTATTGTAAACCATTCGAGTTCCTCCCTAAGGGTTATGTAAAAATTTATGTTATGTCATTTTTTTTTCAGGAGCGTTAAGTATAAATTTATGTTCCATCATTTGTTTCAGAAACAATTTTATGTTTGGGACAAAATAAAATATAATTTTTTTATGGCAATCAAAGAAATTTTCCAACCGACAATATTTTAATTATTCCTAATAATTGTAAGAATCAGCTACTGGAGTAATATTATAGTGAATACCCGATTTAAGAGTACAAAAAGTATTATTTCATCGACACATTTGAATTTTCTCATTTTTTTCTGTTGTGGTAATATTTTTTATTCAGAAATTAGCCACGAAACTATATTCTAATAAAAATGATATAATTGCTTACTTTCGAAGAATTGGCATCAGACATTAGTGACGATTTCAATTCTGATGACTCAAAAAAGTTGCTAGGCAGAGAACATATTGGAAGACCATCTTCAAATCTAGGCCTAAAATGTCAGAAATCAGATAACTTTTTAAAGAAAGCATATTTTATAAATGTCTAATGTTTAAAAATATAGAGTAAATTAGTTAAAAACAACAATGATGAAAAATACGAATTAAAAAAAAACAATTATTAATTAGTACTCTAAATACGCTAAGCTATTGAAAATTTTATGATGTTGTTACGTTTTTAATGCAGCGGGTTCGGATTGAATGGACTTTATTTGAAGACAGCACGAACAAATTTATTTACAGCTATTTGCAGGCATATACAGGATGACTTGAAAAAGTAAAACTTCAGAAAACACAATCCAGCAATCAACAGTCATTTACAGTGTAAATGCAAGTCTTACAAACAATAAACACGGTTTGCAAAACAGCTATAGTTTAGCACAGCAACAGTAAATTACAGCGAGCTCAATAACACAGCTCACTAATAACAAGCGAGAATCCGCTAGTCCAGCCAAACGTTTCTCTTCCTTGAGAGAGCAACTGCAGAAAGCGGTAGCCCATCTCTTATATAGCCGGGCGAAATCACCGAAAGAAAACGCGGCGCAGCCAGAATTGTCTCGGGGTTACCAGAATATTCCTCTCCCCAAGTCAACTCGGCTGGCGCGAGGCACCTTGTGAAGCGCCGCCAACGTTTTCACCTTCGGCGCACGTTTCGCCCGCTTGTAACAATATATTGGTAAAATTTTGTGGAAGATGGGGCCTTCTCGAGTTTCACGAAGAAGAACAAGACAGTGTGACACGAACCTAAGTAGTTGGCCAATTCTACTTCAAAAATATTCAACCATGCTGTATCTAAAGCTGTTTATAATTTTATATTATCTTAGGTAGTATTTCTTGTATATGAGTCACAAGATATGGTGAGTCCACTCACCCATCAAGGCTGGGAGTGTTATATACTTGACACATGTTGAAATAGATAAAAATTCTTTCATAATCAGTAGCGTTGTATGACACAGATTATTATCATTTTTTATTTATCAAATGAAATAATAAGAAAAGGTTCAGAAACACACTCTGCTGGCATTAATTTGTATAATTCGCTTCGTCTGCTCGCATGCCGCTGGTTTCGATTATTTAGCACAGAGACATTGCAGAGTCTACAGTGAGAATTAAACCCCTTTACAAAATTTTCGGAATATGTCTTCCAAAATTTGCCACATGTATTAAAGTTCTATGCTCACGTCAATATCCAACTGTAATTTTGACTTTAAACTTGATTTGATTAATTCACGTCTGAGAATCATTCTCCTTCAAGATTTTAATACACGAAGTCAGGAAATTTCCGATTATTTTACCATTTTACGTGATACGAGAGAGCCATTTGTTAATTTGTGCATGATTAATTCATGTATTTTGGCACTTAAATATACATTTTAGCTTCTAACTGATCTCGTAGAGTGGAAAGTTTCTCAAGAAAAATAATTCTATATGCGAAGGTTCATCTCGAATCGTCCTTCAACAATTGGTTTCTAAACAGAGGTCGCCATAAACTTACTTTAAAGTATGTAAATAAGCAACTTCAAAGACTTCCAGTATTTATCTTTCAGCTGAAGTTGTCACAAATTGCCTTAAATATCAGTATTATTAAGGTATTAGTATTATTTCCTATTAGTATTATGGTACTCTCTGGGTACCATAATACTAATAGGAAATGAATATTGAAAAAGAAGTTGTTGAAGAATGCAGCTATAAGCTATAAGCAGGCAAAAATGTGAAATCTTCATTCAAAATGAATGATTTATGATATCTATTATTTATTTTCATACGTATTTCTTTTTTAGGATAATCTAATTATTACGTATTATAATTATTTTTGATAATTGTAATCAGTGTGCTGACCGAAATCATTCATTTATTTCAGCTGAATATCAATCCATCATAAAAGTAGAATGTAAAGAAGACAATTTTAAAGCAAATATTAAATTTCGATTGTCTGGTTTTGCAGTTCGAAGAGTTGCAGAAAATACAATTACATTCATTGCAAAACATTTTAAGGGCAGCAGAATGAATATATCAAGAATTCGAAAATTTGCTTTTGAAAATAACTGTTAAAGTTGAATCTTGTGCTAATTTTAATTTTTAAAAATATAAACATGTGGAGAAATATTCCACTCAGAAGAAAAGGACCATAATATCAGCAACTCAAGTCATTGAAGTTTTTAGAACTGCATTATTCCGAATTTTGAAAATAGGAAGAAAAAAAAACATAAAACAAATTTCAAGCGAAATCAAACCATTTCTTACAGAAAAAAAAAAACAAGAAATCAAAGCTTCACATCCAAAGAATCCTACTTAGAAATTTAAAATGCAACAACGAAATTGCTGTAAAAACCCATAAACTATTTGAATACTCAAAAAAAAATATGAAAAGTATTTATTATCTATTGTTTAATTCAATTTTTTAATGTTGTGTTCTGTATTTATAATATTGCACTTTCAACAAGGCGTAACAGTCCTAACTCGATCAGTTTTAGTCGCAAAAGTGTATAATTATTATAATTGTTTTGTTTTAAATGTTCATGAGTCAAGGATGTTATACTAATAAGATTCGGACACAGTATTGTAATGTTTTCAGTAGTATAGTTACTGAACCTAGGAGCATAAAGTATAAGATCCTTTAATAGTTACAAGTATATGTACCGATTAAAGGTCGCGATACGAACCTGTGACGCTAGAGCCAGTAGCCAAGTAACATGACCATAATACAAAAGTCGACTTTGGTATCGTAGATATTATCTGGCTTATAAAGCCAGTACCACAGTACTCCCCCACCAGTTAGTCGGTAGAGGAACGCATTTTTATAGCACCAAGCGTTATGGCGAGTTGCTGCTTGCTTGCGTCAAGTGAGTCTAACGACTTTGCTTTGCTTGCGTCAAGTGTGTCTGACGACTTTTGCTTTTGCTTGCTTGCGTCAAGTGAATTTGACGACTTTGTTTGTTTTTGCTGCAGTTAGATGGCGCCACGACTGTGGCGGAAGGTTGCGTTGTCGAAATCACCAATGTACCGATTGAAGGTCGCGATACAAACCTGTGACGCTAGACCCAGTAGCCGAGTAACATGACCATAATACAAAAGTCGACTTCGGTATCATAGATGCTATCTGGCTTATGAAACTAGTGCCACATATATATCTGTGAATATTCATAAGTTTATAGAACTCCGATTAGAGTAGATATCATATATACACATTTAATTAAAGCATTAACTATAATCACTAATTAGTATACTACGAGCATTTATTTATTTGATTATTACAATTTTATGATTCATATTAATTTTTAAAAATAGAGGGAAAAATGAACAGAATATAATAATAATTTGGCAATGGCGAAGGATCAAAAAATTTTCCTTGAATGCCTTTGAAATTTTTTATGGAAGTCAGTAAAAAATATTTAGTTGCAAAACTCACAGATAAATTTATTTTTGACCATAAATTACGATAATATTTTTGAGGGAATTACATCAAAATTAAGAAAGAAAACATTAGGATTTTTTAAAAATTGGAAATCAATAGTTTTAGTTCGGGTTAATTTTAGACAATGCAAAAATTAACTAATCTGAAAGAGCGCTAATTTGCGCTCCTTTCTGATAAAAGGAATTATTAGGCATAATTACTTACTCAGATTCAGATTTGATGTTATAACATCCAACTGGTGTCCATGACTTTCCGGATAAGTAACAGGAATTTTCTGTGGTGGTTTTCTCTTCAAAAACGCCGTATCGATAAATGGACCAGTGCTGCACGAACTGACGAGCAAGGCCTATTATAAATATGTTTTCAATTGATACTAAATTAAGCTTATACATGAACCATCTAAAAATACAACTGTTGTTTAATACTGTTTTTTTTTTGTATGGTTAAGAAAAAAACCCCAAATAACTACATTTTCTTGATTCGAAAATAACGATACACATAGATTCATTCCTGTCATGTTCATCTGACTAATTTGCATCTGCCGTTAAATTGTATTTGTTACATTTTTAAAATCATTCGACTTACAGCAAGAATACCGGTTAAAAATATCTATGTTATGTCAAAAATTAATACATCTTGTGTAAAAAGATTAAACGTTTTGCAATTATTTCAAAAATCTAATTTTTTATTTTTGTGTAATTGTACTAATTTTATTAAAATATCCACAACTGATTATTCATAATCTTTCTATTTTGCTACGCGCGACTACATAAATTAAATTAATTGTTACAAAATTGTATTCAAAATTAATCTGTTTTAAAGGAATTTGAATTAAAAAAATTAGTTTCTCTAAAAAATCTTTTTTTAAAAGATTTTAAAGTGAAGTAAAAATGGATTTTTTTTAAAAATTCATTCCAAAGTTATCACAAATAATAAAGATTAAAATAAAATCTGCTATGCATATTTCAATGTATCATGTCGGAACATCATTTCTCGAACGGACTAGCACCACGTGCTCGTGCGAGTTAAATTATATTTTTAATCATTTCAATTGTTTCATTGAACGAGTCACTTTAGTATTGCAAACGATCCGAAAAAACTTTGTCTCTCATTTATTGTTTAAAAAAGTATCACATTTCATGCCATCAAGTGCTCAAAAAGACATTTTTCTAGCTTTTATTTGCTCGAGTCATTAACTTATTTTTCAAAATCAGAGCTTTTGTAAATGGAATGGCATCATCATGGGATTTTTATTTTTCGCCTATGGATTTTTGTTGCCCCATTCCCAAAACAACATCATATTCTAACATGATAAAAAGCGTTAACATCTAATTAGTTAAAAATTTGTTAATTTTTTAATGACTACCTAGAGTCCAAGAAGTAACTTCATGCCAAATGTGATGAAAAATCGAGCAGTCTGTTTTGTAGAGTTTTGCATATCGTTAAAAATTATCCATTAACTTTCTTTATAAAGATTGATTAAAAAAATTACTTTCAATGGAAATGATATCTTCAAAAATCTCGTTTGCAAAAATTGTTTGTTAGAGAATGATTCATATTTAAATAAACAACATGAACTAAGTTTTCAATCGCAGCTGTTATCCTGAATTAAATGAATTGTTTGAAAACTATATTATAATATTATCATTTGAGTACTTCTAAAATTCTATGAATTTTGTTGAAGATTTTAATCGTTTTCATAAAAGAATTGTCACCAATAACCTGCAGAACTATATATATGTCAAGATATTTTTGAATTAAATTAAAAACAAATTAATTTCCAAATTTTTATCTTAATTTAGCCATATTAACTTCATTCTAAAAATTTATTTTCTGATCCATTCCACTTGTTCTAATTAATTAATTCTATAGAAGCATTGTAATATTGCTGAATCGGCTAAAATTCGACAGATTTCCACACTTCGAGTTAGAGGAGGAAAATTGTCCAGCCAATCACATCCCTTTAAAAGATCCCTGTGTTTCCCTTGCCTTATTAAGCGAGTGTCGAGGAAATCCTCATCGAAATGTCATTGTATATAAGCACTATGAAAAAATTTATTATTATAAAAAATATAATATTTCCCTTTTAAAGTCTTATGTATTTAAGTCAAGGTATAATGATTTCCCTTCCATCTTAAAGCTTCTACTTTGGTGCCGCGCTGTGAGTGGACGTGTGAAACTTTGTTTTCATAGGGGCAATCAAGAGCCAGTTCAGTAAAAGATCAAGCCACCAATCAACTATTGAGTTTAAGGAGGCAAAAATATTTGGGACAACGATTATTGGAAATGAGGAATAGCTAATAATTTGTCATTGTTTCTTTTCCTCTCTTTTTATTTGATAATGAGTCACATTTGGAATCACATGGTTTCTTTTTGCTGCCAGCAGTTGTCTTTGAATTTATTATTGAATCTGAATTTATTATTGTAATAATAAACAAATGCAATCAGATCATTTGATTTCATTATTTTGATCATCATTATTTTGATCATTGATTTATAACATTTTCTTGCGCACATAGCTCTGTAGATCTGCGTGTAAATAGCTTCATATTTAAGAACTCCGGTTTAGCAAAAATATATTTATTTCCAACTTAGCAATAACAAAAACAATCGCCATTACTGAGCCGAACACAACGCAGATTGCCTTTTTTCCCCTCTCAGCGGAGGGTTACAAAGTTCTTCTCTCTCTGATTGGTTGATGGCAGGAGCAGAGGAGTGGGGGTTGCCACATATCTCTTAAACTTTTAAATTATATTATTCTTGATTTTTTTTTCAAAAAAAAAAATTAAATCTATCATCTAATTTCTATTACAATTTTATTAATTAAAGAATGAAATTGAGAAAGATTTACAGACTGAGGCTACTGCCGTAATTTTTTACGACCATTCATTAGTTTACTTCAAAAAATTCTTTCTGTCTTTAAAAAGATGAAATTTTTAATACAAATTTTAAAAATAAAAAATAAGAAGAAATGGAATCGTATATTAATGCGAAGAATCAACCTTAATATTTGTAAATTAAATCTATACATAGCTAAAAATGAAATCTCCTGAAGGCGTCTGTATGTTGGAACCACAAAAACTCAAGAAATAGTTAACGGATATTGGAGATATTTATAACATTTTGTAGAGCATTTACTGGGGAAGGTTTTAGTACATTAAAATCGCATCAAATAAAAAGGGAGTTTTATAAATGCGATTTTAATTTATCCACGCATGCTCAAAAGCCTCGAACACATGCACAAACTGCGCATGTGCAAATTGCAAGAGCTGTGGTATGCATATGCTATTCATTTTGTTGTTTACATCGGATTTTAAGCAACGATTCAAATCTCATTATGCCGAAAAGAAAATCCAACTTCGAAATGATCACCTGTGTTTTGTCTACGGTCATATCATATTTTAACCTTTGTAACAGTCTAAATATTTTTGCACGTGTGCTATAAAAATTGTTTTGTGGTTATTTTTGATAGTTTCTAAATATCTTTTTGAGTTTGTTTGATGTTTCGTAACATCCCCATGTCATATCGGGTGGAGGTTAGACTTAAGTTTAAAGCTAATTTTTCTTCTTGGATTCTATGCCAGAGCCGAAGGCGTGAGGGTGCTTCTAGTAAAGGATATTTCAGTTCCTAAGCTTGCGCTGGAAACAACTTAAATGAGATATTCACAACTAATTCACTCTTAGGCAATGGAGAAGTGGCACTTTGAAATCTATCGTTAAAGCAAAAGAAAAAAAAAAGAAAGAAAGAAATCTACTATGCATATTTTAATGTATCATGTGAGAACATCATTTCTTGAACGGCCAAGCACCCCGTGCTCGTGCAAGTTCAATTACATTTTCATTCATTTTAATGGTTTCATTGAATGAGTCACTTTGGTATCGCAAATGATAAAAAAAAACTTTGTCTCGCATTCATTGTTTAAAAAAATATCCCATTTCCTATTTATTTCATTTCATATATTCATGTGCTCAAAATGACATTTTCTGGGTTTTATTTACTGTAGTCATTAACTTATTTTTTTAATCTGAGATTTTGTAAATGCAATGGGAATCCATTATTAAAAGCTGATATTTTGAGATACTCGTGCAGGTAATAAGATTTTTATTTTTCGCCTGCGGGTTTTTGTTGACGCCAAAAATCTCATCCTCAAAAAAACAACATGTTCTGATAAGATTAAAAAACCCTCAGAATTATGTGAAGTGATCATGAAACTGCAGTTGAAATCTACTGGTGAAGAATTACCCAGAATTAGATCCCTTCATTGATTATACATCCTCACCCGGTCTCATAAAATAATATACAATGTGATATGTCTTACTTTTTTTGATGAAGGTACCCTATTTGATAAAGATATAATTTTCTATTTACATATGCGCAAAAAGGTTATGAGCATACTTTTGAATTTAGCTATACAGAGAAAACAAAACACTAAAAATAAGGAGAGGAAATCAAATCGCATCCTCCTTCTCGATGTCCATGCCCCCTCGTCCCAAGTGTAGTTTCATAAGATGCAATCTTCTGCAACTGAAAACTTCGTAAAGCATTTTCTTAACCATTGCAAACAACACTAAACTTCAATTTTAGATTATATCTAATCAAGCCATAATTAATAAAAAAATTATAGGACTCAATGTTTGTTTTTACCATCGTTGTTAATACTTTTTACACTATTATTTTTATCTAGAAAACTAAGATTTTTTGAAACACTCTAATCTAGCCTAAATTTTATCTTTAAGATACTTTTCCGTTAACCGGGCCCCAGCAAAAATTCGTCAACGAAATTTGGCGAAATTTTACATTATTTGGCGATTTTTCGCTGGCAAACGGAAAAGTACCATCTGAAAACATAAGAATTGACCAGTACTTAATTAATAGAAAAATTAATTAAATTTGACTTTGCGTTTAATAAACCGTGGACGATAATTTTTTTTATTCACAAAGAAGCAAACTTTAATTTAATTTTGAATGCATTACTTTAGAAAATAAGTGGAGATATTATACGAAAAGGTGGCGGTCACAATAGCATAATTTTTCCTCTAAAACTGGGTTTTTCTGGAATTATGTTAAGGAATTCCGGCCAAATTAAATGGTTAATAGTGACATAGTCTGAAGAAGCATTATGTCTTCCATGTTGCCATTCCTTTAAAAAAAGTAATTCGACCTACTTGATTCATCAGTATTTTCACGGATCCATTCAAGAGGCATGTCAATTCTATCTCCTTCTAAGCCGCATCCTCTGCTGTGTTTCGTCGTCAGATGGCGTTTTTGATCCGATTTTGTCACGTAGACGTCAATTTTTTGAGAAATTTCAGTTGTAAAATCTTTTGTATCACACACGTGAGCAGTCCAAGAAGATGGAAGTGAGATGATGAACTCTCCAAAATAGGAACGCTTTCTTGTGGCATGGTAGATGAATTCAGATGACTTGGTGAGAACAGTCTAGAAGTGTGGAAGGAATAACATAATAATATTTTTTTACATGAGTAAGTCATTATTTACAAATAATAATAATATTATATGAAAAAAAAGGTTTAGAAATGAATTATATCAAACCTTCAAATAAATTTATCATTTTTTAAAATTCCAAAATATTAAAAAAAACTAAATGAAGCTATTTCAAATTTGTAATACACTTGTACTTGAATAAAAATTGGGAAAATAATCTAAATCATTTCATTAAAACTATTATGTAACTAATATATTTTTTTAATAATAATGATTAAATATTTACAAAAATAAATAAATAAATTTTAATACTAATTTCAAAATGTATGTAATTTTTTTTTCATTTTATATTTCGACCAGCTGAATTCCAAATTCATTTTTAGATAAACTAAAAGAAGAAAAAAATAAAGACCAAACGATTTTCATAGAAGCATTAAAATATTAGAAATTATGACGTGAATCATAAAATCGAACAATAATAAAATGTTATTAATATTCAGTTTTATAATTGGCAACTGTGATTGATAGATGACTATAATTGGCAATTGTAATAACTAAAAATTTATTAATTTTAAAATTTCTGATTGGCAAGCAGTAAATTTTTACATACATTTAAAGTTTTTATTCATATTCTGCAACTGGAAAAAGCGATGAATGAAATCATTCATCGCTTTTTTTATTATAAAAACTTTTATGCTTATAACTTTACTTTGAGTAATAAAAAATTTCTTCGCTAAACAAAAATTGTTTTTCAATGGAAAATCCTAGCTTTCTATGAAAATTTCGATAAATAGAAATTTTCGGTTCCATTAAATTCGATTTATAGAGGTTTTGAATTTAGAGAAAATCGATATACAGAGGTTTCCAACTGAACAAATTTCGATATGATAATTAACTAAATTTTCTAAAGATTTTTTTAAAAAAAATCTATGGCTTCACCTTCGGATTTTTAGAAAAAGATAAAAAGTTTTTTTTTTTAGATGAGCTGAAGTAAATGCCAATTCAATTCATGCAAATTTAAAATTTAAAGTAGCAACTTCAAAGTTAAGAATAACAAAAAATGGCTGGTCAAAATATATCTCGAAGTATGTTTCATTTTACTTTCACATTCGTGTAACCTTGATAAGCGAGAAAATCTGTTTTTGAAGTGCAGGTGGTTTTGATAGACGGTGATACATTCAACTAAAAGAAGAAATTACATCAATGTAAGCATTAAATTTCAGTTTCAATCATTTAATTTCCTTATTAGTTACCAGTCATAAAATAGTTTTTTCGAAGTTCCAAATTTTAAATTGACAAATGGGTATAAACATTTATAAAAAGATATTCTCTTAAATCACCATCTTATAGCTAATTTTCATGCTTTTAGAAAGCTATCATTCAATCATAAAAATTTATTTTAATGATCTAAAGACTTATATTTCATGTTGCTAAAGTTTATATATATACTTTAGAAAAAAAATTACTTCTACATTTTTTCATTACTCCTTCTCCACCACCGATTATGTTACAACGGTATTTAGTAAACTTAATCACAATAACATTTTAAATAAATCAAAACTGACTGAATTATGAAACATTGAATTTTATACAGGCATTTGAACTGCCGTCCTCATCGGCACAGAGTAGCGCTTGTATTGGAATATTAATTGGAACGGAATATTAATTTAACAAAATTAAGCTTTGTCAAAAAGAAATAACACTGTTTTTTTAGAATTTACTAGCGTGCACTATAGTTACATATATAGATACGTATTATTAATTGGATTGAATTCCTTGTAGAATACAAATTTATAATGATAATTGTCAATATGATGTTTAATTTGTTAAAAGGAAGTAAATTCATTAAACTGATAAAATCTTAGATAATTTCTAAATGAATAATCAATAAATCCTTATATTTACTCAACGTACTGGGAAAAAACCCTCTATACTCTACAAAAATCCATAAAAAAAGTGGAATAAGTCTCGCAATGCTAACACTGAATAACTTGGGGATAAATTAAAATTTTGAAAATAATAACTGTGTTTGAGAGTATATTTTTCATCTTAAAAAATAAACACATACAACTACTTCAAAAATACATTATTTTGATTTATATGAACAAGATTTTTTTTCCTATTATAGTGTAATCGAAATTAAATCTGAAAAATGCCAAATCAAATTTTATTTTAATTGGTTGTCTAAAATTTATTTTGTAAATAATTTTTAAATTTTCTTAAGCTTTATATGCCTAGAGGAAGCCCATTTGTGTCAATGCAAATAATCCTAATTTTTTGTTAATTATTTTTTTAAATTTATTTTCCATTTTTTTATTTGCAATAAAGTACATATTAATAAGCATTTGATTTGATCTAGGATTCATTCTTGTCAAGTTTCCTTTGCCATGAGCAGTGATGGTTCGTCCATAAGTTTGAAAGATCTTCCCTTCAATTATTTTAAAAGCTGGTGTGTTTTTTTATTCTTTTCTTCTTTTGGTAATTTTTTTCATTGGGAAATCGATAATCAATTGAAAAAAGAAGAAAAAAAT
Source organism: Argiope argentata (assembly GCA_026289955.1). Taxonomy (NCBI): domain Eukaryota; kingdom Metazoa; phylum Arthropoda; class Arachnida; order Araneae; family Araneidae; genus Argiope; species Argiope argentata. The sequence continues at coordinate 10,102,805 of JAOUZG010040215.1, read as the reverse complement.
TGCGATAGAAAATGTATCAACAAGTAGGAGATATATTTTAATAATACATAAATTAGGCTGTACGCCAAAGATCCTTCAAAAACTTTAAAATTCTCTCTCATTTGAATACATCGGAAGGCGAAAATAAACCATTTCTGTCGAACTTAATTTGCTGTAGCTTTATTTTGACAGCTCTAATTTCTGTCTCCAGCCAATTGATAAATTTTTTTCCTTCATTCTATCTTTCTCTTCATTTTCTCTCAAAATCTGTTTATTGATTTTGATTTGATTCCCTTGTCACCTCGACAGAAACTCGTGTGGCTTACTGCTTATTTATTTCTTAGATAAAGAAGTGTGTAAATATTTTTGTACTAAACAATTCAAATACCTAATTTTCGTAATGATACATTAATTCTTATCAGTAAAGGTAAATAAACAATGGACTTTGCATGCGAGTTATTTGTTATTCAGTTTCGAATAAGAGTTTTCGAGTTGTCCGAGGAAGAGAGAATTGTGTTTGAGAAAAAATAGAGAGCATTAAAACTTTTCCTGTAGGATTATTATATCAATGTTTGTTTTATGTCCCGCTAATAGGATTAGAAGGAACTTATATAATATGGTAGTTAATTAAAATCTTTAAAGCTTTATTTACCAAATTATTTTAACATACATTTTTAAAATTTGTTTTCGAACTATTAATTAAGTTTTGGTAAAAAATAAATCGATGTAGGTGAAATTTTTTTTAATTATTTAAAGTAATTAAAATAATAATAAAAAATTATTTTATAATTTAGTTGACATCCACTGTTTCCTATTCGAAACACGTTCTTCGTGTTCTTTCAAAAACGGTTAGGAAAAATGATGATACTTTGCAGATATCAGGAAGATATTTAAAGGGTGCTTTCTTCGCTCTAGTTGGAGCTACTTCCTAGACAAAAGACTTTCCTTTCGGCTTAAAAGTTGCTGATACCTCGGTGAAGGTTGTCCATGGCAAGTGTCACTGAGAACAACAACAAATTGGTGTAATTTAAAGTACCATCGCTAGAGAGTTCAAATGTTGTTGTTGTTACTAACGGCACTTGCCATACTGGACAAGCCCCCCACTGATACAGCAGCAGAATTAAGCCGAAAGGAGCTTCTCTCTCTCTCTCTCTTTTTGAAGTAGTGCCAACTAGGGCCAAGAGTACGACTTAGCTGCACACTCACCGCATTCGCTTGCACAACCCCTTTTTACAGGGGGCACATTCACATATCTCACAGATAGCACACAGAAGAACAACCATACCCGAACCGGGACTCCCAGAACACGAGGAAGACGCGCTACCTCTGCGCCAGAAAGCCGACGTTTCAAATGTAATAGCTTTTAATTTCTGATCTTGGAAGTTAAAAAAAAATTCTTACTCAGATATGAAGTTTCACCTTTTTTTATAATTTGTATTCCTTTAATATTATATACAGGGTGATTATAAAATCTGTTCCGATATATAAAACCTTGACTATCATATCGTTCACAGGAACGGAATAAAATTTTGGTTCAAGTTATTTTAAGGAATGCGGTTAGGAATAGTATGAAAAAGACATCTAAGTGGTTGTAGTTGTTTTTGATATTAGTGGCACTTGTCATAGATAAACTTAGCCGAGTTTTAACTTAAAGGGGTATATCTTTGTTTTGAAGCAGCTCCAACTAGGGCCAAGAGTACGACTTAGCTACTCACTCATCACAGTCGCTTGCACAGCCTCTTTTTACAAGAGGCACATTCATACTCAAACATCAAAGTTCTAATAGTAACTGTGACAGAGACAACATCTCAAAATTTTCAAGTGGCAACACCAACCTTTTTTTACCAGAATATTTTCTTCACAGCAAAAAATAATAAAACGCGTGGAACGGTATATGAAATCACCAGCGCTAGACAGACTAAAAATAAAAGACAAAAAAAAAAACTGAATTTAATTAAATTGATATTTTTCTATTTTCGTTATATTTCTCTGTACTTTAGCAGTAGCAGCATAAGCTCTCTATAAATACATTTATGTTTTTTTCTTCCTAATATTATAGTTGGCCTGCTAGTTTCCGTAATAGTTTTAAAATTGCAATTTTTTAATGTTTTAATGCTTATAAAATTGATTACTTACTTACATATTATAAATATATAGATATATATTCTATCTACAATTATATATATGCAGTGCTGCCCAATTTTGAGTGACGACTGCTGTTATCGTTTCGTTTTAATATGTCCTCTAATTGTCGGATTTTCACATTTTATCTTTATCTTTATCTTTACTTATAATAAAGCACAATGTGTGTGTGTGTTGGCGGTGTACAGGCCAGACCGTTTGACTTACAGCTACCAAATTTGGTACATGTATACCTTGGGGGCCGGGAATGTGCACCTCGGAGCCCTTTTTTTGAATTTTTAATTAAAATTTTAATTAATTAAAAAATAATCCAAATTTTAACGTTTTCTCACTATAACTTCCGAAAATATTACGGCACAAAATTGATTTTTGCATCATATTTAAGCACAAAAAATTAGCTTTTCAATGATACTAATGTTTTGACCTATAAATTAAAACTCTATTTTTAATGAATTTTTAAACATTTAATTTAATCGGATTTTTTTTCAACAATAAAATAAAAATAAACAAAATAAAAATAAAATTTTATCTTCGCGAGAATCTAAAAAAAATCAGTTTTTAATAAAATGTTGCCATCATATTTTCAGAAGTTCTGATTTAAAAAAGTTGATTACGACCAAAAATAAAACTAAAATATAATTTATATCACGTGGTTATATAAAATGAAATAAATAGGAAATGCGATATTTTTAAAACAATAAATGCAAGAGAAAATTTTTCTTGATCGTTTGTAATATCAAAATTAACAATTCAAGAATTAAAATAAATAAAAACACAAAATAAAAATATATTACAGAAGTGCGACAGTTAAAACTGAAAAAGAATTTTTAGAAAAGTACTAAACGATAATCTTTTGAGAGCGATATTAATTATTATTAAGAAATCTTAATCGAGCTTGAAGATGACGTCATTTCAAAGAAACGACGAACAAAAAGCAATTGATATTAAGTAAAAGTAAAATATTTTTGCATTCGCGTTTTTTTTTTTAATTTTTAAAACACTAAGACATGTTTTAAATAGTTACTTTTACTCATGTGAAGAAATATATTGCGCAAATCAAAGAATTCGCCTTATTGATTGTAATTTATCTCCGCATTTTAATGAAACATGTGAAATAAAAACGCACCTGCTTTCAACGAAGTATACGTAATATTAAAGCTATACTGGTAAAAGCAGGCCAGCTATTTGAAAACGCATCTTTCAAACAAGCATACGTAATAATTACCAATGCAAAATTTGTAAAAGCGTATAAACATTTTTTACCCGCATATTTCGGAGACATCAAAACTTCCTAACCAAAGCAATATCATGTTCTCACTTGAGAACAAATAAATCAGCTTTCATTCCAAATTAAACATATAAAAATGTCATTTTCGGCACGTGTCTGCATAAAATGAAACAAATATGAAACATGATATTTGTGGAAAATAAATGGATGAAAATGTTTTCTATAATATTTTACTATACATATATTACTAATCCAATTAAACAGTTTTATTTAAGGCAAATATGGCTTAACATCTACAAGTCATCATCTGTAATAGGAGCCCAACATATAATTTCTTAATTTTTTTGGGGGAAGGGACATAAATCTCTTACCAAATGGTCTAAGTGAAATATATAATTAGTAGATTGAGGGGAAAAATGCTGATGAATTACGACTTTTAAATTTTTACATATATCATCGGCTCTGTGAATCATGTTTAACAAAATATTCTAGAGACAATAAGTCCTTAAAATAAAAAAGTGGGACTCCAATGAACTAAGTCAATCATCAAAGCTGATCGAAAGCTATGAAAATTTCAATATAACTATTCGATAAAAACTGGCGATTTTAGATCACTTTATCAAGATCTCAAAGAAGCCAATCAGGGTTACTCTAGAATAATTGGTCTAGACTATGAAAATGATGATTGTTCTAAACTTGCAATATTCAAAACTGAATAAATCAGCCAGATTTGGTCGCAGAAGATAGAAATGTTTATTTATTTATTTAGAAGTTGAAATATTAAGAATATTTTACAGAATATGAATCTATAAGACAAAAGGAATTTAAACCATATTTTTTTGAAATATATTTATATACCAAAAAATAAATAAAATGTTATCATTGAGAGCATTTATATACATCTAAAAATAAAATTAAAAACTTCATGTTTCAATTAACCTGTGAAATGTTTGCTGAATTATTTCTTGAGATATTATAAATTATAAAAAAATATTAAACAGTTTCAATTTCTGTAGGGAACATTCAACTTAAATGTAGGACTACTCTGCTTTCAGTTCTTAGTTTTATTTAAAGGCATGCTTGGATTGAGTAAAGAGGTCTTTATATTAATTGAATTTTCATCATTTCCATTTTAAATTAAAACTGAATTTTACGAGCCCTGATAGAAAATCAGAGAGAAATGTGGAGTTCAAAGATCAGGACTGCTACATAATAATATAAGTGAATTATATGACTATCGAAATTTGAAGCTGAAAAATATTTTGCTGAAAAACTTTTTATGAGACCAAGTTATATAAAATTGATTGAACCCTTTAATCGGCATTAATACTGGTGAACCAACTGGTCGCCAAAGGCGGCTAGTATTCAATAAAGCTAAGCCTAGGAATAATAATATTATAGCATAAAGATCTTTTTGGATAATTTATTATTTCTAAATATTTTCACAATTTAAAATATAACAATAAAATTTCATTACATTCATTGAAATCAATCGAAAACACCTTTTTTTATTTACAAGATAATACATTCGTTAATAATAGTTTATTTTTAAATCTAAACGTATATATGAAATTATAAACCAAATATAATTCTATTTTATTCTCACAAAACATTATTAGTAGAAGATTAAAAAGGTATTTACCTTCAATGTTTCAATGTTGAATTCCGTTTTTTGTATGCTCTCCGAAATGGATATGGTTATGCCTTCGTATGCGTTCTTTTTTATGTGAATGGCTGAAACATTCACAACACACAGATAAAAATGAATAAGTAGATTAAGGAGTTTATAATTTGCCATCGTAAACTGTAACTATCGGCTTATAATTTTACGATGTAGGTATAGTTTGCGTTTTAGTAACATCTCTTCTCCCAGCTGGTTTTTCTTCAACAACACCTATTCTACTCTTAATGTAAGAAAAAGTGCACTGTTTAAACAAAGATTGCCAATTGTGAAAATCTGGTGTTTCGTTAAAGACAAGTCGTAAAAAAAAGAGATAACTAAGCATCCGTTGCTAAGGCAACTGATAAGCGCAATCTACCTGCGAGTATGTTATATTATCTAAAAATATACGCAACAAAATCAAAACACTTTTGAATAGTTTTTTTTTTACAGGATCTTTTATTTCATCTCAAGTACGTTGTCCTTTTTAGCAAAGGCAACGATTACCTAATTTCATACTGTAACTGTGAAATAATATTTGCTCAGAAAAAGGAAAGTTTTACATTTTGCAAGTTTAGTTTATTTTCATCAACACCTCATTTTTGAGCTACTGGACAGCTGTTTTGGAATGGACATAATTTCCTGTAAACCAATCAAACGAAAAGCTTAAAATGGATTAGTGAATCACTAACTTTAAATTAAGATCTTTTATTCGAGTTAATTTCATCAAAAAAAGTTTTCAGCACTAAAATGTATTTTTTTTATTTATTTATACGTTATTTGTTATTGACTTCTACAAATGGTAATAAATTTTGAACATGGATTACAATAACATTTTTAAGCACATTTCACATACGACATAGCAAAAAGAAAAAAAATGTTCATTCTTTCTCCAAACGAATAGAAATTACAACAAAATATAATAAGTTAGTTCTACAAAAAAATTTATTAATAATCTAATTATCAAAACAGGATATTCAAAAAAGCAATTTATATGGAAAAATTTAATGGCAGACAGCAGTCAAGTTTTTATTACAGAAACGGCAAAGTTTTGCCATACCACATTACAGATAAACGTTGAGTTAATCAATTTGATATGAAAAAATGTTTACTTTAATGTTTAAAATCAGATTGTTGCATATTTTTTTCAGAATATTGATAGTTAAATTACTATTTATAACTGTAGTTTTATTAGGAAATTAATACCAATTGTTTTCTACTAATATAATAGTACAAATAAGTATAGTTTATCAAATTTTGAGTAAAATAAATTATAAATCCATTTGCCATTAATCGGACCGTTTGATAATAATCTTAAAATAATTATAAATGGTTTTGCAACATGCCATTAACATGTACTAATCAGTGCAAAATGCCTTTATTTAGTCGCAGTCATTCTTCCACACCTTTAACCGTTGAAAGATTTAAAATAATTTAAATTTATTTTCTTTTGGAGAATTTTAATTCCATTTCAAAAATTTTCCTAAGTCATCTTCACTCCATTTTAAAATTTTGTAAAGTATTCAGAAAAAGCTTTGAAGTATTTATTATTCTTAGTTTATATAACTATGCATCTGTAAAATTTGCTTCCTATAATCTTTTAATGCTCCTATTCCATTCGTTTGCTCTTAAATAGATTAAAATAATTTAACCTTAAGCACTTGAAAAAATAATTCAATGCCTAGTTGTTCACCCTAACAACTACTTGGATGCTGAATTTAGTCTAAAATTTAAGTTACATTTTGTTGCCATTCTGTAGTCATTTTTAATAATACAAATTAATAATATAAATAAGACATCAAAATGGTACACCATCTTGAATGGCAAGTGAGAATCACCATACAAATGCAAAGGGGAACTGGAACGTTATTAACAGAGAAAATCGAAATTTAAATTATAAATAAAGATTTCGTTTTGTTAAATAAATATTATATCCAATGTAAAATTTTAAAGCTGAGTGGGCATGAGTTTTTTCGAATCAATATAAAACAGTATAAAAAATATTTCTGAATTTACCTTTTAATAACATGTCGGAAATGTAATATAGTAATTTGAAGTTAATAACCACATTTCGTTATATTTTCATAGAAAGAATTCTACATCCACACAAAAATCAAAATAAATGCGAGTATTCAATAATCAATAATCGCTGTATTTCTAACTTACTACAATATGCAATTGTTGATTGTCATGAAACCATATGTCTGAAAAATAATTATTTTTCGCTTAAATAATTTTTTGAAGATGTATTGCAATTAATGAAAAATGAAAATAGATTAACACATACATAAGGGTTTTAAATATCAATATAAAATCTCACACAAATGCCATAAAAATAACTTTACATGAAACACCAAAATCGTTTTTTTTTTGCCATATAAGGCAAAAAGAACCATTTCGTTTTATTATAGTCCTGCTAATTACAGTTTTAATAATTAACGTAAGAAGTTTGGAATTTTGCCAGTGTCCTGGCATAGTGGTATCGCGTCTTTTCCATGACCTGGGCATCCCAGGTTCGAGTCCCGATTCGGGCATGGTTGTTCTTCTTTGTTCTTTCTGCAAGATATGTGAGTGTACCCCCCTCCGACTGTAAAAAGAGGCTATGCAAACGAATATGATGAGTGAGTAGCAAAAGTCGTGCTATTGGTCCTAGTTGACGCTACTACAAAACAAGGGACGCTGAATAGGCTTAAATCGCTGACTACCTCAGTGAGCTTGTCCATGGCAAGTGCCATAAGAAACAACAACAACAGTTTCGACTTTTAAATATGCAGATAGTATAATTTTCAAGATCAATTAAATGTTTAAGACGCCAACGATGCTTCAAAGATTGCTGGATAAGGTCGTAATAACCAATAAGTGCTTAAAATGCAAAACTAATTCATTTTGAAGCACAATGTAATGTTATAAGTGTAGAATTTAATAAGATTTTATTAAGTAGTAGCAATCAATTTTAATAAAATTTCTAATGCATAATTTTATTTCTATAAACTATTGTCAAGCATTCAATTGCTTCAGACATTGAAAAGATTAATTTGATAGCTCTCCTCTGTCCAAAAAAAAAAATGTTTGACACAGAATTATCAGATTTACTTCTTTTGCCGTAAAACCAAATGAAATTAATAGCCCTCCCCCTCTTTTTTTTGTCATGGACCCAAGACATCACAATAACGTCAGGTAATCCGTCTGCCTCGAAATTTTCCTTTGTTATTCCATATCAGCTTGCAGCCACCGCATTGCTGCCACAGAAGAAATAATTTCGAAAATATCGTTTGAAATTTGAAATAGCTGTATCGTTTCGTAAGAAATTATATTCATTTTCTTAATGACAATGAATATATTCCTTGAAATTTAATAATATACTAGATTTTACCAGCGACTTCGTACACGTGGAAAGGATCACAACTAATCTAAAACTAACTTAACTGAAGTACAGCAAAACAGAAAATCAAGTTTGTATTTCTTTAAAATCAAGTCTATTTTATTTATCGATCGAGATCGCTACAACAGTATTATACACGTAATTTTTAAAATTTCAATTAAAATGAAAATAAAGTTGCCAACAATTACAACACTGCACAAACGTGAATTTGCTACGCCCGTTTGGGTAACGCAACACCTTTATTCTGTTTTATTTTAATTCAAAAGTACTCCAAAATGAATCCGAAAAATCTATTAACAATATTTAATTTTAAATGCATCGAATACCCAAGAAAATAACAAAATCGTTTGAAACAATCGGTCGAAAACACGTCAAGTCTAACTTCATTATAGCGTGGGGGGGGGAATCAAACTGAAGTCAAACTCATTTGGCTGTGGGGAAATGAAAAAAAAAAGTTGGGGGGAAAATAGTTTTTAGTTAATCAAAAAATTAATCACTCAATTAATCGGGATAAATAGTAGCCTTTGTCCTATTCCAGACTATAATCTATCTCTGTGCTAAATTTAATCCAATTTCACTCAGCTGTTCTGGCGTGATTGACTAACCTCCCCCATCCATCCAAACTTTCGCAATTATAATAAGGAGAAGTACAAATAATGTTTTGTATTTATTATTCAAGTGCTTAGGGTAGACAATATTTTTTGATCTCCATCTTCAGCAAAAACAAATAAATCTCTTAGTTGTGCGATTCGTAAGAATCCAATATACAACTGGCCACACACACACACAAACACCGCGGATTTTCGAGGTTTAATTCGCAACGGTGCAAGGACGGCATTTAACATTAAGGACAAGCATTTTAACGGTGCAAGGACATTCACTTCATTCTTGAAGTGAATGTCCTTGCACCGTTTTGATGGCCATTGAGAATGAAAGTCGGACGGTGAACTGTAGTCGCTTGAAATCAAAAGGCATGTCAGTTCGAATATGTGGAGTAAGCACATCTTCTCCAACCTAATTTCTGTTAAGAATAGTTACCTCTCTTCTTGACAGACGCGAGCAAACAAGGTTCATTTTTATATGTTACTTAACTACAGAAATGAACAGAATTTTATGTCTTTTTAACTAAACAATTTTAAAAAAGCGAAAAAATTTAAAAAGAATTAAATCTTCAATTTTAATTGATACAATAAAACATATTGGAAATAAATTTTTAAAAAAGAAATTCAGTCTTTCGGAAACAAATTATGCGGCGATTAAAATATCAAAAAGAACTCTTAACTTTATAATAGTATAAAGATTTTTGGGTATGTGTGCAATAATATTTCGGAATCAATCGTAGAAAATTGTTAAAAATTTAATTAAAAAATTACAGGAGGAAAAAAAACATGTTTCCAAGACGCAAATTTTCAATTGAAGTATATTTAATTCAAATTTGGCAATTTTAAGTCCAGAGATCTGTCATGTAGAATCTTCCTATTTTACGTGGAAACAGATATGAAACTGAAATATTTCTGTAATATTTATACTTTTAAAAATAATTTTAAATATAAAAAATAATATTTTGCGTTTATCTATCATTTAAGCATTTTAAGATAAAATTTTCTCCTGGCAATGTTAAAGCGAAAGCAGGGATGGGTCTTCGCAAACCAAATCATTAGACCTAGAGTTGCAAAATCCAGCATATTTATTTTGCAAATTCGAGAATGCGCACCTCGGATTGATTTTTTTAAATTAAAAAATAAAGCAAGTTTCTGGCAGGTTATTTCATGTATTCACTTCCGAAATATTGCTGCTCAGGGGATTTTAAGGTTTTTTTTTAAATCTAAAATTAGAATAGGGCTTTTCATCGTCGCAGTGGAAATCAAATACTTTTCATTGTTCCAACAAATATTTAATCACATGATTTTATTTCAACATTGAAAGCTAAAGAGAAGACCCTGCTTTAATTATTCCTCAAAATAAACAAATGTAGCGAAAATAGAGTCACGTTTTTAGCGTAGCGGGTTCGGATTGAATGGACTTTACTTGAGGATAGCACAAATTTATTCATAGCTATTTACAGAGTGACTTGATAAAGTAAAAATTTCAGATAAACACAATCCAGCAGTCAACAGTCCCTTACAGCGTAAACGCAAACCTTGCTCAAAATAAAAATAGACTGCAAAACAGATATCGTATAGCACAGCAAACAGCAAGTCACAGCGAGCTCAGTAATACTACGTTTAACAGCAAACGTAAACACACGCTTCTCTTCCGAGAGAAGCGTCTCAACTAACTGCTGTAACTAGGAGTTTATTTAACGAGCTGCCTAGCCCCGGCAGGGGCTTATCCTCGAACTTTGGTGGAAATGGAACGTAGCTTGGCTTTCGGTAGACTGGCCAGAAATGAATTGAACGTTTTATGGAGCACCCGCTTCTTATTTCAGAAGCTATCTCCTTCGTGGCGATGTTCAGCCTTAATGCGGAAGTGCCCTGTAGTCAGTCCAACGTCCTTCTGAGCTCACTAACGATCAGTAGCTTTTGGCAGGATCTTGGGTCTGGGTGGGAGAGTGGCTGTAACCAATGGCAGAGCAGAGTCTAGGTGTGGTGGGAGGGTGGGAGTCTATGCAAGAGTGCCGTGTGCAGACGGGAGTGCAGAGGAGATTTTTGCGTTTGAGAGGTTTGTATTGAGGATTAGCTATTGTTCACTGACAGCCAATGAGGAGTTAAGCTCCTAATAGGGGTGGTGGATGGCACATGAGACTTTGGAGTTGGTCTGAGAATTTGTTATATGGGTCTATTTCGGGGTCTTTTAATTTTAATATGTGGAGTATATTTTTCTATTTTCTGAATAGCTTCGTTTTCGTTGCTATCCATTCTGTTGAAGAAATTTATACAGAGTTTCCTTAAGGTTTCATTAAAGGAGTTATAATTCAGAGCTTTAGTGATGTCCGCCGTTCTCATGTACCAGGTGGCTTTACATATGCTTCGAATTATTCTATTATGTTGTTGTTGGAGAATTTTTAGATTGGATTTTGCTGCGTATCCCCAAGCGGGGCACGCGTACATGAGTACTGGACGCAAATAGGCTGTAAAGATGAGCATTTTCATGTCCCTATGCAATTTTGAGTTACGAGCAAGTAAGGGGTAAAATTTACGTGATAAAGCTCGAAACTTTTCTTTAATATAAATAAAATGTTTTTTCCTAGTTTTCTATCGAGTATTAATCCTAAATATTTTGCTTCCTGAGACCAGGGGATGGGGTTATTTTTGATTTTTAATTTCGGGAAATTTGGTTGTCGTTGACCTTTATGAAACATGACTGCTTCCGTTTTTGATGCGTTTATCGCAATCTTCCATTTATGGAACCATTCTTCTAGTTTGGATAAGTGCCTATTCAGTGCGATATGAACATAGTTTGAATTTTTATTTCTAGCCAGTATCGCCGTGTCATCTGCGAATAAGCATAACAAGGTGTTAAATTGTTTTGGTATGTCGTTTATGTATAGTGTAAATAGAACTGGTCCTAGTTTGGAGCCTTGGGGGACCCCAGCTCGTATTAACTTGGTGTTGGATAGTTCATGTTGTACCCTGACTTTAAATGACCTGTCAGTGAGGTAGGACTCCATGATGTTAATCAGATAGCCTGGAACCTGATTTTTTACCATCTTGTAAATGAGCCCGTTTATCCACACTCGGTCGAATGCTTTCTGTATGTCAAGGAAGACGGCTCCTGTTTTTTGCTTGTTTGTGAATCCTTCAGTAATGTACTCAACTACTCTGACTAATTGATGTGTCGTAGAGAGGTTTGACCTAAACCCAAATTGCTCTGGACACAGTATGTTGTTTGATTCTAGGTGCGAGTTTAGCCTCTTGAGTATGATACTTTCAGCAATTTTGCTAATAGTTGAAAGTAGTGATATTGGTCTATAGCTAGTTGGGTCAGTGGGGTCCTTTCCTGGCTTAAGAATCGGGACCACCGTCGCCGTCTTCCATCTCGTTGGGAAGTGTCCTACTTCCAAAATCTTTTGTATTAGCAGGGTTATAGTTACAATTAAATTTAAGGGTAGTTTTATAATCATTTTATTGGAGATATTATCAATTCCTGGGGCTTTTTTGATTTTAAGTCTTTTAATGGTGTTTACAATCTCAGATGGTTGCGAGAGTTCAAGAGTGGGGATCGTTCTGTTCAGTGGCGCCATCTGGGTGTCGCGGTAGGAGTTTAAAGTTTCTTCGACCTCGATTTCAGTTTCCTCATGATTAAGCTTGTTTAAATTAAACTGAGTCTCCAGGTTGTTCGCCAGGCAGTTTGCTTTTTCGAGGTCGGTTTGTGCGATACTGGCAGGACCGTTAAGGGTCGGAATAATTTGTTTTTTCCTTTTGAATTTTCCTACGAGGGTCCATAGCTCTCCATTCTCATTATTTAAATCCACAAGTCTATTAGCGAGTTCACAATTACTAAGTTTGATGTCTACTTTATTTATTTTCTTGTTCAATTTATTTAACAGTTTTTTCGTATCTGGTGATCTATTTAATTGATACAGTTTCCTCAATTTGTTCCTTTCAGAATTTAACTTTAATTCAGGGTTGATATAGGACTGGTTTGAGTTTATGCTGTAAGAGCTTTTGTTTTTACTTATTAGAATTTCTTCTTCGATATTTTTTGCTAGTTCGTCAATTTTTTCCGGGGTGTTAATGCCTGTCAGATAAAAGGGGCTATTTTGCAGGTAATCTCTAAACTTTTTCCAATTGGTTTTAGTTTTGGTATTTGCGTCCGGGAGTTGGTATTTGAAATAGAATGAAAGTGCAACCGGATTATGATCGGAGCTCATTTCGGCTAATGAAGTGATTCTGTAGGGGTAGAGGAAATCCCTAATAATAGCGAGATCTATTGTGGAGGTGGAGTTGGTTCCGAAACGGGTAGGCTCCTTTGGAGCTAATATTTCTAGCCCTGCATTATCTACAAAATTTCATTACTCGTCCCTTATATAGCCGAGCGAGCGAGTGAGCGCGAAGCGTCGTGAAAGGTCCAGTGGCTACCAGACTATTCCTTTCGCCAAACCAACCCGGATGGCGCGAAGCTCCTCGTCAAAAGCCGCCAACCTTGGTGCACACCCGTGGCGCTTGCAACAATAGTTTACCCATACTTACAGTGAATGGGACAGGGATAGCATGGAATTCCCCTCCATGAAGAAAATTCGACTCAATTAACAGAAAATGTATAAAGTTATTAACAAACGAATTTAACATCTTATAATCTGAAAATACATTGCTGTGGATACTGGGTACATTAAATAAATACGCAAATGAAATTAAACTTTTAAACTCTTTGAACGAGTGGCTCACCAAAAGGTGTAAGAAGACGTCATTACAGAAGTTTCAGTGAATAGTCAGAGATGTACATTTCAACAATTTTTGTCCCAGGGGAAAAAAAGTGTTATTCATCGATAGATAATTTCAAAAGCCTTTATTATAAAAAGGTACAAAATTAAAATTACTGTCAAAAATCCATCTTCCCTTTTAGTTTCTTTCCATTAAAAAAATCAACTTAGATTATCGTAAAAAGGATTTTGGAGTATACCAAATTACTGCGAGTTAAGTTAATATTAGAAACGCATTCAGTTATCTTTAAGTTGATTTTTTTAACACTTGAAAGGGAAATAAAAATTAAGTAAAGTGAAATGAGAATTGGATATTTTATTATATTTCCCTATTTATATTTAACTATCCAAAATTCCTCCTGTCTCTACATAATCCCAAAAAACGCATCGATGAACTAAAAATTTTTGCTTGACGAAATAATTTGTTAAATTATATGAAAAATACCTTCAGCACAAGCATTTCTACATTTAAGGCAAATAAACTTCCACAAATGAGTTAAAGGTTTTTGCGTTCAATAATATTGTTAGGGCATTTTAAGTTTATCAAATTAGGTAGCAATATTCAGAAGAAAATCCAGAACACACATTTAGAATTAAATACAACACGAATGTGATAAGTCTAAATTTATTTGCAACTTTGACATACAGAGAATAAAGGGTTTAATACATAACTACAACAATAAAATTTAGGAACTCATTTAAAAAACAATTTAACACAAATAGTAAATTTTTACTTATATTATTATTAAAGAACCTGATCGTCGAAATAAAGCGTAATACAGATATATTTAATAATTTTAACAATGAATATGCAAGATCTTTATACAAATAAAAAGGCATCAATAATATATTTATGCAAACTGTGGTGAAAACAATTAGGTATTTAAAAATATCTTAACTTTTTCCTCAAAGGCTTGAAAAAATAATTGAAGTGAAAAATTAAATAGAAATTGTGAATGAAATTTTCTAAAAATCTTATATTGCTTAAAATAGTCTGATATAATATTTAAATGCCTTAGCATTACTAATTTTTAAAAAAATGAGAATTAAATTATACCTGCACTATTAAACATTTATCGCATCCATTCGATTTTTTTCCTAATAAAAATTTCAATATATTACTCACAAAACTAATCTCATAATTTAGGCTTTCATTAGTTGCGCGAAAACGTCATTATCTCTTAAGGCATTTTGATCACCATGGTGATCAGGCATGGTAATCAAATAATGCCTAACAAAATTCATAGGATACTTGATTGGCTGGCCGGCCGAGCCAATCAATCATCCTTTTCTCGAACCTGCGAAAAAAGGGGGTGGATCTAGTTAAGTATTACAATAAATTTTCCTGCAAATAAACTTTAAATAAAATCAGATGAAAATTAAATAGATTTTGAATTCATTACTAAAGTGTTTCTTTAAATTAAAATTTTAAAAATATGCGAACGGATGCAACAAATGAAAAATTTAAATATTGGCTAGCATATTAACACGAATAAAAAATATTTTAAGAGATGATTAAGTTTAAAGTTACTGGGCATAAGCAGTATCCAAGAGCAATAAGCCATTTGTATTTTATAGTTAAATTATTAAAGTTCATGAAATATAGAACTCATTGAAAAAATTTCTCAAACATTTATAATATTAATGTTCCCAAATTTTTTGTAACCATATTATTAAAGAAATCTCATACTTCAAATATTTAAATAACTATTAACCATCGACTAATTTAAGCAGATTAGCAATTTAATTATCTGACACTGCCACTAACAATATTAAATTCCTTCTACACAAGAATGAGAAGGACACAAATATTTATGTGAATCCAAATAAATTTCATTTCTTATATTAAATCCTTAGTTTAAATGCAGAGTTAAATGGAAACTACCTAGAAGTTAATGCGTGAATCTGAAACATTGCAGTAAGAAAGTTTAAAATTTGATCATAATATAAGGATCAATACATAGTCAATTACATGCGATTCCTTATACAATTTAAGGTACAGACAATCCAGAAAATATGTACAACACAGTCGAACAAGTTATAAATGAGATGTTTGTCTCGACGTTATTTCATCTTTTACATTCGGCCGATCTTGATAAATACAAAATATAACAGAATCTTGTCCATATTGACTGAACAATTCAGTTCTTGAATCCAAATAACTAATGGAAGTAAATAGATCTCGCTTCAAAACTTGTGTAAGACAAATTAGAGAAATACTGGAATCTCATTTATTGGATAATTATACAAATATGGAATATTTTGATCGTATGAATTTTTACGATAGAAAAATGAAGTTCTGGAACTGATAAACAAATTAATAAAACTTTATTTTTGTTCATCTTGTGTCAGATGAGAAGATTTGAAAAATTACTGGATAAATGGAAATGGTAGTCATGAAATTCTGCTGATTCAATGAAATCGAATTCAATATGATGTCAATAAAAAATTTTAATGCATTTAGAATAGCAGTTGACCATATAAAATAAATAATTTCAATAGCGTTCATCATTAATAAATTATGAAAGATGGCACTAAGAAAGTAAATATATGCTTATTTTTTATTTGGACCATAAACTGTAATTGCAACTTCTACAAATGATAGGTAAATGAGAATTGCTTACAAAGAAAAGTTGAGGTTTATAAACATCATCAGAATACGATTAGTTAAAAATAGATATAAGTGTTCTAATTAGAACTGTAGAGGGCTAAAATATTAAAATTTCAGGGAAATTATGAAATACAGGCGAAATCTTGAAGAGGAAATTTTAAATATCGTTTGATACATAGATTCGATTGATGATAGATATATAGATACGCTTTCAAAAATCGTTCGTCTCTCGTCCGTCTCACTGGTGGAGGAGTACTGTAACGTCAGCCTTATAAGCCAGATAATATCCTTCGAGCTGAAAGGTCCCTTTTGCGTTATCGGTATATTACTCGGCTACACGCTCAAGCGTCGCAGGTTCGTACCGCGACCTTCAATCGCTACAGATTCATAGTGGCGAGTGATGGGAAAGCAAGAAGGGGGTATTCTAATACCCCGGGCGCTATTAGAATAAAACGCATTTTTTTCCGAATTCTAATATCGTGTAGGGATGCAAAAATATCGAGCCTCGGGTACCATCTCTATTCACTCCACACTAATAACGATTTGTTCGAAAAAGCTATATTAGGCTTCGAACGCTACTTGATACATTACGCCAATGATCACGCATCACGTTACATTAAAGATACCAGCTACTAAAAGAACTGAAAATGGATCCAGATACTTAATTTGAATCGTAACCTGTGTTGCTATACTAATCGAAATCTATCAATATTTTGCTTTAACCTTATTGTTCAGAAGAGGTAAACAAAGATTTTGAATATTAGATAAACGCTACATTTCAAAGCTATAGTACATATAACTCCAAGCTGGCGTTTATTTCTTTGGTTATTAATATCCTTTTTGGAAGCAACACTAGATCTATTTAAGCTTTTACAAAACAAAGAATTTTTGCATGCGTCTTAAGAATCTACCAAAATAGGCAAACGCTTGGCGCAGTATGGCTCATTCTGCATTAAAATCCACTCAACCAAATAAAAAAAGACAAATATCAAATAGCATTGGCCAAACATCAAAACATTGAAAAGACAAACATCAAATGCCATTGGCATAGTGTATGAATCCTGAATATTTTAAAGGTTGAAAGATTAAAAAATAATGCTGCCTATACGAAAGATCACATAACCACTTGGCAGAGTTTTAATATGAACGAATTCTCAACACACAAAACGTTTTTATCACACACAAACTTATAACAAAATATTCAATTGAACAAACCATCGACAATTAAATCTGTTGGATGATCGACCAAAATTTACTTGTAAGGATTCATGATGTTTCAAGCTTGGTGAAAATTCGAGATGAAATCTTGCTTTGCAGAGGTCACAAGATTTACTTGGCTTTAACCTTGTCGAGAAACCTAAAAAAGATTTAAAAGGCATTTCAACCAATACAGATAAATGTGCATTGGAATCTAAGATACGAAATGATGCTTATTACATCTATCAGAATTTAACTCAAAATAGAATTAGTTTGCGTTATCAATAAAACTGAATAAACTCTTTTTTTCAAGTAGGAAAACTTTCCTTTGGTAAATTTCACCAAGAATTCTTCGTCTTTTGAAACAAAAATTGCAACACAATGATTTGAATTGGAAATATTTATTACAACATAATAAAAATTTTTAATGAAATTCCTCTGAAGTCGAGTTTAGTGATTTATGGTACAAAAGCCATCTTTGGCTAAGTTGCCACACTCGTGAGGTTAAAATAGTTGTATTCAATTTATAATAAAATTAAAATATGGAGTGTTTACAAAATCCAAATGTTTAAACCCGAGTCATTGAAAGGCGTAACAGTGATGCAAGTACGGTACTGTGCTAAAAAGTTCAATTAATGTCTATATATAATTATAAAAACCAATATTTTTTTTAACTGAAAAGGCCAACAGGCGGATTTTTGAACCCACCTAATTCAAGGCGAGATTTCTGAAAACATGCAAGAAGCTGGATAGAAAATCGTGGGCACTCCACAAGAATGTATAAACTAAATTCCTCTGGAGATGTTGCACATCTGGGGTTGTTTAGTCTATAAGGCTCATAATGCTAATTATCAGTACTACTTAAACATCTCGCTTGAATAAAAATATTTAAAACCAGTGGGTTTTGTCTCCCTAAAGCATTTTTACATACTTTCCAATTAGTTTTAATTCCTCCCCACCCCACATAAAATTATAGACTGAGATCACAAAAGACCTTGGATGAACAGTCATGAACTGCAGATATTTGGGCTTAACGTAACATTCAGAGGTTTCATTAAAAATATTTTGAACGCATCTTTGCCGGCAGAATGCAACCAAAATTTGACCCGGAAATATCGTTGTAGTCAACGATAACTTTAAATTTCATTATTTTAAAAGTTATTCCATTCATATGTTATTCCATGCTTGCAAAAAAGAAAAATTTGAGGATTTGGCTCAAAATTTAATAAAAATTTGAAAATTAAATGCTACATTTGAGTACTAAGTTTTGTTTACTATATTCTTTACATTTCTGAAGTTATCAAATTCACTTGTAATCAAACAACCAGATAAATTTTCTGCGAATAGGTTTTGGTTCAAAGTTTGATAGAAATCTACAAATTACACAATTCCATAAACCACATTTCAGCCAACTATCTCAAAGCATTTGAGTTATACTCAGTCAGAACATAATGCCATTTTTCCGAATTCAAGGTTGCCTGAAATTGATATTTATCAAAATCTCAAGTTTGAATTTTTAAGACGATTAAATTATTTTCTCTATATTTCGTCTGAGGAAGACCAAAAATCAAATTAACATTGCATTTAAAATTTTTGAATATCCTTACCAAATCTTGAATATCCAAAAGTTATCCTGTTTTTCAACTGACGATACTTGGGTACCATTTTGAAAATAACTTCTGCGCATACAGCATAGGCCATCCCGCTGTAACATGTCTATCGTACCGACTAAGTCCAACTACGGGTGGTGGATTACTTTCCATAATCCAGCAATGACATGAGGAGATAAATCCACATTGAATACCTTAGACAACCCCCCCCCCCCATTTATAAGAATATGAACAAGTAAGATTTTAAAGATATCGCATGCAACATCAGTCCTAGCGGAATTGCCACTTTAAAATTAGTTATAATTTAGAGACTTACCTGGTTCGTTTTCATATTCGGAAGAAATATTTTTCGTCCATCCAGTAAATCAAATTGCAATCTTGTTTTCTGGAGTTGACAAGACAGTCATTACGGATGAATAATGGTTTCATGTCATTACACTGATAAATGAGCATCATCAGTAGAGGGAATCACTAATTGCAAGAGAGTTTATATTGAGGAATTAGTTGACAATGTCTTCTGTTTATATTGTCAAATAGAACTCTGTACAGTCAAACTGGAGAAGGAAAACCTTTGGCATCTAGATGACCGAATAGATCAGCTTAATAGCAGCTCCCTATATAAGTAACTGAAGAATTAAACAAAATATGTTAATTTGCATACATAATGAATTAAAACTTGTATTTAATTTAAATGGATCGTAAATGATACAAACCACCAAGAGGCTTCACTCAGGCTTGAACTGCCAATCCGACGATCCGAAGTCAAACATGTATCCATTCAGCCACAGTGGCACGCTCCAAGTTTTCAAAATGTGAACAATTAGTAGGATCCATGTCTTCCATTAGAAGTCTTTTCATTATAAAAACAACCAGCAAATAAAACTTCAAGGTACATCCGTTTATTTTACTTTCAGAACTTAATCAAATTCTCGCTGATTTTTTAAAAAATAATCATTAATCGAATATAGCGCAGAAAAGTTTCACCTTATTGCTCTCCTTCGTCACACAGAACTACATCAAATAAGTCCACATAATTATCGTAGCATCCTTACTAATCAGATGCCATTTTTTGGAAAATTTTCAAAAAGAGTACTTCAGTATTCTTTCAGAATATCAGATGTGCAGATTCTAAAGAATTTTAAAATCTTTCGAATCATTCAAAATATTTTAAACTAAAGAATTTAGTTTCCTCTACGTAATGAAGAATTACTAATGAAATAAAATTTTTATTGCAAGATTCATTCTTAAGTTCCCTAAGGTTAAAAAAGTTGGGTATATTTGAGATTGTATAAATTGATTGCTACATTGTATTTATCAAAATGAGTTTAAAAAGCCATTTCACATTATTTCCTCTTGGTTCTAAATAGACATTAACATTCTAGAAACTGATAATTAAGTACTTAAATGTTTATTTTCTTTACTATCTAATAAGATTATACTTTCTATTTAGGGAATATTATTTTTGATTCAAAAGAAAATCCATTGAATACTTGACATATGTATTCGAAGCAATTTTAATATTGAATTATAATAGTTTTTTTGCTTACAACTCTCAAAATTCGATAAATAGATGCACATTTGATCATCTGGCAAACAATTAAGAGAGAATTTTTACTAGTTTTATTCGAATTTTTATATTTATGTCCCATATATAAAAATTCGAATAAAATATATTTATGTCCCATATAATTTATGTCCCATATAATTTCATCTTTTCTCATTTGTGAAGTATTTTGAATGTTCCATTCAGGGAATGGACTGTCACTATAAAAAGTTTTGCTCTGCTTCAGCTAAATTAACATTAATAAAGTAATCGAAATTCGATGTATTCATTCAATGCATGTCCAATTCAAACCTGGATATATAAATTGTGCTACAATAAATCTCTGGTTATATAATACAAATAAAATTATACCGAAATTAACAATGAGCAAGTTAATTTTACATGCGGATTTAGTTCCTTTACAAATAAAACAGTTGCATGTATCGTACTGGAAACTCAAATATTATTCGGTTTATGGTGAAAGATTCAGGTTAGATTAAGTCCTTCAATGGTAAACAATATGAACTTTTTCGCCATACTCGAAAACGGTACATATACAATGTTAACATAAGATCTTAAAGACATTTTTGGAAAAATAATGGAAAAGAAAAAATTTCCGAAAAATAATCGGAGGTAAAATGTATATCGTGAAAATAGAATTATTGCATTTTTGAAAGGTTAAAACTAAATCAGAATTAAGAAAATAATTGAAAGTTAAATTGGAAATTTGGTTTGTAATTGAACTCACGATATGTGTAATTTTTAACAAGTAATTAGTAAATTTTACATATTGAGTCAAAGTGGGTGAGTGCAATAACAAAAGAAATTCAAACACCTCATTTTTATTTTAACAAGTTTTGATTCCTTAAAAAAATGCTTGTCTAGTAACGAGAACTTGCTGAAAAGCGAATATAGTACTCTACTATAGATACATAATATCAAATCTTTTTATAAAAAGTTCCGAAATTTTTATTGCAACTGACGAATGACTTCAACAAGGAGATCCAAACGCAAGAGATTCCCTAATATTTTATAAATAAATTTAAATGAATCAGTCTATTTAGCTAATTTCTTCCGATTTAAATATTTAATTGATGAAAAATCGTAAACTTTTGTTTATTTCATACAAGATATCCAATAATTTTAGCTGTTCAAAGGAGTGTCTAAACCAAGACTTTTTTTCAATGTTTGACCGTGTTAAACTCGTTCGATACGGGATTCTGAAGAAAGCTTCAAACTGATCGGCTATTTTTACAAAATGCCTTAGGCTTTAAAAAGTTACGATTTTTAAAAAGTAAAGCCCCTCCCCCCCGAAAAAAAGTTAAAGTTATCCCCCCCGAAGTTATCTCGAATTCGTGGGCGTATAGTGCCGAAGCCATTGACACTGTATCTCTCACGAAACGAAACTTTAAAAACATCTTAAATGAAGTTTGCAAACCCTCTTACAAAATACGAAAGAACAATTGTATTGAAAGAAAAATAAAATCTAATCTCTGATAAAAACCTTATCTGAAATCTTTAATTATATCGGCTAGTTATAATTGGGATATTTCTAATAAACCCGCAAATCCCCCACCAAAATTTCTGACACATCAGCATATTATAGCCAGAATGACTTAGCCATTTACATCTATTTTCATTTCAAACAAGGCTTATTGCTATGATTTAACATTCTCACCTTATGAATTACTTACATTTATGTCACATAATCCGAACACATCGCCCAAATCTTCAAAACGCCCCACAATCCAAACACTTCCATACATTGTTCACACGTAAAGCCTCGCAATTTGTACACTTCCATCCATCCATACATACATTGCCCGCATTCCCCAAAGCCACCCACTTCCATACATACATACATACATTGCCCGCACCACCAAAAGCCACCCACTTCCATACATACAT
>JAOUZG010040215.1:10053892-10077184 GCA_026289955.1 Argiope argentata | reverse complement strand
CTTCGAATTTCTCCAAAGCAATCTTCGAATTTCTCCAAAGCAATCTTTGAGGTTGGATACTGGATTAACAACTTGCACCATAATTTCGTTTTCTGAATAATGAATCATCTACGTAGTTAGATACTGGGTTATCAACTTGTAATAATTTCATTTCTTGCGACAATGACATCGGCACAATTTAAAACTGCAAACACACTCCATAATTTTAACAGTTAAAAGAGTACAAATGTCACTTCATTTTCTTGTTTAATTTTTCTCTTAAGAAATAAGATCTGGAAAGAAAAAAAAAAGATTACCTTAATCGTTGCGTAAATTAAAAATGCTGAGTGCTTCATTTTTGCATTCCCAATTACTAATTTACAAAAGATAATTTAAAAGAAAATGCATTACTAAAAATACAAATTCAATACAAGAATCTATATTGTATTCGATTTCTTAAAAACAAAACAATTGATGTATTATTTCCTAAAATGCGTTTTTATTCTAATACTAAGAAGTTTGAAAACTTTCGAATTATCTCACTTTTTTTATTAGTTGTCCGCTTGTCATTTCTTTTTCAGTCATAAAAATCAAAGTAGAATGAAGGCAATAATTCATAGCAGCTTAGATTTAAAATTCTGGAATTTTTTAAAAAAAAAGCAAAATTTCAAACTACAGGGTTGAAAAACTCATTTAAATTGATTTCAGATATTAAAAATTCATTCAGTATACTAGAAATTTCACAATTGTGGTTTAAACTGCCAATAAGTAGACAGTAATGACTAAATTCTTTTATCTAAGATATTTTTAAGCAATAAAAAAATAGTCATGTATGTACTCAAGGATTTATTGTAAATGAATATTTTTGTTGAAAATTATTTGCTATCTCAACGGATAGAAAATGCAGGAATTTAATATTAATTTGAGGAGAAATTTTCCTCAAATATGGAGAAACAAAATAACTTACCCATTTTATAACCCAACGAATAATTGCTCAGCTTTTCAATATCTGCGTTTTTCATGAAAATATCCGAGATCCGACACAGCATTCAAGATAAAACTAAGACAAAATTATAATCACGACATCTTATAATATAATAACTAATAAAAAGTTTAAAAAATAAATAGGATTAAGTTAAATTCGCAAGTTTCAACGAAAAGTGTGAAAAAAGCCGACAAATAAGTCATTCAAAATGAAATCGCGGTTTTTATCGGGATGCAAAGAGGCGGAGTTTAATAATAAATCGTTCTCTTCTTCCAACAATGCGTGTAAGGTGGCCGCTCAAAAGGCATAGGGATGGGAGGTTGGAAACCACCAGCTAGTTATCCAGATTCGAATTGCAAGAAAATGTTTTATATTTTAAATGACAACTAATAATTATTAAAAAAAACCTGCCAGCTCATACAGAAAATTCATTTCATTAAATGTTGAACGAAACATGCTAAATATAGCTCAATAAAAGTAATCATTCCGTACAAAACTAACATAATAATAGCGAAAAATTAGCTGTCATTCTTTTAGTAAATTCAGGGCCGTGGTGGCCTGGTGAAAGGGATCGGCGTGTGAGCCGGAGGGTTTCAGGTTTGAGACTCGATTCCTCAGAAAAACTGTCGTGTAAGGGGGTCTATTGTACGTTAAATCCATCAGGTTTAACGATGGAGAAGGGGATCTAGCTCAGGTGTCGTTCTCGTCATTTAATCGCGGTTTAAAATTACAACGTCCGTCCCAAAATAGCCCTGGTGTTGCTTTACTACGGGACGTTAATACAACTAAATTAAAACTGTTGTTGTTACTAATGGCGCTTGCAATGGACAAGCCCTCCCGCTGTTACAGCAGCTGATTCAAGCCGAAATAAGCGTCTCTTGTTTGAAGCAGCGCCAACTAGGGCCAAGAGTACGACTTAGCTACACCCACACCACATTTGCTTGCACAGCCCCTTTTTACAGGGAATGGGGCACAGTCACACATCTCACAGATAGAACAACCATGCCCTAACCGGGGCTCCCAGAAAATGAGGAAGACGCGCTACCTCTGTGAGAGAAAGCCGGCATAAAATTAAAACTAAATTCAGTATATGCAATCATGATCTTAATGTTGATTCAAATCTAGGAACATAGAAGCTAATGCAGGAAAACCATGAAAAGAGTTGGATTCAAATGCTGGAAACCCTTGTTGAGATGTGTTATCATGCTTGCATCTGACGTTTCTAGAACAGTCAGTTATATAGCTGTAAATTTAATTGATTTCTGTGCGAGGTGGCCCTGGATCCTTTTCAATACTAAAGTGACTCATTCAATGAAACAATTAAAATGAATAAAAATATAATTTAACTCGCACGAGCACGTGGTGC
This sequence comes from Argiope argentata, assembly GCA_026289955.1. Classification (NCBI taxonomy): domain Eukaryota; kingdom Metazoa; phylum Arthropoda; class Arachnida; order Araneae; family Araneidae; genus Argiope; species Argiope argentata. The sequence goes on along the minus strand of JAOUZG010040215.1, from coordinate 10,074,854 downwards.
TTGGCGATTCAAGAAATGATATTCTGATATGATATATTGAAATATAGATTTCATTTTAATCTTTTTATTTAGAATTTTAATAATAAAGTAAGCCGAATTTGACGTTGTTCTTCGATAATTTCCAAAAATATGATAGCACAAATGCAATTTAACGCCTTTTGAACAATTTAATTGAAAAAGTGTACACATTTTTCTTGCATTTTGATAACTAATTTTTATTGTGTCTAATTTTCAATAATAAACTACATTTTCACCCTAAAATTTAAAGCAGCTTTCGTTTTTCATTACATATTTGTTCGCACAATTTTATTCCGTTGTTGAAAACTAGAGAAGGATTGTATTTAAAATCTGTGCAGTTAGCAAGAATAACAAGCGGGCATGGTCTCTTCAAAACTATCTCGCATACCTTTTAATTAAGATCTTATATCCTCTCCCCCAGCATAAAATTGTAAACTTTGGATAAGGCCTAGAATGGCATTGATGAACAGTTGCGATATATTGATCTTAGGAGATGATTTCACATTTTTATGAAATGCATCCGAATTTCTTCCCCTGAATCCATTAAATCAATGGGTTCGCTAGTAGTGGGTGTATGGTGTAATAACACCTTAGCCAAACTCAATCAACATGTCTTAGTAACAAACGATGACTGTATTAACTTCGTCATAAATACACAGCCGAGACGTACACAAGTAATACACTTGGTACAAACAGCAGTCCACAAGTGTTGTGACTAATGGCACTTACCATGGACAAGCCCCGCTGATACGATCAGCAGATGATTTAAGCCTAAAAAATGCTTCTCTTTGTTTTACAAGTAGCGCCATCTAGGACCAAGAGCACGACTTAGCTACTCACACGTCACAACCCATTTTAGGGGGGGGGGACTTTATTCATGCATTCATCTCAGATCGTAATTTAGACCCGGAAAAGAGAACGACCCAGTACCCCCAGTGGTATTACTCTCGACATGGGGGATTTTGCGACCACAATCAGATTTAACATGCGCCAGTCACCTTACACTCGGGGAATCATTTGGCCGGTGAGCATCTAATCCGTAACCTAAGGAGTACGAGTCCAACGCTCTACGAACCAGGCCCGCTTTATCTACTTAGCCTTAATAAAGTGTTTTGTTGATTACGTGAAGCAAAGTTATTTTGTTTTTATACAATTAAATAACAATATCCTACCTGACGATGAGATAATTCTGTTGCATGGCCTTCTCCAAATCTGAAATCGTTGCACACTTGGTCACATGAATTTCATGATCTCATCTGATGATCATCGGCTGGCGAGGTTCGAACTCGCAACCTAAGGAGTACGAGTCCAACGCTCTAACAACCAGGCCCTAGTCCACAGGTAGTAATCGGTACCTAACAACATTTAACAGGAGAGAATCTGTGCAGCTACTCTCAACGTTCTCTCCAAACGCCTGCCATTCTCCAATGTCTCCTCACTTTAGCTGTCCAACTGCCAACGCACTACTACACGACTCGATGTTGCTCCTACAATAAAATACAGAATTCGGCTCCCCAGCTGAATTCAACAGTCACCTGAGTCTCACTCCCCGCTGGACTCATCTAACTATTCCACTGTTGATGAGGTATGCGACTAAACCTCTCGCCAACTCTACATACAACTGTAACTGGCTCGGACTTATAATTTCCCAGAGCAAGACAAAGATTCTGGAACATTTAAGTATATCTCAGCTTCAATCGTCTCTATCACCAAAATTCTTAAATTCTAATATTATCTATTTTGTCGCCAAGTATCGGGATCCCTAATTTGGCTCCCATCAGCATCCAACAGAGCTGGTCGTAAAACGGTCTTTCCAAATTGAACGATTTATGCTCGGAAGCAATACTACTGATTTTCAACAATATGCTATCGTTGGCGTTTTTTTTTTTTTTTGTTGTTGTTGTTGATTAGTTCATAGCATTTTGCAACAGATTTAAAAAAATGGAATTTGGCAAAACAGAGAAAATATTTTTCTCAATGTTTATATACTATAAGATTTTGATAAAGGAATTATAGGGATCTTTTAAAAGAATGTCGTAACAAATTTTTATCCCTTAACTCGGAGTGTGGGGACTTGTCGACGTCAGCAATTTTACAGAGATTCTGTTGCATTAATTAAACAAAAATAAAGGTGGAATTGGATCAGAAAATAAGGGAACATTTCTAGAATAATGTTAATATAGGTTAAATTAAGTTAAAAATTAGAAAATTAATTAATTTAAATTATATTTTAAAATATAATTACATATACATCCATAATTCAATCACAGGTAGCATGTTCATGGCTGTTTAAATTTCAACCCAAAACCTCGTATTATAAAATCACTCACAAAATCTTTATTCAGATAATGTAAAAGGCATCCAAAGGAAAAAAATTATTCTTAACCATTTCCTTCAAAGAGATAAAAATTTAATGAATGTAAGTTGTCAATGATGCTTGAAAATGAAGAATCAGTAGCTCATTACTTAACTTTAAACAATATAGACACAGGCTGTTTTTTGTAACATATGAAAACATTTGTTTGGACCAGATGATTTGATAATATAAAAAAAGTGATAACATTATTCTCATTCACATTCAGCAGCATAAACTGTATTCAAAATATTACTTTGCTTTTGCTATATGTGTGTATCCAATTATTCATTAAAAATAATTATGGAAAAGTATTTCACTATTTGGTATGTCTAACAAGATTAAAATTTCTTTAACTTTACAAGACATTTGTTTATATTTGCTTTCCTGTAGTCAAATAAAGCAAAGACTGCAAAATATTACAAAATTTATTCAAAGAAATACATACATATATATTTTAATACAAAAATCAAAAAATTTAAAAAAAAAATTCAAACATACAGCTAAGATAAAGTAGGACATTTTATATATTATTTCACATTTTTTAAATTTAATAAAAAATAATACTATTAGCAAAACAAAGAAATACATATAAATGTATTTAAATACTGATTTATATAATAGTTATTTCCAATATTGTTTTAGACCATTTGAGATGTCATTAACTAAAAAATCTTTTCACTTTTGAAAAAAAAATATTGATTTAATTATAATTAGGAAAAAAATAATACATTTAAATTCTTTAAAATATAATAAAATGATTTTTAATTAAAATGATCATACTTCTTAATACTTATAATTCTTCCTTTAATTCAAACAAAATTACAAAGCAAAAAATGAATTTTTATTTATATCACAGATATGAAAAAAATATTGTATATAATAAAAATTACAGATATCAGAAAAATTAAATGAAAATAAAGTTAAAATAAGAAACCTAAAATCATTAATATGAAAAATATGCTGATACAAAATACTGAATACTGATAAGCCAATTTTGGATGGAATATTAGGCACAAGACATATCACATTTAGACAATATTTATGTAAAAAAAGAAAAGAGATCTTTCAAGAGAAAAGTCACAAAGCAATCAAATGATCAAAAGTGTACCACAAAAAAAGGTTACATTTTATTTTGTCACAGTGACAATGGCACATTTTAAACCAAACTAAACAGAAAAGTATCTACTCTATGTTATTTATTATGTACACCAAAATACATCCAAAATAAACCCAATCATTTTTGGATGGTGTTTAACAAATGCAAAATGTTAGTAATTAAACATTTTACAGTCATAAAGTGATAAAAGTTAAGCAAATCCAATTAAAATACTGTTCATTTGTTATATAATAAATCTTTAAATATACATTCCTTCTTTATACTATGCAATACTCTAAATAGCATATGCATGCTGTATTTTAAAAGTAATACTCTCTATGCAATCAGGAATTAACTATTAATTTTTGTGTTCAATATTCACTATTATCACATGATATTCGCAATTTACTAAGCAAATTTGAGCCGATTCAAAGAAATGTGTAGCAACTGACTACTATGCAATAAGCAATTTGAACAGATGCATCATCAATATTTTCTCAGTAATGCAAAAATACACGAATTTCAAGATATAAATGGAATTAATTCCTAATTGCATAAAAATATTAAATAATACTCGCATATTCATCTTAATTATAAAATAATTGTTTGTTTTCCCTGTGATTTTTAAAAAAATTTAATGTGATATTTTTAGCTTTGAGAAGTTGGCTTTTAAGTGGATAATTTAATTTTTGTAAGAAACTTGAAGAAATATATAAATAAATATGAATTAGCTGCTTTCATAAATGGAAATTCCTGGTACAACTGTTAAAAATATTAAATAAATAAATGTTTTCAATTTTTATGCAATATAAAACTCAACTAGCCTAAGCACTACCTGCAGTATACAGAATTTGCATTTAAATCTAAATGCACATTTGTGATATGAGAACAACTTTTGATTTGCTTTAAAATGAAATATACATCATCATATGTGATTTTCATTTCCTTTCAAACAGGAGGCAAGGCTTTTAAAGGCTTGATCTACATGAAAAGATAAAACTGTTAAAAGAATGAAACATAACTACTGCTTTTTAAAAACTTGAAAAATAAAGAATTTTCAAAACATTCTATAAAATATTTTATATTTTGAAGTAAGGAAAAAATGTTGATTAAAATGAGCTTATAATAATTACAATAAACATTTTGCAACATCTTTACCGATTACAAAAGCTTTAGAGAAATGAAAGAGACAAAATACAAATTTCGACAACATTATCTACATTATTCTATCAAATTTATATTTTAGTAGTAAAAATACTTTGATTAATAATTTTAAAAAATTACATAGCATTAAAATTTTTAAATTAATATTATCTTACTAAAACAATCTGAAAACATATGTTACCAATATTTTAAAAATACAATTTTTCAAGGTTTTGTATAATTTTAACCTGATCTATAAAAAAAATCAGTAAAATCTAATCAACAACAGTATATATATAAAAATACTTTTTAAACACATATGAAAATAGTACATTTAAAATTTCCAAACATATCAATAATATATCTATAAATCTAAATTGCAGGAACCAAATTGTTGCTTTAAATGATAGGAAAAGTGCGCATCATTAGGAGGTATATAAAATACAAATAGTATAATAAATTTACATTGCAAATGTTGGACGAACGTTGAAATATTGCCAAAAATTGTTAGAATTCGCTTCCACATTTCTTATTATAACCTTCAGCCTTCCACTAATGTTCACAGCTTCTTCAGGTCGAATTTTACTCAATAAATTATTCTTTTTACTGAAAAAATATGGAATATTTCTTTGCTCCACATAGCTAGCTAATTTCTTCAATGCCTAAAAAAATATTAAAAATATGCTACTTAAATAAAACAAACAAACAACTACAAAACAGAGCTTTAATTATTCTTTTTACATAGTTAATCCAAAAACAGTATTGCAGATCAATTCATATTGAAATCTAGAATATCCAAGCTGAATGGAATTGCACTCATCTTGGGTAGTAAAAACGTCAGTTAATAGACAATTTTAAAGCGTGGCTTTCTTTTTCTTTCATTTTTCAAAATAAACATAATTCAATGCAAAAAAAATTCAAGGTTGTTTGAAAGTAAGCTTCATCTTCACATCATTTGAAAAAAGAATAAAATTGGACTACTAATACATATCTTGAAAGAACAATTTGAATGATAAATTCATAACAACCACACTCCCCCAAAGAAGAAAACAAATTTTCAATAAGCATGGTCATTGGTTCTTTTTGGCAAATACAATTATACAAATTGCAACAGAAGTTTATAAAAGGGAGGGGGACTTAAGTTGCATAATGGGTTAACATTCTACAATGGATAACACTCTGGATACATTGAAATAAGGATATATAGGAATTTTGAATTTTAATTACATATTTGTTTAATAAGCACATTGTCTTTTAAAGTGAGTTACACAAAATTTCACTGAATTTAGAAATTAATGAATATTAATAAAGAATTAAAAAAAATTATGTGTGTAAAATAATGACTACTGTAATCTTTTCCTGGCCAATAAAATTAAAGTTCACAGATAAAAGGATAAAATACTTTATAGATAAGGAAAGTAAATTTAGAGTTTTAATTCCATTTTTACTTAACAAATGAGAAATTCACATAGAAATAGTTTTGCAATTGTTAAAATTTTTGATAAGATTTTGGCTAATTTCCGTATTTCAAACATATCCTAATATTGCATTTTTCGAATTCAGTTTGTCAGTGTACACAATGATTCAACAGTGCATTGAGCAGGATAGAAAAAATTTGATTTGCGGTCTTTATTACTTAAAGAATTTTAAATTTCTATCACAGTGTTAATAAAATCCACCAAAAAAAATCTGTTCATCTGCATGAAAATAAAAACTAAGAAATGGATAAAATTTAGTATAACTTTCATAATCATAATTGGATTAAAAAATGCTTTTGACTTTTATTGACTAGAACTTGACTTTTATTTTAATCATATGTAATTGAAAGCGTTTGATTAATCAAATCTACAGCATTTTACACAAATAAAATTTAGTAGGATGTAACATAAATTATAAATCTACATCAATTTTTGATTCAACTGTAGAAAATGAAAGCACCAAGAATGAAACATTCACATTTTGTTTCATTACATTATAATACTCTAAATATGCAATATAGAGAAACAACATCAGTCAGAGGGAAGAGAACTTTAGCTTATTTGATCACTCTTTTGGTTTGCATCTGATTGAGGGCAATGAAATTCTGAGTACTTGTGGACTGCCCTTGCCAAAAATCTGCAATTTGTATGTAGATGGATGATACTTTGGTTAAATATGAGAAAAAATAGGGGAGAATCACTTTTATGCACCATTTTATTGTTGGCAATGAAATATTTTTAATTATCTACTTAGAATATTGTTTCATCTATCTTTTTTTAATTCTAAAAAATTGGTAAACTTACTTCTATGAATCTTTCATCCAGTTTATCTTCCTTCCAATGTTCTTTCAATTTGTCTTCTCTCCAACCTTCTTTTTCCAAATGTTCTAACATCATCCACATCACAACTGTTTTCAAATAGTATGAAGCAAGTATTTTCCAAGGATTTTGATCTCGCAACAACTATGTGAAAGGAAAAAAAAAAAATTCATTAAAATCAGACAAAAAAATTTAATTAGAATCTTATATTTATATAAATTTAAAATAAATAAACAGAGGAATTTAAGATTATAAGGAATTTAAAATAAACTGAGGAATTTAGCTCATTCAAAGCTAAAGAACCACACAAAAATGTAAATTTATCCAAAAATTTGAACTAAGAAAAATTGATCTAAATACAAATAAGTAAATAACTACTTTTCAGCTAAATATGAAAGTAAGTAAAGAATCATTTTTATTGTTTAACACTTTTTATAAATAATACATAGCTAATAATCAATAGTAATTTATAAGGAATGCATATATTAATGTAATAACATTTCTTAATTTAAATTCTATTTAATTTTCTAATTTGTATTTTAAATTAGCCTATTTTAACTTCATTCTAAAATGTTAACTTATTTATTGATTCAAATACCACTGTATAATTTGTTTCTAAGACATGCTTAAAAAATTGATAACTCCACAGATTGTTCATACTATGAGAAAAAAAATCCTTTACAATTATGCATATTTTATAAGATCTCAAATATTCCCTTGCTTAAGTTGATATGTGCTGAAGAAATCCATAACAGAATCTAGAAATAAACCTACTAAAGGCAAAAAAATTCTGGTATTTTGGTGCTTGTTATGATAAGAATGAATGCTTTGTGTCTTTGTTTACGAGTACAAATTATACCTCCCTTAGTAAAATAAGTTGAAGTTCATACAACAAGTATCTTCGTTTCAACCAGACAATGGCCAAAATTATGCTATATTATATTATATGTGTGTGTGAGCGGGGACACACACATTTATCAACTTTGCTTTCAAATTAATCAAAATAAATTTAACTTACTGAAGTTATGATAAAATTATGAAAAAAAATTCAAGTAATAAAAAAATACATTATGCCAAATTTGAATGAAGTTTGAATTGGCTATGTTTTGCTTCAATTACTTTAATTTAAAACATTTTTACTATTGAAAATATATAATAGATATGAAATTCTACCAAAAATATATAATTTTATTTACCATAACATCAAAATCATTTAGTTTAGTCAGATTAACACCTATTTTAAAATTGCATAAAGCTTTAAACTGGTCTGCTGATGAAAATTTCTTTGACGAAGATTCCAGTCTTCAAATTTGTATGCAATGGCAAAATAAAAATAGCTCACCAATGAAGGCTAATTTAGCCTTTAACAAGAATTGAAAGAAGATATCCTTAGATTATGAACATGTAAAATTTTAAACCCAAGATTTTATTAGTATAAATGGTGTGATGATATAAAAACTTGCAGAAAATATTTGAAAACTGATCCTCTAAACAATAAGCTCTAATGTATTCATAGACAAGACATAATTAATTTGATTAATTTTAAATTAAAAATTGCCATATATGTTATTAATATTTCAATTCATTTTCAGTGCTTAGAGGATGAGACTGTCTCTTTATTGCACCAAAATCAGATTCGTGAACATAACAAATACTATTATAGACTTGAACTATTATGGTTTTCCGTAGAAAAACAATGACTATTATACTGAAGATGTCCATCATCACACATAGATTCTGACTGTTCTGTAAGAATCTTTATCAAAGATATTTGATGGATGATATAAAATTACCAAATTTTTTCCAAATTAAGACACATTTGTTATTTTGAGAAACGAGATAATGATACCTTAAAATATCATATGTCTTTAAAAAGGAATTTTCTTTTATTGTATCACTTTTTAAAACTACAGATATGTTTAAAAAATATTAATGGGAGGAAAAAGGAAAAAAAAACTAACATTGATTTTCACAATAAAAAATTCTTATACTATATTACAGACCTTTAAAAGTTTAATGACAGGTTTAACACAACCTATATCACGAATAAGTTTTTTTTCAGCATCAGGAAAGTGGGTTCTCCACAGTCGTGTTATTTCAGTTTTGTTGACAGGGGCTTGCCCAAGTGGAGAATATGGCTTTGGAACCAAGAAAGTCTGGAAGGATAAAAAAATTTATATGAACAGTGTTCCATATTATATATATATATATATATATATATATATAGATATAGATATATATATATATATATATAAAGACATTTAAAAATCCTTATAATCAAAATAAGAAAAAAATTATGAAAAATAGCCTACATATTAAACACCATATATTGATTTTTTCCCCTTATTTGTACAATATAGAAAAATAACCTGCACCAATTGATATATTTTTTTTATTAAAACTTAAGACTTTTGAACTCTCATTTTGATACTATTTTCTAAGCCAAGCAGCTAAACACTTAGACAGTCTGAAATCTTTCAATTTACCAAGAAAAAGATTCTTTTGATAAAACTAAAATAATTCACTTTGATTTTTCTGAAAAAAAGATTGGGATTTCTTTATCTTTAAACAAATTAAATTCTATTTAAGTGAAGAAAAAAATTATTTGCTTAAACTGAGTGAAAGATTTTGAGACTCGTATCACTGGACGTGATACTTGTTTTAAAATTATGCCTCCTCGCTTGACAGAAATTGAAGAAGAGAGATGGATTGTCAGTAGATTTATTATCTTTATAACTTTCAATATATTTAACTTATAATTTTACAAATTTATTTAACTTTCCACTGAAAGTTAAGTAAAGCAAATTTACTCTTTATAATATCTTTATGTACCCGTAAGTTTAAATTGAAAGGCAATCTACAAGTTTATGCGAGTAGCTTTCTATAAGTTTAACTTTAACTTTAGTCCATAATATCTCCCACAAGTTCATCCTGCATTTCATATATTAACTTTGCTTAATTTTCTCTAAGTTTTGATTACATATCTTTCCACATGTTTATATTGTTTTATATTGTGTAATTTTCAGAAATATCCTACTATATATTATACTATTACTACTATCATAGGAAATGTACTACAACTTTCCATTTAATGTAGGGCAATTGTACTAGGAAAATTTTCCACAAGTTTATTCTGCATAACTTACCAGAAGTTTATTCCTTATACTTGAAAGCAGTAACTTCAGAAAATTATTAATCTTTCTGCTTTACTTTATAAAAGATTATTCAGCATGGCTTTATGCGAATTTATCCTGCATTACTTCCAAAAGATTTTATATGTTTGCAATGTTACTCCAGTATGTTTGCTATAGATACTATTCAATACACTTAATTTTGCTCACTTTCTAAATGTTTAATCGCTACAACTTTCCTTAAATTTGATAGGCATCAGCATCAGTACATTTGCATTGGTTTGTTTTTCAATTATCTTGTTTATTTCCTTTAAGTTATTAATACAGGAAACTACAAATGTATGTATGCATCAAATTTTCTAATGGAAATCATGCTAATGGTCAAAAATGTCAAAAGAAAATAGACACTCTTGATCTAACTGCATCTTTAATCTATACATAGTATAAGATAAAGTATCTTGAAAGTGTCTGTATGTTTGAACCACAAAAACTTAGATTATTCGAGATATTTATACCATTTTGTACAACATCTATTAGGGAAGGTTTTAGTACATTAAAGTCATATAAAAAAAGTTTTATAATTGCAAATTTAACTTTCCACTTATTCACGCATGCGCAGAAACCTCAAACTTTGCATGTGCAAATAGCAAGAGCTGTGGTATGCACATGCAAAGCATTTCTTTGTTTATGTCTGATTTTGGCGAGAAGAGGAAAGAAAAGTTAGATTAATAAATATCAGAGAAATAATATCGACACTTGGGAAAAGAGAGTCTTTTGATGAGAAAAATAACCGTCTTTCTTTAAATTGCACTAATTGAATTGTGGAGACAGAATTAATCTCCTGAGGAATGAAAAGATGGCCTGTGTTCTGTCTGCATACATATCATATTTTTACCTTTTTAACAGTCTAAATATTTCTGAATGTGCCCATAAAAATTGTTTTGTAGCTATTTATGATAATTTCTAAATATATTTTTATTTTTGTTTGATGTTGCGTAACATGCCCATGTCATGTCGGTAGGAGGCTAGACAAGTTTAAAGCTAATTTTTCTTCTTGGGTGCCATGCCATAGGTGATGCTATTATGATACAGTTATATTTTTCATTCACTACTTGTCATAATTTGATAACATTATTTCTAACACTGCTAAAAAAAGAAACAAAAAATTCAAAAAGAATGTTTCTGAATTAACTATAGTTACATTTATTAAAATATTCACTTACTGTAAAGGTAGATATATATAAATAAATTTAAAAATTCTTACTTCTAAAGAAGATCCTACTAATTTTTCCACTCGACGATCAATACCAGGTTGTTTAGATGGTAAGATGCAAGCAAAGACAGGAACAAGATCAATATCAATACAACTACCATTACGTTTTATCAATTTTATGGTTCTTGCAGGACCAGATGAACTGCGATCCATCTAAAAAAACTGATAAGTGTAACAACAAATTTGTGAAATGGAAAATAAATAAATAAATAACTTTTAATTTAAAAGCTCTTATTTTATACTGTAAAAAAATATCAATGAAACAAAAAGTTTTTTTACAAATATTATCATGATCTAGAATAATTTTAAAATGCTTCACTTAACTTTTGCATTATTATAAATTTACAAAAAAATAACACAAATATCTTATTTGCTTAAAAAGAAAAAAAATTCTAGTGTGAAAATTCCTATTTCAGTACATTTATTTGCTTTATATTTATATCAAATCTTTCTACTCATCATATATCACTAATTAATTTTACAGATTACTTCCTGAACTTAATTTTTTTTTTTTTTTTGTAAAAATAAAAAAAGGATGGGGGATGTTATTAAATAATAGATGAAATTTGTGATGTTTGGCTGCCAATAATGATGTCTGCAGAAATGATTGGTTAGATCCGCTGCCACTGTTGAAGATTGCTTTTTTAAAATGATTTGATTAAAAGAGCTTATATGACTAAGGGAGAGTAATGGTTGAGCTTTTGATTTGAATTTAAATAGATAATTTTAAAGAAAAGTCCAAGTGCTGCATTTTATCTGAGATGTGTGTATTTTTTAAGTATAACATGCTTATGTCATTACAATTTTATTATCAGCCATCAATTAAATCTCATTGGATACATTTATTGTTATATATAAATTAAAAGTAGTAGTTGATGCTAATTCATCTTGTCTTTTACATTTTATGTTTTCAAGTATATTTCAGGATCCTTCCTTTTCTGGGGACAGTTTTTGTTGCCAGAATATAAGACGTAATTAATAATTTTTCTAGCTCTTCTAAAAAGAATAAATGAAAACAAATTGAACTAAACAATCTAAAATTTAGTCTTTAAGAAAAAAGCAATACTATCCAGAATATTATAAAAGTATAATCATATACCAATTTTTTTATTTACATGTACAGACATTTAAAAATTGATAAAACGTATAATGAGACCTTTAACTGGTATTGTTATCTAATATCATACCTAGTTTTTATTTTGTTTGATTTATCGATAATTTATTATGACGTATTTTGCATGCCTTGATTTTTTTCTTTTCTTTTCTGCTTTCGACTAGAATTATATTGTAAATATGAATCTTTTGCATAAATAAAGTTTTAATATTATATAAAGTCCTCACTTTAATTTCATATTTAAATAGTTTGCATGGTATATTCAATTTGAAAGGATACAGACCACAAAGAGAAATTAATTATTTATCTTTTTTTTAATTAACTGCAAACGTTTCATGCATATAAAATAATTTTGAATGTCTTCTCATTTTTATCCAAAATTTCTCATATGGGAACTAGTTAACTTTTTTGACAAGTTTATTAACAAATAAAACAAATAATTTAGGAAATACTGTAAAGTTTTTCAAATGATATGGTTATACAAAAAACATTTTATCCAATTCCTCAATTCTACAATAGATTTGTAAACTTCAGCTTCCATAATTTTTCACTCAAACCCCCATATACTTTTTTCCATCAAAATTTGTCATTTTCATGGTTTTAATCTGGATTGCAGAACTGAACACCTAGCTGTTTATATAACATCAACTAAATTTAGACAACCAATGCAAACACTCAGAAGTGGTCAGTTTATATTTTGACTTAGTATTAAATATGCTTGCTGCCCATTATGAACAGATAGCATAATAATATTGCCATTCAAATTCAAAACTTCACATTAATTCTTTGCATGATTCTCATATTTATTAATAACTTCCAACTCTCTACTTGATACTTCCATAAGTTTATTGTCATACAAACATCTTCATCGCTATTAATTTTTTCACGTCATCACTATTGTGTGTCAAAAGATACTGATAATTCTGAATGTAGTACTCTGAAAGTTTTCATATAAGTCACTATGGGCAATATAATACGATATTGAACCATACAACCTTCTTTGAGCAATCATACTGTAGCATTTGCTTCCTCAGAAAGTGACTGAACATGTTTACTTAAATTAAATATATTTTAACATTAATTTTTATCATTTCCAAGTAAATCAGTATAGTAAAATATATAAATAAAATACTCTTTTCAGGAAAATAGCATATCAAACTCACAAATAAAATTATAAAATACAAATTGAATGCTTTGATACTGTTTTATTTTATTAGCAATTAAAAATGTTTAAGGTGAAAGATATTCCAACAGAAAAGAACAGTTAAGCCATAAAATAAATTGACAACAGTTTTTATGTTTATCAAAGTTAAATATTATTCTAATCATGAAAATTTGTTTTGCATACAAAATTAAAAATATCTAAAGAAGAAAAAGCTTTTTAAAGAACTTTGAAAAATTTTTGGATTTAAATTAACTTTTTATCACTATTATTATGTTGCATAACTGAAAATACTGTATTTTTAAAAGAAAAGCCAAAAAAAATTTACCTTCGTCTGAGCTGTGTATGCAACTAAGAAATTGATAACTTAAATAACTGACAATATTAAGTAATTATCACAGCAGTTTCTGATAGCCTTTTAAAAAACATTCCATTACAAATAAAGTCCCTCTTAATTATTTTACACAAAATCTGAATATCAATGGCAGATTATTTAAAATTCTCTGCACTTTTTCGTTCTCTGGGCGAAAATGTTGCTAAATGTGAACCAAATGTGAGCCAAATCGCTAAGTGAAGTGAAAGACAAAACAGTCAATGGAATTCTACATTATTTGGCAATTTTTCACTTGCGTCTAGCTAACGGAGAAGTACCTAATTCTCATATTCAATACTACAATATATATTTAAAAATTTTCTCAAATATGTTTGAAGACATTCCTTGAAGTATATGAATAATTTTGTAGGTAATGAAAAAATATATGGTGCATTACAAATGAATAATAAAGAAAAAAATTGCAAAGCATTTTCCTACTGTACATATAAATAATTTAGAATCACAAAACTGTACTGGAAATCTCCCACTCACATTTTTACTAGAGGAAATTGAAGGATTAAAAATGAATTAAAATTATTCAGTTCTTAATAAAAATAAATAAAAAAAAGGTTATAAAAGCATGTCTTTATCACTGCATTTCAGAAAGTACACTTTAAAAAAACTGAACTTTTAATCTTTATAATACATTACTATAAGTATAAATAAGTGTTGAAATTGTTTGCGAAATTTTCTACCAGATGACACCACTAATAAAAATAAAGAAACTGGTTAATTGTAACATCCATAATTAAGTTTGAAAAGCCTTATAATAATGTTTGGTCATTGAGATTACATTAAGTACACAAAATCTAAGTATATTTTCCAGCTAAAAGTAAATGTAATTCAATTTTAAACTTCCCTTTAAAAAATGAAACAAGATGAATAAAAGTATATAAAAAGTAAAATAATGATTCTTTCCAATAAGTATGTCCATCTCCTTGCTGTCATCATTTAGATTTAGGTACCTTGGAAAAATGGAAAACACAAATTTCTCCGTCAAAAATATGAACATTTTCCCTATCTCTTTCAATAACAGTAATGAAAATCTGTGCTTTTAAGAGCTGATGTACAAATTATGGTTAGTGTTTAGTTGACAGCTATGAAGCAAACTTAGGCTTAGATGTTCCTTGAGAATTCTAGTACATCTTTTTTACTCACTTCAGATTTCAAGGCAAACATCTATAGCAAACAAAGCACATGCAATTATCTATCAATCACAAATAATGAAAGAGATTTTTTTTTTTTTTGCAATTATATGTAAGTAACTGATACTAATTTCAATTTCTTTGAAAAAGTATTCGGAGTAGTTCAGTGCTAATAGAGTTGAAATGTAGGGGGGGGGGACTTATTCAGTTTTAAAAAAATTAAACTTTTGAGTCAAAAACTTGAAAAAAAAGTTCATTTGGGTTTTTACACATCAAAGAACACAAAGAGGTTTTATAAAGTCATATACTTCATATTTGAGGCTGACATTTCTTAAAATAAAAAAAAGGGGGAAAAAAAGGAAAATTTTAATAAAAGCATATATATATATATATATATATATATATATGTGTGTGTGTGTGTGTGTGTGTGTGTGTGTGTGTGTGTGTGTGTGTATCATATATATTAACACTAAAACATTACAATATTAACTTTTCATACCAAATAATAGAAAAAATTTTCAAAAAAAATTCTTGAGAATTCTTTTCAGTTTTGAAAATTAAAACAGTAATAAAGGTGGGAGATGGATGAATAAATAAAAATACTTACTCTAATAAGATTCTTTATGGATAAAGTGTAATGTAGCATAGCTTTATCAACAACACTTTGAATCCATTTGCGAACTTTTTCCAAAATTAAATAATCATTTTCAAATAATAATTGCAATAGTCTAGGATGTTTCTTAGTAGCTGCTTGAGGATTTTTCAAATAATATCTCGCATATGCAGGCACTTGTGGACTATATGTCACCTTAAAAATAAAAATAAAATAAATATTTTTGACATTAAATAAATATTTTTCTTTACAGAATTTTACAAAAAGACAAAATGCTCAATGTTTCCCATTTAGCTAAAAAATAGATTCGTCAATTTTTAACAATAATTATGCTAATTCTACTATAGACAGTGATGGATACTATTAGTTTTAGCTTTCTAATAATTTTGAATTATAAGATGAACTATAAAAGTTTTATTAAGAAATGTTAAACAATCTAGTTTAAAACTATTTCAAGTATCTATGTTGCTTTAGATACATTTGTACACTTGAAATTTAAAAAAATATTTTTTAAAAATCAAAAATAAAGGGAATAAAATAATTTTCACAAAGATTCTTTAACCTCTGTCCCATTTTTAATATTTTGATAATACAATAATATAATTGTTTTAAACAATGTGTCCTAATTATTGAGAATGCATTTTGAAGAAATAAATCCAGTTAGAACATCAAATATGCAGAAATGTTTCTTTTAAAAACTTTTATTATTATTCCACAAATAAATTACTTGTATATATAAATAACAAGTTAGTACCTAATTTGTATAAATATAATATAGATACAAAAGTAGATAATTTACTGCATACCTTGTTCCCTTCTCTCATTATATTTGACATTTACACTAATTTTCCTGTAAAGAAAATCTATTATCTTAATAAATATACACAGCTGCCATTTAACTACCAACCTTAAAAATAAAAGAGGGCAGTTATATTAGGTGATCTAGTAATATAATTTTAGTGACTGATTAAAGGTTGAAAAGGACCAATAAAAACTTTTCTAGAATTTAGTAGCAATAATAATAATGCATTTTCACCTCATCTTAAATACATTAAAAATTGACATGATTGTAGAATATCTTTCAAAATCTCATTAGCTACTTGGCAATAACATTTATTTTATTAGGATTTCTCACTTTATCAAAAAATATATGTGGTATTTTTTCACTCACTCTTATTTAAAAGGGTTGCTTCATTTGATTATATGTGCTAACTATATAACGAAAAAATAGTTTTTTCTAAGAATAAGGTTATTACAATGTAAAGGTAATACTTTTATTATATATAATACCCATAAATTATGAATGAATTCCTCATTTCCCAATAAAGAAAGAAGCAAATAAAATCACACTTACTTCAAAATCATTTTCCTTAAAACCAAAATTTAATATTAGATTTATATCAAATTCATCTGGCTGAGATACCCGTAAGTCATGGTAAAAACTTCCAGTATAATGCACTCTTTGAAACAACAGTTTAAAGAGTTCATCACTTCCTTTCATTGCTTCAATAAAACTAGACAAGAATGAATGCAATATTTCATTGTTTTCTTTGATAAGATTTTCATCCAGTTTGATTCCTTTGAGAATTTCTTTTAAAATTGTTACTCCCGGTTTCCGTAACTTTTTTGGTTGTAGAGATTCAGCTTCGAAAGACATATCTCTTTGAGCACAGGTACCTTCCTATGTACAGAAACAAAAATTTAGTAAAATTTTATTATAAATACTTCTTTTCCAACAAAAAATATTTCTATATTCATCACCATATTCCTTTTTGAATTAGAATCAAAATTTCTTTTTCAAGAATAGTAGAAAAGAGTAGTAAAATATTATATAACTTATGTTACAGAATAGCAGAGATTATATAAAATAAAAATATTTTTTTATTAAATTACAAACACAGATAAATAATTACCAGATGTTATTTTTTAATGGAAATAAATTTTAAGAGAATAATTCATAAGTGACATATAAAAATTGATTACATAAATTTATTATTTATAATTTAATAATAAAAATTAAAATATAATATAAACTATATATTTGACAAACTGCCAAGCAATATAAAAGTCATAATGAGAAATATTAACATATAAAGGAGTACCCATTGTATGGAAATTTAATTCATC
This sequence comes from Argiope argentata, assembly GCA_026289955.1. NCBI lineage: Eukaryota > Metazoa > Arthropoda > Arachnida > Araneae > Araneidae > Argiope > Argiope argentata. Next base: position 10,057,006 of record JAOUZG010040215.1, on the reverse strand, counting down.
ATACAAAAACAAAATAATGTGTAAAAAATTTGAGTAAGGTATTTCATTAATGAAATTTGCTATTCATAACATATATGATAAAAATTTTCAATTTCTTCTTATTTGTAATCAATTTGAATAATCAATTACCAATATCATTTACTTACTTTAACAATTTGTCTTTTTCTTTTTCTTTTTAAATATCTGCAGACTCCTTTGTGATGATTTGATTGCTTACAGTACGAACAAAATATGGTCTTTTTTGTTTGATAAAGTTTGTGACTGGTAGCATAATTGTTATCAAAATTTTTGTTACTCCTAACATTTTGTTCATCATATTCAATCAGAAGCTTTGTAATAACAAACCTAAGAAATGGCTCAGTATTTTTTAATTTAAAATCAGTAGTTTCATTCATATTGTACTTTTTTGGTACACTTGATAATAAGAGAGCAACTATCATATCATAAGGTACCATAATACCATGATCATATAACTGGTTCACAATTGACAACATTTTTCCTATATGGTCTCTCATAGTATCCTTTTTTTGTAAATGCATTTTGCATAGCTTCTTCAAAAGATTAACATCATTTTCTTCCAGACCTTGGCACACAAAAAAATCTAACATTTTAAGTCCAGATATTTTATGTAAATGTGATTGCAAAGATTAAATTAATATTTGTTAAAGTCTATGACAATCACAGAAAGCAAATATTAAAATATTATAAAAAATATAACTTTATAATTTTGATTGAAATCAAAATGCAGTTTAATTATTTTAAAATATTGTTTTTATTTTGCTATTTGTGCTAAGACTCTTACATTTAGTGGTTTCATTAAGAAATTAAAATTTATGCACAATTAAAATTTACTGCATGCACACAACTACAAATCAGGGCAGATCTCAGGGTTCTCTCATTAAGTGTTCTAGAAAGAAAGAAAGAAAAAAAAAGAACAAGAAGCAAATATGAGAACAGAGTGTAGTGTCAAGTATCATACTTGTAAGTGATATTAGAAAAAGAGTATAGAACTGTCAATAGAAACACCAAAACATAGAATAGATTTAGAATTTTAGAAGATACTTTGGATAAAACATTCCACTAATTACATAATAAAAGGAATGCACATCAAAATATTTTATATAATACAACTACTAAATTTTTAGCATTTAAATCTTTCTTAATTATATTATTAAAATAAAATTAAGGAAGATATATGCCTAATAAAATAGATATCACATAAATCATATTTTGAAATAATTTTCAATTTCCTTCAATAAATATTTTTACTCTTATATCAACATTTTAAATCAATTCATTGAACATATACTTCTATCCCTTACACATTATTAGGAAATAATTTTAAAATTTCATCTATTAATTTCTCAGTTTAAAATATATACAAATATATAAAGGAAAAAATCGCGGGAAAACAAAAACTTACAGTATCTTCAGTAGAGCTCCAAAATATGCCCATGATAAATGAAGAATTTTACGCACAGAATCACTTAGTTAACCAACGGCTTGGAATCAAACAAATTCAAAAAATGATTAATTAATCGTATAATTCTATATGAGACGTATTAAAACAACTGCATAAAAAATTCATATTCATACCAAAAAAAGAAATTACAATAAAGTTAGCAGACGAATTTCTGAGAGTTGCCACCCAACTACTTAAAAAATATGGCATAAAAGGATTATTTCTTTTTCATTTTTTCTTTTCTGCAATATTATGATGACATGAATACGAAATAAATATGTATCAATCATTTTAAATTTTGTGTGTGTGTGTGTGGTATCCACTTTTCTTATTTTTAAATGTGATTGGGCAAGTTTATTGAAGACAGGCAGGACTGTAGATACTGTTGTCGGCAATTTCGACAAGTTGTTTTGTTATTGGCCCATGAATTTTAAAAGTAATTGATTTCAACGCGTTAATTTTTCGAAGCGCCTTTGTTCTGAGATTTCGGATATTTATATTGTTTTGCTTTGTTTTGGAGAAAAAGAATCCCAAGTATTTTAAGTGTGGTTTCCAAGGGAGATTAAAACCGGCATACGAGATAATAGGAAATGTAAACATATTTTTTTTTCTTGAAATATCAGAGATAGCACATTTTTTATAGAAAGTTTCCAATACGCGCACCACTTGTTCACATTATCCATCGAATTGCCCAGAGAATTATTTGAACAGTAGATAAATATATCATCAGCGGAGATCGAGCATTTTACACTTTTGTCTAAATTTTCGTGAAAATCAAACATAAATATAGCAAAATGAATCGGGGAGAAAACACTACACTGCGCTAAACCTTTCTGGATGGGTATCGAGTCTGAAAGTTGATTTCTCCAACGAATTTGAATTTTTCGATTCTGCAGGAATTAATGAATGATTCCACAATGTCACTGCAAATCCTATTTGGAAACACTTTAAAATAAAACCATCAATATGAGCTGAATCATAAGCACTCTTAGTATCCAAATTAATGCCAACAAAGAAATTTCTTTTTGAATGGAATTTCATAATATCCAGGTGTATTTTATAGATGGCCAATTGATTGTCTCGAAGTGGCAAGAATCCATAAATGTCTGGGGGGTTTTTTAAGACTAGAAGAAAGTGCGTTAAACGATAAGTTAAAATTCTTTCGAATATTTTTGCACAAACTGAGGTAAGTGCTATTTGGTTTGTATGATTCTATTCTTGTTTTGTTCTTTCCTGGTTCGGGGATTGTAACAGTTAGCGAGCGTCTTCATTCTTCAGGGATTTTAGCTGTGGAAAACATTTCTTGAAAATATTGTTAGTTTCCCTATTTAAGCTTTTGTTAGATCCTTAAACCATTTTTTTGCGTATTGCTCTCTCTATTTCTTGAATACAGATAGGGTTATTGAGAAAAGAATGGGATTCTACGTTTAGATCTTATGGAATAGATTCATGGTATGTGCTATGTGAAAAATAGTTAAGAAACAGTTTACCTTTCCGAACAAGATTCGAAATATATCGGTTATTTTGGAGAATTATATTGTAAATATTGACCTCCTGTTGCGAGTGGCTACTGGTTTTTCGAAGCATGGTATAAAACATTCGAGGATTACGAGAGATACTACAAATGGAAACCCAATAGTTTTGACGACCGA
>JAOUZG010040215.1:10042449-10053882 GCA_026289955.1 Argiope argentata | reverse complement strand
TGGGAATATCGAAAAGTAAGAATCGTGATGAAAAGTTTTCCCAAATTATATCTGTGGATATCGAGGTGTTTATGATTTTGTCCAAAAAAAAATTTAGATGCACAAGTAGTATCAGTAGTAGTAAACACAATTTTCCCCTGACGAGTGTATCTCATGTTGGTTATTGAACCATGTTCACGGATTTCTGATTTCATATATGCATGGAGTTAGGCTGGATTACACTTCGGCATACGTTCTTTTTCCGTTTTGTTCGAGATAGTAACGTTGATTTATTTGTATTGATATTGACTGAGTAAATGTACAAGTTCTTCCTTTGATTTTTCGCTGAAATAGAGTCTATGCGGGACAATTGAAGCAATTTTGTTTGGGTTAAGATATTCTAGGTGTGAATCTTCTTCAAGAATGTAATGAATAAAAAAAGAAGAATGCGATAGTTTCGGAAAACAAAACTCACACAGTGAGCAACAAGAAAAAAGGAAAAAATAACAACCTTACCTGACAAACTATGAGATAAGGATTGAGGAAGAGGCAAATAGGAAAAGAACAAGAATAAAGCATCAAAAATTGGTAACCTTCGCAAAGCAAGGCAGCAAGTTCTCGGAGGATGCTCAAAACGGTACTTCCCAACCTCACCGCCTCGTGTATCTAGAAGCCTCCCTAGAAATTCCATGATTAAGCAACTGAGTATTGTGATAATATATCCAGGCGTTGGAGACGAAGCTGTAGAATTTATAACACAGTGTTCAGAAACGACAGTCATTTCAGAATTCTGTTTTTTCTCAGAAAATCTTTCCTTATTCAAAAAAAAAAAGACAAGGAAGGAAGAAAGAAAGAAATTGATTGAAAATGAAAACAATCATGCGAAAAAGTAGGAAGAAATATGCATTAAAAAAATCACATTAGTAAATAATTAAATGCAATGATATTCAAAAAATTTTCAAGATATAAAAAATCTAAAGTAAAAAAACCAAATACATCAAAACTGTTTGTTCTAAATAATTTGTAATTTTATTAGCAAAATCATATTATTATTCGAGAAAGATATGGCGCACAAAGATCATCTAATTGCTTTTTTTCTGGACCAATAACTTACTTTTATTTACAAGGATGTTATACTCGAGGAATTTGTCAGCCTCTAGAGTTGTTTTTAATATCAAATAATACCGAATTTTCTACTGATTCGCAAGTGTTTTTGTTATGACGCCCATCCCTTCAGAGATCGAAGTTCGACAAAATCGAAACTAGCTGACTAAGCACAGATGCCTGTCTATGCTGATTAGCTAAACGTCCCGTGAGAACAAAACTTGTTTTCAACCATCAGCCTGAACTCACCGCTATTGTCCCATGCGAACGTAATACATCAGATTAGTTTAAGCAGCATTTTTCCCCCCTTGGATTTGGGTTTCGAACCTGGAAACGGAACTTAATTACCAGGTCACCACGACCCTACGGTCAATGTGGATTATAAATTATTTAGGTTAATATTAATACATTTTTATTTAGTTTTTTATGACAATTTTTTTCCAATTGGGACAAAATGTGTTTCAAAATTTTAAATATGCATATGAAATGACAAAACATAAATAAATAAGTCTTTATCAAGAAGGATTAAAAAAAAGAGAATGAATCTATATATTTAGAAAAGGCTAATTCTCAAAACTCTTAAAAAATTGCCATATTTTAAATTAATACAATAAATAATAATATAAATAGTAATAGTGCTTTACTATATATAACATTTAAATATATAACTGTTTTATGATCAGCTGTGTTGTATAATGAAGTAAAGGGTAAGGCTTTCTGAACTTAATTTTGTTGTCCGATTGAGGTTTGCAACAGATACAAATTCATACTTTTGGTATCAAGATTAATTTACAAATTTCGTATATTTAACTCGTTGCGTTTTTCAGATACTGCGCTAACCCACTAATATATAGAAACAAATGATAAATTTATTTCAAAATAAAGATAAATAAAATGATACATTTATTTCAAAATTAATGCAGTAATAGGTGATTAAATCATTTTGGTGTTTTTCAACGATGGTCCTGACATGCAGGGGTGGCTATACCATATTAGATAAGCTTCTTTAATAGATTTCATCAAAAATTATACAGAGTTACAATTTTTTTAAATGTGAAAACCACATACCAAACTCCATTATCAAGATCGTTCCGATTTTGATTCATTAAACTGACAGACAAGGATTAATAAGCAGATGCATTTGTTAATGATTCAGAAAATTTTAAAATGTGGAGATTTTTTTCTACGAATATGAAACTTTCTTATTCGATATATCACATACAAGTTAATTAAAAAAATTACCATACCTAATGACACTAAACATTAATTCGGATATGGAAAAAATAACTATATTTTATAAAATTTTTAAGGGCAAACAATAATTTTATTCCATCAAAATTGAAATTACAACTAAAGCCAAAGCTCATGAATAGATGAATTAAATAAATAACATTGGGGAAAATATGAGTCAGTGCTCTTGGAATCAAATATTCCACTAAAAACCGTTCATGTTTAAAGGGTTTTTAATAACTAATTATTTTACAAATTTAAATTTTGTAACATATATTATAAGGTAGCCGAGTTGACTTGGCGAGAGGAATATTCTGGTAACCCCGAGACAATTCTGGCTGCGTCGCGTTTTATCTCGGTGATTGTCGAAGCCCCACGGTGCTTTCGCCCGGCTATATAAGACACAGGCTACCGCTTTCGGCAGTTGCTCTCTCAAGGTAGAGAAGCGTCTCGCTGGACTAGCGGATTAGTGAGCTGTGTTTGCGTTTGCTGTTAACGTTGTGTTATTGAGCTCGCTGTGATTTACTGTGTGCTGTGCTATACGATAGCTGTTTTGTGGACTGTGTTTATTATGCGTAAGACTTGCCTTTACGCTGTAAGTGACTGATTACTGCTGGATTGTGTTTTCTAAATTTTTGCTTTATCAATTATCCTGTAAATAGCTGTAAATAAATTTGTTTGTGCTGTCCTCAAATAAAGTCCATTCAATCCGAACCCGCTACGATAAAAACGTAACAATAATGTATTTTAGTTTTTTACGTTGGGGATTCTACGAAAATTTTATGTTTTACTTGTTTATAGCCATGTAATTATGAGTTCGAAGGACAATTACAATTAAACTCACTATCTATTTAGAAATTTTGTGTTTTTTTAATAATATCAATTAAGTGTAGGTAATGAAACTGATAGGTATCCGATTAATTATACTTGAACAAGTGTTAAATTTACCCTAATCTGTAAATTATTGAATTGGTATTTTTTATACCTATTAGTTCACCAAAAAAGTTAATATAATTTTTTTTCACCTGCATATGTTACCATTCCTTCAATTTAGAGCCCTTGCAGCTGCCTAGTCTGATTTCAGCCACTGGAGACTACCTTTAAAAAGCTCAGTTGTAATTTTCATTTGCGTATGGGCATTAGGGTTTTTTAAAAAAAAAAGACTTTTCGAAAAACCGGTTTTCAAATATTTGTCCAGAAAAAAGTAGAATATGAAAAAATATTTTATTTAATTTCAAATTAATATCAGAATCAGAATGTAAATAAATAAAGGGCTACAAATACATATTAAGTACAGAAAATAACGAAAACTTAAAACAAAAATTTCAAATAGTATTTATATTTTCAATAATTTTAATCGCAACCAAAAGAATAAGATTTCAAAAAATATAAAATATGCACTGAATGTTGGCTTGTTCTTATATTTCGGACACAATATTGCCAGAAATCGAAAAGACTTCTTCGCTAAAAACTGAGCTTGGTTGTATAGTTTTCATGGTATCAAATAATAATTTTTTGTTCTTTTATTCACTGCTTCAAATAATGAAAAATCATCTGTCAGATTTTTTTTTGTAATGTAATTTTTTCTTCTGGATCTTCAAGAAACTTATGAATTAATTTCTACACGGCTTCCTTTAAAAAAGCATTACTCTGATGAGTAGTATCTTCATCAGAATCGGTTTCCACATATGAATTTGGTGATATTTTAGACAATATCCTTCCAGATAACTTAATAATTAGGTTTTTTGAAATCCTTTTCCAGTCGCATAAAATGAATAGCAAATCAAAATTAATTCTTACATAATATGAATTCTACAAATAAACCAGTTTTCTTAATTTAAAAATTGGTTTTCAAATGGGAGAAATTTGCTTTAAAAAAACTTTTTTTTAAAAAAACTGGGTTTGATTTTTTAAAAAAAAGTATCGTCAAACCCTAATGGGCATTTCATTTGCGTTTACGAATTAGGTCGATTGAGTTCTTTGCTTTAATTTTATTTTCTAGTTTTCTAACGAATTTATGCAACTCAAAGTCGAAACTGCTTTTTAATTTCTCGTATGCAAATAATAATGAATAAATTAAATAAAAAACGCGCGCACTCGCGCGCGCGAGAGAAAATTAAAGTATAATTTTCAAAGAAATCTGTTCCTCTGTTTCGAGGTTCAGATGGAAGCATGTTTTGATTTCCATTTATACAAAAACAACATTTTTGATATAATCATCTGTCTCTGAACATAATTGATCGAAAATGGAATGACTGGAACTTGCTATGAGTTCCTTTCAACAAAATTAAATATTGTTACGAGCGGGCGGACGCCGTGGGGGTGCACCGAAGCTGGCGGCGTTTGGAGAGGAGCTTCATGCCAGTCAGGTTTGTTTGGCGAAAGGAATAGTCTGGTAGCCGCTGGATCCTTCATGAAGCGGGGCGTTTCTTCCACGTTTTCACGCGCTCGCTAGCTCGGCTATATAAGGGACGAGTTGCCGGAATGAGTTAGTTAGTTGAGAGTTTTTTATCTCCTCTCGGAAGAGAAGCGTCTCGCTGGACTAGCGGATTAGCGAGCTGTGTTTACGTTTGCTGTTAACGTTGTATAATTGAGCTCGCTGTGACTTACTGTTTACTGTGCTATACGATAGCTGTCTTGTAGTCTGTGTTTATTGTGCGTAAGGTTTGCATTTACGCTGTAAGTGACTGCTGACTGCTGGATTGTGCTTGTCTGAGTTTTTTCTTTCTCAAGTCATCTTGTAAATAGCTGTAAATAAATTTGTTTGTGCTGTCCTCAAGTAAAGTCCATTCAATCCGAACTCGCTACGCTAAAAACGTAACAATATTAATGTAAAATTTTAAGCGAAATCTGTTAACAGAAAGTCCTTCTGAACTGGTGAAAGCACTATGAATGAAAAATAAAAGGATATAAGTATTTTAAATTTATATTCAGCTCTATAACTAGAAATGTAGACCTGCATCAAATTTTGGAACAAATTCGTCAAAATGCTCATTGCGTTTGGGTATTTATATTCATAAGTAAGTAAACGTGGTAAATCAAAATCACAATGAGCAAAATAAATGAAATTTGGTATGCGATACGTTACCGATATTATCAGTGATAGATTTGATTAGTGATTCTCGACCAAAAGATAAAGCTTTAAAATGCACTCTTCAATACTTTTCTTCACTATGTTACGAAACTAAACAAAAAATGCACTTATCTTTATAAGAGCACAAAAAAAAGGCGGGAGGAAAAGCATACAAAAACAAACACACATTTAATAATAAAAACTGTTTATGAAATTAATTCAAATTTCAAACTAATAAATAACATTCAAAATAAAATAAAAAAGATTAAAATGAAATATGCTATGCATATTCAATGTATCATGTCAGAACATCATTTCTTGAACGGCCAAGCACCACGTGCTCGTGCAAGTTAAATTATATTTTTATTCATTTTACTTGTTTCATTGAATGAGTCCCTTTAGCATTTGAAACGATAAAAAAAACCTTTGTTTCGCATTTATTGTTTAAAAAATATCACATTTCCTATTTTCATCTCATTTAATTAGTAATTCACTTTTTATAATGAGAGCTTTTGTAAATGCAATGACAACATGCTATTAAAAGCTGATTTTTTTTAGATGCTCGTGCAGATAGTAAAAAAAAATTTTCTTAGCCTACGGATTTTTGTTGACGCGAAAAGCCTCACCCCCAAAACAACATTATGTTCTAACGGGATAATATGTGGAACACAGTTTGGTGTAGCGTGGCTCTGACTAATTGATGGGTGATTTCTGACCTCAGACAAACAAATGCACTTGCTGAAGTGGAGAAAAGTTTGAAATGATAAATGTGTTGCGGACAAATAATCGAGTTGTGTTAAATTCGGTGCATTTTTACCCCTACTTCTTACAATTGATAACTCAAATCGCATATTATTAATAAGGCAAACGTCGTCACTTCTGACTAGCTTGAATTCACATTTGTTTCATAATTTATCAAAATAGAAGCCTAGAATAGGGCTCAATTCTTTACATCAACCTCCATCAAATAAATCATCAAAATCACTGGCTCTATATTTCTCTTATACAGAATTTTTTTTTAAGGGTGGTTGTTTTCTGATGTTTTGTGTACGGCGAATCTCAAAATTTTGTACTGATTTTTCTTCTCCCGCCTCCTATGTAACAAATACATTTTTTTTCATTTCCTTTTCTATTGATTGTTTCCGTTTTCTATACTTCCTTCCATTGAATTCTTAAAGAAGCAAATTCGTTTCATCCCCCCCCCCCTCTCTCACGTTCGTATTCGTCCAAAATAGTTAATATATCGTTTAATGTGTTGGATAAAATACAGTTTAGTTTAGTTATATTAACGTCCCATTGTAAAGCAACATAAGGGCTAATTTGGGATGGACCTCGTAATTTTGAACCACGGTCAGATGACGAGGACGACACCATGGCTGGCAACCCCTCTCCTCACCACACCGACGGGAGGACGTTTGACCATGACAGATTTAATGTGCAAATGACCCCCTTACGCGACGATTGTTCGGTGGAATCGGGTCTCGAACTTGAAACCCTCCAGCTCACTAACGCAACACCAGGCAAACGTGGTCCCATATAACAGACTTAACAGAAAGATTAGACATTTGATTTTTCATAACAAATTTAATAAACGAAAAAAAAAATATTTGAGATTTTTTTAACAATTCTGCGGACAATGAATAATTAATTAACCTTTACGTTGCGGGAACCCAAACTCGGAAAAGTTCCTTTGAATACGGGGATTCTGTGAAGAAGATAACAAATGCTTTCCCCCTTTTTTAAAAGCGATTGTTGTCCGATTTCGGCCACCCGTAGTGCTAATTGGTCACCTGTCCTCTCCGTCTTAACCGGGTTGCTTTTTTGAGGTTTTACTTTGTCTGGTCCCCTAGAAAAAGCTTTTTATCGCAGTTTTTTTTTTCTGAAACACTAGTTTTCTGATTATATATATATACAAGTAATGACTTAAATTTTATGATATTAAATAAATTTTAAATAGAATAACTGCGGTATAATTATTTATCGTTGTCAATTTTTCAATCATATTTGTGATTAAATAAATTTCTCAAGCCGTACTGAAGGTGTAAATTTAATTCTTATAAAACATGAACACATCACCGTGAATTTCATTTTGTTTTTCTTCTAACTCATTTATCTTTATTAAATGTAAACATTTATAAATAATGTATAAAATTCATAACTAATTTTTTTTGAAAATATTTTCATTTCTTTGCACAAAATAGAGAAAACAATTCTTAGCTATTTTGTAAGTTAAATGTATCTGCAAAATAGCATATATGATTGTCTGCTATTTTGTTAATTTCAAATTTTTAATATTAATATATTGAGCTCATAAAAAACAAATACATTTTTTATTCCTAACATATTTCGGACGGTTTTCAATATAAATCACTAGTGACGTTTCCCTATTTTATTGTCGATTCTTATAATTTATAGTGATTTTTTCCCGAAAATTTCAATAAGTCATAGCAGTATAGTATTTTTGAAAAGTACGCTGAGTTTTGTAGGCAATAAATAATTGATTTATGATTTTTTTTCTGCTTAAAAATTTACTAATACGTAACTAATCACCAGATTTAAGACGGTTAATTTAACCAAACTAAGATTAGATATGGTATGTTTAGAATTTGATACATAAGATTTCATTGATATAATAATATGTTGAAAAGTAGTTATCAAAAAAGAAAACTTTCAAAAAATCTTTAATGAATAAAGCTAACATTCTAAATGATCAGCTTTTGTAATTAGCTACAACATTTGTACAAGCAGAGTATTTAGATTATATTTCAGAAATGCTTAAAATTAAATCTAGAATTCCTACTATTTTATTTGAGTAAAAATGTTTCTGGAAAAATTCAAATGTCTAGTAGCTTTTCAGAGAATTGAAATGAAGGCATAAAGATTTTAATATTTCTCTTCTGATGTTTGAATGCATAAAAAGCTACCAATTATTATTTATCATAGATTTAAAGAACCTCTTTCAATATTTTAAAATTAGAATCATAACTTTTAACGAATGATTATCTATAAATAATTAAAGCAACCGTTTTCATTAATCATAAAAAATAATGATGAAACTTACAGTTGGCTTAAAAATCACAACCCAAATGTATTTTTAGCCTGAAAAATTTGTTCAAGTATTAAACTTTAAAAGTTAAAAAATCTTAAGTAGTCAATTCTTTAATGTTGTGTTAGAATAGTACATTAGTAACTGCGAAGTATATATGCCCGAGATTCCAATCATAGAAGGGGAGGCAGGCATGAAGAAAAAACAGTGTTGTGTCACTTTTCAATGTAAAACAGAATGATGATAGGGTGAAAGAAAAAAACCCAATCGTAGGTTCAATTTAGTTTTTTTGGACTATGACGAATGACGAAAAATGTAGCAATTTATCTAGGTCACCGATTACCTACACTACACCATTCCATCAGAAATGAAATTTCAAGTAATTCTTGATTCAAATAAAATTATAAACGGACATTATTATAAATTTACAAAATTTTATTGTTAAAAAATTAACAATTTACAATGGTTAGAAATTAAGCAACGGTGGAAAAGAATAATGTTTTCAATCGAGTATTACAAACTCATTCCATACCTCTCAGAAATGTTACTTAAAAAAATGTCGCCAAAGCAAGGTTCACAAAACTGACTAGCGCCAACAGTGATTATAACTACAGCAGGACGAAATCTCCTGACCCTGAAGGGTATAGCACAAAAGGGCAGGGATTTTTATGAGGCAATTACGGTTCGCCGGGAAGTTCAAGTGGGGGGACGAAATCCAAGCTTGTTACTGGTACAACAGTTGTACCGACCCGTAAGGAAAGGTAAAAAAAATCTTGGTACAGCAGTTGTACCGCCCGTAAGCTAGAGGTTAAGCACTGCTACAGTTGCACAATTTTAATTAACTGCAGAACAGAAACATTTCATAAAAATTCAAAATATTTTCATTTATGAAAGCATAATATCGAATTTTTAGATTATATCGTGGCAGAATATGATGTTTTTGGGGTGAGGCTTTTGGCGTCAGCAAAAAACCCCGCAGGCGAAAAACAGAAATTTTATCATCTGCACGAGCATCTGAAAAAAATCAGCTTTTAATAACACGTTGCCATTGCATTAAAAAAAGCTCTGATTAAAAAAGAAGCTAATGACGACAGTAAATAAAACCTAGAAAAATGCCATTTTGAGCACGAGATTATATGAAATGAAATAAATAGGAAATGTGATATTTTTTTTAAACAATAAATGTGGGACAAAGTTTTTTTGATCGTATACAATATTAAAGTGACGCCTTCAATAAAATAATAAAATTATTTAAAAAATAAATAAATAATTATAATAATAATAATATAAAATAATTAAGAATAAAATTATAATTTAACTTGCTCGAGCACGTGTTGCTTGGCCGCTCAAGAAACGATGTTCTGATATGATACATTGAAATATGGATAGCAGATTTCATTTTAGTCTTTAATTTAATTTATTTATTTTTCAATAATTGTGGCATCAATTCCTTAATTTTTTCTCGGCCAAGGGAAAGTTTTTCTTAGCTGTTTGAATAAGAATTTACAATGAAGTATATTCATTCCTGCCTAAAAAAATAGCAAAATATTCTATTAACAGCTGGTTACTCTATCCACAAATCTTACATTAAATAGATGTCTTTTTTTATTTGCTTTTAATATCTGCAGTACTTGGCATGTTTATTATTGATGAAATTTATTCCCAGTCTTCATTTAAGTTCTAATTAATTCAGCCCATTTAGTTATTCCAAGGAATCCATTAAATATTTCTTAACACTGATTTGCAATGTTGAAATACTATCGGGTTTCTTGCTTTATTTTGTGAATACGAATCTTCAGAGCTTATTTATATTGACCGTTGAATTCAACTTATCAAATACTATTCACATGAATCATTTGTAGAATGTGGATGTATTTGCCTTCGTTTGTTATCAAAAGAGTATTTTCAAATGCCCGTGACTCGCTTGTCGAAGTCAGGAACGAACTTTTCAAACTGCACTTTTAAGTGGTGTTTTAGTTTTGTTATTTTATTGATATAACTCAATAGATATAAAAATGAGAAAAAAATATTTGTTTAAAAAATTATTTTAATTTTGATGAACAGGAATTTAAAAAAGGCACTTTCTCTTAAATTCAACTAATTTATTACCCAATTTGGTGACCTCTCGTGATGTCATCCAGAGTATTTGTCCGGCCTGTTTCAGTTTAATTATACGACTAATCATATTGCAAAGTTTATTTTAAAATTACTATAATTTGCACTAAGCTAATGCGTTATAAATAAGCTTATTACGTAAAAAAAATCATGATCTAGTATCGTGTAATATTTGTTAAAATAAAAGGTAATATTTCTGTATTAAAAAAGAAATTTTTTTAAAGCATTATTTATTGTTTTCATAATTAAACGATTTACTGATAGAAACAATACCGTAAGATATGTTTTCAGAAAGTTCCATGATATCGCTTCAGGGAATATCATATGCACTTAATTTCTATAAAATACATATTAACAATATTGCATCAACTGTACTTAAGAAATTATTGTTATTACTAATTATGGCGTACCAAGAAGAATATTTATTTATGGTTTCTACGTCCGATATAAGACACGGTACAATATTTTATAATTTTCGAAAACGGATGAGTAATGAGAAGCAGAAGAATAAATAGAATGTTGTGTCTCTTTAAGAATAGAACACACACAAATTAGTGGCTGATTGAACGCGGTAAATGCGCGTAAAATAAAAATATCCCTAATAACTTCTTGAGTAAAAAATCTTCATTCCCTAATCAGTTTATTTTAAAACAATTAATTCAAAAGCTGCTGATATTCGTTTTGTTCCAAAAAAATTCCAAATAAAAATATTTAAAATAATTTCTAGAATGAAAATCTTCACTCCATGATCAGATTATTTTAAAACAATTAATTCAAAAGCTGCTGACATTCTCTTTTATTCCAAAAAAATTCAAATTAAAAATATTTAAAATGATTTATAGAATGAAAATCTTCACTCCATATTCAGATTATTTTTAAACAATTA
>JAOUZG010040215.1:9966626-10042439 GCA_026289955.1 Argiope argentata | reverse complement strand
TTTTTAAACAATTAATTCAAAAGCTGCTGATATTCGCTTTTATTCCACAAAAAAAAATCCATACTAAGTTTATTATAAAATAATTAATTGAAAAGCTACTAATATTCGCTTTTGTTAAAAAAAATTCGAAATAAAATTTAAAAAAATAACTTCTAGAATTAAAATCTTCAATACATTTCAGCTTATTTTAAAACAATTAATTCAAAAGCTGCTGATATTCGCTTTTGTTTAAAAAAATTCCAAATATAAATATTTAAAATAACTTTTAGGGTGAAAATCTTCATTTCATATTAAGTTTATTTATAAAAAAATTGGCTGAAAAGCTCCAGATATTCGCATTTATTTAAATAATAAAATTACAAATTTTAAAAATAGCGATTGTAATTTACATTTTTTTTCTAAGTAAGATACAAAATATTATTGTTTCAGTTTGAGAAATTTTCTTTTATACAATATAATCAACAGAAAAAATAAATGTATGTTTAGAACTTTTTTTTAAATTCGAAACAAAATTGTAGTGAGGAATTCGTTTCTAGACATTTTTAAGAAAAATATTATATCTTAAACACTATGAAAATAGCATATCATAATCAGTTAATAAATACATTTATTTCATGCATAGGAAGAAAAAAAAAAGCCACTTAAACTTTAAAAAAAATTTCCATTTCTAAATGTAAGAATTATCTTAATGCTTAATGTTAACACTTTTGCCAAAGACAATAATTTCAAACAATTAAAGTTCAAAAGGTTTTACAAGACTCATTTTCTGTTCTTATTTGGGATGTCAAGCAGGCAATAAGGGATCTCGTTTATTAGCTAGAGGATTCGAAGCCTCAAGATTTTTTTTTTTTTTTCGTCAGAATTTTCAGAGTAATTTTTGATTTCATATTCAAATTTAAATAATGCAATGTTTAAATTTTGGAAAATTATTCTTAGTTTTGTTTTGTTTTGTTTTTTCATGTTTTCAAATTCATTCATTTATATTTTTTTAGCTGCATGGCCATATTGCAAGTGCTTGTGTTTTTATATTTAGTATTAAAGTGTTTAGATAGAATATCTTTGTTCCTTTTTCCCATTTCGTGTAAAATTACTATAAATTTTCAGTTTGAATTTTTTTTTATATATCCAAGATAATACCATTGATTCTTATGAAAGTGATCCGAACTTTATTATTTCAATTTGCCAAAATATGTGTTATTTAAAAAGCTCTTATATAGAACTTACAAAAAAAAAATAATCAATAAAAATATTTTTGTTCAGGAAGTTGGGAAAAAAGGACCTCTACACTACTTAATTCAGTTTCATTTCTAATTGTATAATTATTTATTCCTTTGTTTAGAAAAATAATTTTTACACAAAATATTTATACTTTTGTTTAGAAAAATAGTTTTTACACAAAATAATTATACATACACCACGAAGCTCCGCTACATAAGTTCCCATTAGAAGCAGCGTAATTAAAATTGCCTGCATCCTTAAGTGAATTCGAAATAGTACTAAAATTAATTAAAAGTTTCACTTCAACACTTACCTATATCAAGCAAACGATAACCTTCCTTAAGCGACAGACGATAGAGTTTTCGCCTTCTAAACCGGACTAAAAAGTTTCAGTGAAGCAATGACGTCAACAAGATTGTTTCTGATTGGCTAATCACTCCAAAGAGTTTCAGTCTGTAAAACAATTCTTTTATTTTATGATGCGTTACGTGAATACAGTTTATTTGCAATAGGGCAGCAGAGGAATAAAATGAATATAATTTATGGCAGAGGATTGAATGCCAATGTCATCTGTTTCACTGCCGTTATTGAAAATAAAGAATAGTAGTTGCAAAATGGATAATAATATTCCAGATTTTTGGAATAAATTACTTAAAAGTACTAAGAAATGTTTATTCATAATTCGAAAAAATTCTTTTGTTAGTTTTATCAATTGATTTTTTTTTAATTCCTGGTATGTTAAGAGAAGCTTTTACGAGATTTCTTTTTACGATGGAAAATAAGCAAAGAAAAGAATAAGGGGGGAAAAGATTTAAAAAAAGATAAAGGAATTAAAAAGCAAAATATTACACGATCTGAATTTGAATTGCAGAATAATTTATATATTAACTAAATATCCTCGCAAAGTAAATTGATATAAATACAGTATTTGAAAAAAAATATTTTTAATTTTAAGTCACATAATTTCTTGATCTTAAGATTGATAAGAATACATAAGAGAATCGAACCTTTAATTCGAAACATTACAACGTGACCGATTACTTTATTTTTGTTTCATTTTTAAAATTTACTCAATATTATAGCATTGATAACATGAAAGCAAAATAAATGAATTTCATATTTTCGTATCTTGAATACTTCATGTCTTTCATTTATTAATAAAAATCGAGTTCCTAAGATTATTGAAAGTATTACTGTAAAAATATTCATAATGTATTTTTAAAATTAGCTTTGAAAAAAAAAATAGGTATAACTTAAAATTTGATTTTTTCAGTTTTAAAAATATGCAAAAATAGTTTTGGTGGTATAAAAATATAATAAAGTAGTTGAGGAAAAATATTAAATATTCATTTTATTTCTCGTTAAAATTCAAATACAATTTTGAAAAATCCTTTCCCAGGGAACACCTCTTACTCAAAAAATATCTACGCACTGTCGGTTTCCTGGCATAGGAGCAGCGCGTCTTCCCCGTGATCTGGGAATCCCAGTTCGGGCATGGTGGTTCTGTGTTCTATCTGTAAGGAATGTGAATGTGCCCTCCCCTGTGTAAAGGGGCTGTGCAAGCGAATGTGATGAGCGAGTAGCAGAAGTCGTCCTCTTGGCCCTGTTGGCACTACTACAAAACAAGAGACGCTGATTAGGCTGAAATCGCTGACTACCTCAGAGAGCTTGTCCATGGCAAGTGCCATTAGTAACAACAACATAACCACGTCCTTTATTTCATATTTTCTGCCTTGTAGAGTATTTTGAAGGATTTATTCGTGAAGTACGTGGCATGACTCAATTTACAGATAGCATACTGGCCTATAACGTTATCACGATAAAAATAAGAGGGAGTAGTCTCTTCAAAATTTTCTATCATACTCTCTAGTAAACTTATCATGTCAGATAATACAAAGCATTGGCCTACAATAATTATAAACTATTAACTTTCGGTATGAATTTAGAATTTTAACTGAATCTATCGTTTCGTTTTTTGCGATATATCTGACGATTAACGGTTTGTAGTTAATAGTATCGGAAAATAGAATTTGGACTTAATGCATGTTTTTCTCTATCGATTGAAACAAATATTTGATACAAAACTGTATTTGTAGTCACCGAATTCCATACAAAATTTGCTATATTTAAGTTATTCAGTTTTTGAAGTGTTGGTGTTGGTATTGTTGTTCCTTACGGCACTTGCTACGGACAAGCTCGATGAGGCAGTCAGCGATTTAAGCCTAATCAGCGTCTCTTGCTTTGCAGTAGCGCCAACTAGGGCGAAGAGTACGACTTTCTACTCCCTCATCACATTCGCTTGCAAAAGTCCTTTTTACAGGGGGGCACATTGACACTCCTTACAGATAGAACACAGAAAAACAGCCATGCCCGAACCAGGACGTCGAGATAACGGGGAAAACGCTTTACCTCTATGACAGGAAGCCGGCAGTTATTGAAGTTATTGTTTTCTATTTATCGCGT
The DNA here is from genome assembly GCA_026289955.1 of Argiope argentata. Lineage (NCBI taxonomy): Eukaryota > Metazoa > Arthropoda > Arachnida > Araneae > Araneidae > Argiope > Argiope argentata. The sequence goes on along the minus strand of JAOUZG010040215.1, from coordinate 10,038,758 downwards.
TTACATATTTCTGTGGTGAATACTATCCATATATACCAGCCAACATCCCTCGGACCGAAGTGCACTTTTGGCCCAACGGATTTGGTACTGGACTATTAACCAAAAGGTACGGAGTTCGGGCCAAGCGCTCTCCGCTACACCCTAAATTTCTAAAAGTACAGACCGACAGACAATCAACCATTTGTTGGATCTGGCGCAAGATTTTTTAGTTGTCTACACTATAAATGTAAAATCTGTGTTGTGTGCTTAATCATACCTATCAAGGTCTCTTCGTTTTGTAGTTATTGCGTTAAATTTTATTCGAACAGCCGTACAGACGAACTTCCTCAGAACAGATTTTGATCAAAATTTGACAGAAATCTCCACATTTGGTGCAATAACCGTATCCGTCTGGATGAAGAGGGTTTGTAAGTTATATTTGTCACAGCAGATAGAGGGACATTTTCCAAAAATGTGCTTTTCGAACTTGAGAAGATTGGAAAAACGAAAAGATTTGTCTGAATCTTGAGTTCGAATTTTTTTGAAGGATAATTTACTTTCTCTATACTATGTAAATGAAAAAGTAAAAAAAAAGGTATGTGCTAAACAAAATGCACTCAAAACAATGCGCTATATTTTACGATCAAAGTTTAACAAGCGGGAAAGCTTTCACAGACTTAAATAAATGAGTAGAAATAAACGAAGTTAAATAAACGAGTTGTATAGATATTGAAACGAGTTTTGCAATATCTATACATAGTATAAAGTACTCCTAAAAGTGTCTGTATGTTTGAATCAGAAAAAAAATCGAGAAACAGTTAATGGATATTGGTGATATGTTTACCATTTTGTAAGGGAAGATTTTAGTACATTAAAAGCCTATAAAAATAAAAAGGGGAGTTTTATATTTGCGATTTTAATTTATCCACGCACGCGTGAAAACCGCAAACTGCACATGTGCAAATAGCAAGAGCTGTGGTATTCATATGCGATACATTTCTTCGTTTATGTCTGATTTTAAGCAGTGATTCAAATCTCATGAAAAGAAGGAAATCCAGCCTCAACATATTCTTATGTTTGTTTGATGTTGCATGACATGTCCATGTCATATCGAGTGGAGGTTAGACTTAAGTTTAAAGCTAATTTTTCTACTTGGATGCTATGCCACGGGCAACGACATGAGGGTACTGCTTATGCATTCATATAAGTAAAAATTTAAAATTATAGTTCTTAATCCGGTTTCTATCATAGGATTACCAGAATCTGCGGTTGGAAACCGTTTTTATTTATTCTATAGAGATAATATATATCGTTTTAAAATCATTGATTTTAATTTTCATTTTAATGATAGGTACATTTTCATTTTCATCTTTTTCCTTCTAATGATACATTGAAATAAAACATTGTGGAAATGTTTAAACTGGTATTTTTAGTTTTTTAAAAAATAATTTTTATCATGTCAGAACATGATATTGTTTTAGGAATGAGGTTTTGAGACGTCAATAACAACCCGTAGGCGAGTTATTGAAATTTTATTATCTGCACGAGCATCTCAAAAAATCAACTTTTGATAACATGATGCCATTCCATTTACAAAAGCTCTGATTTTAAAAAATACGTTAATACGTTAATGACTACAGCAAATAAAACCTAGAAAAATGTTATTTTGAGCGAGTGATTATATGAAATGAAATAAATAGCAAATGTGATATTTTTTTTAAACAATCAATGAGAGACAAAGTTTTTTTGATCGTTTGCAATACTAAAGTTACACGCCGTGGTTTGTCTTGGTCATTTAGTTATAGTTAGCCAACCCCGTTATTCCAGTTTCTCGAGGTCAGTAAATTAAGAGGAAAAAAAGCATCGCATAAAGTTTATTATGGTAGATGAATTTTAAAACACTTAATAAACTTAGAGAAATGAATCTGTTTATTACAAAACTTTTTTATAAAAGAAAATAGGAAAGGCAGTAAAGCGCTGAAGCACAAACATAAAACAAGATCGTATACTCATTTTCACTTATTTGCTTTTCTAGATCGTCATGTTTTTACATGAATGCAGAAGCCAATAGGCGATAAATCTTTTAAGCGATTTTTTTTCAAAGTTGATATCTATATTTCGATTTCATTTCCTAATTCAAAAATTACCTTCTTTTTCTGGTTCTCTTTTACGAGAAAAAAAGAACATTCAAATGCTCACTTTTATAATTAATCATGTCAAATATCAAAATATTATTACTTTTGAATCCTCTAAAGCTCCATGAAAACTCCAGCGCTTCTGAGAGGGGGGGGGGACGATATCGTCCCTGATGGGAACCTATGATTTAAGTCAACGAATTTTTGAGTTATCGAGTTCACATGAAAAGGAAAATACAGACGGACCAAACCAGATGGTCGATCCTTTCTCGTATTTAGTTTCAAATGTGATTTAAAAAAATGTATAGAGTTTAAATGCTAAATTGATGTTTAATTCAAAGTAAAATACTGGACAATTCTTATTGCTTATAATTAATAAAAGTTAAATTCAAGAAAAAAAGATCTTTCGATGTGGATGTATATTATTTATAAAAATATACAAACTGCATTTGCAAAAGGGACAATCTATATATTTAAATTTATTTGATCTTGAAATTTTCCAAAAGCAAAGCCAAATCTTTCATCTTTTAAATAATTCTGCATAATGAGAATTCGCCAGCTATAAAATTTTAAACAAGTCGCTCAAAATAACCGTAGATGTACTAAAAGAAAAAGTTCAGAGTCGTTTCTATGTACAAAAATTGAACAAATAAATCCCCCATCAATATTTTCCTTTAATGAAATTTCATTTCATTCATTTAAATGGCAACTTTACTCTAAGATAGATTAATGCTTTTTCGTTATCCGGGCACCAGCGGAAAATGGCTAAAGAAATTTGGCGGAATTCTACATTATTTGACGATTTTTCGCTTGAAGACTACTGTAAGAAATTCGGCAATATTTTACATTATTTGGCAGTTTTTCGTAGGCGTCCGGTCAACGAAAAAGTAGCTAACGTTATTTTTTTTTGTTTAAATAAGAATTCAAAATACTTGCTTTATTTTGCATATTTTATTACAAATAATATAGTTAAATAGCAATGGCGAGCCAGAATCAGTTCAATAAAATATTATCTGACTATCACGAGCCGAAGTAGCCTAATAATAAGGAGGGTTTCAGGTTCAAATCCAGGCACCTTAAATTATCTTCTGTGGAATACGCTGACTTAATAACAAATGAGCAGGGTGAATTAAATGCACTCTAAACTTGGCGATTAGAGTGAAATGGGATCTTACTGGAGTAAGGTTGAAGCTTAAAGATGGAACACCTACTCAAGTGTCGTCCTTATCCTCCAATCATGGTTCAAAATCGTAGATCTATTCTGAAAAAAGCCTTTTTGAAACTTGATGGGGTTTAATTACAATCAAGCTTTACTAATTTGCCAATATTTTTGCTTATATCTATCCTTATATACAGGTTGAAGATACATCATTTGTTTACTTGATATCAATTTGAATAATCGAAACCTTTTTCCTTGTTAAAATTAGGAAACAAAGCTTTTGATTTTATATTGTCACCTTCGACTTTCTTTATCATCATGAGCAGATAATTTCATGCGTACTTTTCAAAGAAAGATAGCATCGGAATTATTTCTTCACAACAACCCTTTAAATGTTTAAATGAAAAAAAGACAAGTAAGATAAATAGACAAGATAAAATAATTACGAGCGTGTGCGATTTTTTTTCTTTTTCATTGTGTTTTCTTTTGTCTTTTTTTCTCGTAATATTTTCTAATAATTTCTTCTATGATGTGTATAAGATTATTTATTCTATGGAGTTAAAAAAGAAACAAGAAATTTCGCAAAAGTTTCTGTTAGATTAATGAAAAATATTTTGAGTATTGAGTATTTGAGTGAAATATTTTGAGAGCCGGTACAATTTCTAAGCATTTTTTACTTCCGGGAATGCCAATTTTAGCCGAATTCACCAATGGCTTGATTGTTTATCGGTCTGCACATTTGCATGTATCAGAAGCGTCGGCAGGAATGTGCCGACGGGGAGGCAAGAAAAATTCGACAGGGAGGCTAGCACAATATCTCTCATTTGGCTTCAAAATAACTCAAAATAGTTAATTTTACGTTTAATTAAAGAAAATCAAGTATTATTTAGATACTTTTTTTTTTATTCAGATACTGGCCCTTCCTTTGCTTGTTCATTGTACATTTGTAAAAAAAAATATGTTGTTCTGCTGTATCCCATTCACTTGTCGGATATATTGCCAAAATAAATGCAAGTTATAAGTTAAATGAACGACTATTTAATCAAATGTCGGAACTCTGCAGACTTTTTCGAAACTCGTCGCATTGAGTTTATAGTCGATTGATCAAAAATTGGCATTAAATTAGCTTATCGCCTTTGTCGGTTAAATTAAGCTGAATGAACGACATTTGAATCAGACGTCTGAAAATCTGCTTAACATATGTCTTCGACATCCATTTAAGTCTATCAAAAATTGTCTATGAAAATGCGGCATATTATTGATTTATCCCCCTATCGAATATTTTTCCAAATATAGTCTAAACTATTTAATCATTACTTGGATAGTTCGATCGCTTACAATATATTAATTTCAAGGAGGGGTTTAAATAATCATATTCGATAATACGCAGCTCTCGACAACCATCCTGAAATGGTGAACATCTTTGCCGACGAAACTAAATATCTCGCAGACGGGGGGAAGGCAATTGCCCCTAACCCCCTCCCCCCTGCTATCGCCGCATCTGTCATGTAAGTAAACAGAATAACTCGAAAAACGCAAAGACATAGGATAAATGAAACCTCATGATGCTACAATTATAAATTGTAGCCCTGTGATCATCACTACACTATTTAATATACTGAACTCTGAAAATAAAAATCGGAGCACTTGAAAATTTTAAGACCTTGTTTAATTCATACAATTTTTATGGGAGTGGAAAGTGAGCTAATGCCTTTATTAAGAAGCAAGTCAGAAAGTTCCGAGCAGATCACTCTTGCGTGTGACTTTCTTACGGGAAGTATACAGAATATTGAAATCATCGTATTGATTTTGAACTATCGTCACTTCTCAGGTTTTCGCTATTAAATACATATTTTTAAAATTACGTTCATCTGTCTATCGGTTGAAATAATCTGATTTCCTTGTAAGTTCAACCCGTAGTCACCATTTATTTAAGTATTCTAGTTCCCTCCATCCAGTTATTAATCCACCAAAAAATTGAATACAATCGTGTAGGATTAGACACCGATGGGGTTCTTTCTGGAGATCCCTGGATGGTTTATCGTCTCTTTCTTTCTTTTATTTTTATTTATTTATTTATTTTTTGCCTTCCATCTTGTGCTCATCTAACTGGTTACTAGTAGATAACTTAGTGTTAAAGGCACCGGAGGCACAGGATGGCGTTAAGTTATGTCAATCGGTCGATCTGTAAATAAGACAAGCTACAGACATGAAACTTGATATTTGGTCTTTTCCCTAATTGCGCAGATATCTATCCAAATTTTTTTTGACGAAATCTGTTTAAGAAGTCTATTTGTTCGTCAGTCCATGCCTTTGTGAAAACTATGATTTAAAGACAAATGACTAGTTGGAAGAAGCCAAATGCATATTTACTGAATTAACTGTGGAACTATGACACATTTTGTATCCAATTTCTGACAGAATTGATATTTTGTCAATGTGTAAAAGATAAATGTATTTATGTGCGTCGTTTTGTTACCAAGATTGCTGGTTTGTCAGTAAATTTTGGATCCAGTCGATTGAAAAGAAGATAATAAAAATCTTCATCCTTTTTTTTATCATTTGAAGCCAGGATGTTGTTTTGATTTGGGGGTTTTGAAGCATCAAATTGCATGGGCAGAAAATTGGTGATTTATTGTTTTTGAGGCACCATTTTTAGCCTTTAGGATTAAAAGAAAATGATTTAAAAAATGTTGGCATATTTGGCAACTTATCACGAACAAAAAGCATTCAGCATTTTGCGTTCAGTGCTTTCGATTTAGAAAGCTGCACTACGTCTAACATCATACAATTTACAGAAAGAGCAGGAACACTCCCCCATGGCCGTTCAACTGCCAGGGTCTTACACAGCACTCAGGGGAGGCCTGCAAGAAGCTATACCTACAACCTTTAGAGCCACAGCCCAGCGCCAGAGCCTGACACAACCAGCTGGAAAATCCAACTCGTGAAAAACCCATCTCCAGAGGTCCTCCGACCGAAGCTTTCAGACCCGTAGTCATCATTCTCTGGAGAGTCCCGATCCCGAAGGATCTGCCGTCAGACCGAAGTCGACTAGAGAGCACTCAGTACCGGATCGTAATGGGTCGATCCTCCCTCACTTTAGTGCATCAGGGCTGCCAAGTCCCCACCCAAAGGATCGACAGCTAGCACTTGCGGCCGAAGCCATTTTAACCCTGGTAACCGGACAGCTGCCCAGGCTGCCGGAAACCGTCATACGAAGAAGCCTAGCCTGCAAGCAGTGCTGGCAGGAACCTGCGCTTTTGATCGAGGTGGTGGTGAACCCCGAACGCAGGCGGAGCAGGAACTTAGTTGGAGTTGGGATTTAACCCAGGCGCTCTGCTACGCCGGTGCTCTAAGCCGGCGGAGTGCTCCCTCCGTAACGGTCGGACCACATTCATACAATTTACAGCGGGGAAGAGCACTTCGAATTTTCCTCTAATCTCTTCTCCCCCTCCTCATCAGCACAACCACTTTGAACTGTGGTGAATACTATCCACAGATATACCAGCCACATCCCTCGGATCGAAGTGCACTTTTGGCCCAACAGATTTGGTACTGGACTACTAACCAAAAGGTACGGAGTTCGGGCCTAGCGCATCCGCTACACGCCTAAAATGGTGATTGAGATCGTGAGTGCCACTTGTACTCAGTATTTTTATTTTTAGTTTAGTCATATTAGAGCAACAATAGGGCAATTTTGGGGTGGACCTCGTAATTTTGAACCGTGGTCAGAAGGTAGAGGACGACATCTGAGCTGGTACAACCCTCTCACGAAACTTCCACACCACACCAGCAGGAAGACGTTTGGCTCCAACGGATTTAACTTTTTAATTTTCAGAGTTTGGCATATGAATATTTCGTGGTTCTTAGTTTGATGAAGAATATCAAGCACGTATTTTAGGAATCTTTTTTTTTCTGGTTTATTGAAGCTAAAATATGATATGAAACTGTAATTGTAATAGCAAGATCACAAACAAAATTTCATTTATCCAACTTTTTTCTAATGTTATTATTTATGTTTTTTTTTTTTTTTTTTTTTTTTTTTGAAATACCACATTTACATGCTAGCGAATGTACAGACAAAGACAAAGTCAATCATTTGGAAAAAAAATTGGTTCAAATCCAAATAGTTCTTAATGTTTTGTGACTACTTTGTTTGTTTTCCCTCAGACAGGGGCATACTTCCTGCCTTTTAACAGATTGTATTCAAAAGTTGGAAAAAGGTACAACTTTTGTCATAAGACCCCATACCAAATCTCATCCACTTAGCTCAAAGCGTTTTTGAGTTAATGTGTTTTCTGACTCGGGAAGGGTTAGAATGAAGTAATTTGTTAAAAATTTGATTTTATTTATTTATTTTTTCATTGATGTCGATATCTCGTATACTTCACTCAAAAAACAGTAAAGATAGTCAAATGGGTTTTTTGAGGCTGGTTATAAAAGAAAATAAAAATCGAAATTCGTCATAATATAAATTTTCGTTTGTAATTCTTATTCCTTTGAAATATTCTTTAATGAATTCTTATATATCAAGAAAATTTCTATGTATGACTAAATGGTTGTTTTGAAAGTAAAGGATATTAAAATTTGATCCGAGGAATAAATATTTCATTATTCATAAAAATGTAAATGCGATCATCAATTTTTTAGCAACATTTTATCAATAATTAGCTCTAACTATCGGTTTTAAAAAATCGTTTTTTGCAAACAACTTAAGTTAATTTAAAATGCAACGAACTTTTATTTGTACGCTATTTTATGACAACATATAATTCGAAATTTTAAGAACAAAAAAAATTTACTAGCCGGAGAAATTTTCAGGATGTAACAAAAAACAAATTCTCTTTTAATCCGCGAAAATTGCGGGAAAAGATTGTAGAGAGTTGGGGAGAAGTAACAAAGAATCATAAATATTCCATTTTTGTCGTAATAAACAAATTTTAATTCATAAATATTCTTTAAAATACTTATTATTTCCAGACTTTAAATTCTTTCCAGACTATTCATTCTCTTTGTAATCTAGAAATCCTTATCGCTGGTTTCGATTTGTTATCGTACAAACATGGCGATTCAGGATTAAAAAATACTATCTTTCCCTATTGCCATAGCAATATAAACTCAAAGGTCTTTCTTCGGCAATAATAAGTTTATAATATAAAATAAATTGTCATTTTTAAATGCTGATTAAGAGGCTTCAAAAAATTCCCTTTTTTGCCTTCAATTTGGAAGCAAAATATTTCATTTATGGTTTACATGTTTTTTTTTGTAACTTATACAATAATGAAATGATTACCAATTCAGGTTAATCCGTTCGCTGTTATGGTTTAGTCAATAATTTGAATCATTTAACTAACTAGATTACTTCTTTGTTATAGCTTAACTATAATGAAGAAGAAATCATTTTATAACACGACTAATTATGAACTATAATGAATAAATGTGAGCTAATTGGATTGTAGGAGTGATTTACAAGTGAATCATGCGGCAACAAGCAAGTTAACCTTCACCCCAGTGCACCACACATGTATTTCTTCTCAAAATTTTAATCTAAAGCTGAATCATTCTAAAGCAGTAAAATTTGATCTAAAAATTCCATACAATCCATAAACATTTAATTTTTAAAAAGGAATTAATCAGACATAAAATCATTATGAAATTCAATTAAAAATTTTTAAAGCCAAACTTATAAAAGATGCATTGTTTTTAGTAGAGCGCTAATGCTGCTACCACTAAAACGCAGATGAACTGAACAAAATTAGAAGAATATTGTTTAATGCAAAAGATGAAAAAGAAAGAAAAGATGGATTCGGTCTGTAGACTTTCTCAAGGGTCACTCTCAGGAAGGGACCCAAACAAGAGATTTTTTTTTTCTATGAGGGGTCTGACTTTTATACAAAATACTGATCATTTCCTTCGTCATTTCAAAAAATAATATCATTTCTAAAAATTAACATTATATTCATTTTTAGTTGAATTTTCAAGATAACACATTCCCAAAACAGGAGGTGTCATCTAATTCTTTGTCTGAAGCCCACTACAGGCCAAAGTTGACTCTCCATATTTTCCTCAACTGACAGTATCTGACAAAATAGCCTCTATCGGTTTTCTCCTGTTTGATTCAAATCTTTTTCAACACCAGCTATATGGTGGGCAATTTTCAACTTAGTTTTTCCACTTTGCTTGTATAGGTTTTTATTGTTGTTGTTGTTTCTAATGGCACTTACCCTGATGCATAAGCGAATTCAAGCCGAATGAGTGTCTCTTGTTTTGCAGTAGCGTCAGCTAGGACCAAGAGTACGAATTAGCTACTCACTCATCACAGTCGCTTGCACAGCCCCTTTTTACAGGGGGGGGGCACATTCACACACCTCACAGATAGAACAGCCATGCTCTAACCGGGACTCGAACCGAATCCAGGAAACCCAGATCAAGAAGGAAACTCTCTACTCCTATGCCAAGACGCCGGCAGATAGGTTTTTATTGTTGTTATTGTTAGAAGTGATTCGTCATATCTAGATATATGATCCAACCATCTAATGCAAAATGCTTCTACTATTTTAACCATGCCAGGCTTCATAATTTTTTAAAACAAATTTCGTGATAATGCTCGATTTTCCAACTATTAATTTGCCTTATCGGGTCAAAGATCCTCTATATCTTTCAGAAATCTATTTGTATTTTTAATCGTCCAGCATTCAATACCATCAAATGCAATAAGTCTTATCAAAAAAATCTAATTAGATAGTAGAAAAAAACAAAATGCTGAGAGGTTCATATCAAATTTATAAAGTTCTTAGACTGGAAGATATATGGCATTGAACAGAACCGTCTTTTGAACCATTCTCTGGAATGGTTCTATCTCGGGTATGATTATGTACTAAGGCTTTTTGAAAATTGAAAGGGCACTCTTACTTTATGTTCCTTGAATCTTAGTGATCAACAATGCGGAGTTTTCGCACTTAATCCAAGAAATCCATTTTTGACTTTTCCTGTATTACTCCTTGACACTGCGGATCGCTTTAAGTTTCGTAATATTGTGAAGGGAATCGAACAAAAGCATTTTGACCTCCTACTACCAACTAATTTTATTCCAACTTTGGTACTGATTAACAAATTATAAATGTCACTATTAGCTTGACGGGTGTTATTTGAATATTTACAGTACGGAATGGAATAGTACAGTTACGGAAATATTACAGTTAATATTACGGAATAGTACAGTTACGGAAATATCCAGAATCCATACAATGAAAAATCCAACAAGCTAAGTAAAGACTCTCGATGCTTTAATCTACGCAAAAATATTGAAAATATATTCACATATTAGCAAGTAGCCAGTGGAAATGATCTGCGAAAATCAAAACATAAAGCAACAAACTGTTACTAAGAAACCGCAACGGCGCAGTGCACACAAGGAGAAATTGCTGAAAAATTTTTCATTCCCCCCCCTTCCATAAATCACTGATAAGTTCTATAAACTTATGCGCAATAAGAAAAATATTACAATACATCGATATGTTATCCCATCGGAGAAATTACTTGCCATCGACCGAACAACATTTTTCAGCCATTCTGCGCATGCGTTGCCTATTGGCCGTCTTATAACTGTACGAATGTAAGCCCAGCATAAACATATCAGTAAACCTAAACCAGAATGCGCATGAGTCTGCGCAGTAAGAATAATAATATCGAATGTGAAATTTTTCGGCTTCTTTGCCTTATTTGCTAACCAGTGTTAGAAAAGTTCACTACTAATGACGATTTAACCATATGAACTTGTATGAAATATCAAATATTTCGGGTTATAATGTGTTTTAATGTCTCATTTCTTTCGCGATGACTGACATTTGTCCACGGCCGTGCAGTCGGCTTGCCACTGCGGCCATTTTAATAATAATTGGCGTTATCCAACTGTTAGCAGGTGTCATTCTTCTGAAATCCAAATATGCTGAACTGCTGTCTGGTCCCGATTTCATGACTGGATCATCCGTGAGTATTTCTTCGAAAATTTAATAATTTATTATTATAATGCAAATTACAGAAATATTTGTAATATTACTTCTGTTTGATATAAATATCGTATAGTGGTTTTTGTTTATTTAAATTATAATTACACCGAAGATTTAATTTGATTTCTTTTAGCAATAAATATCTAAAATTTTAGTTGGTGGAGTAAAATGTGAGAGGAAAAAGAAAATTGAAAGAAAATACATAACATAAATCCTGCATCTATTATTACTATTGTATTACAACGAGATGCATTTATAATCCGAACCAATGCCCACGATGTTAATACAGCTATTTTTGAAAAACTTAGCCAAGGATATTTTATAGATATAGTTATATTAAACTCATTATGTGAGAAACAAAACGATACAAAAAAATTCAATAGGAGCATCTTACAAAAATTAATTATTCATAGGTTGTGATTCTTTGTAAATTGTAATCCAAATTCTGGACTTTACTGCAAGCTGTAATCTTAGATTATAATTTGTTATTGTGAAACTGAAATCCATAAAATTATCGTTGGTTTTCAGCTTAACGAGAAGGTACAGGATGAATGCGAAAAGCAGTTCAATTTTTAAAAATTAGTCTAAAATAATTCAAGTATGCCATGAAAATAATGAAATTATTGAACACATCATCAAAAAAGTTTACTTTTTCATGAAGTAAAATGAAAGTACACACATTTCAAAAATAATTTTAAGCCCTTGCCTACTGTATTAAATAAATGCTGTTAATAGAAATTATGAATTCATAATTTAATTGTTTCTTTTATCATGATACTGAATTTTTTATGTTCTTTTATGCAAAGATAAAGTATAATCTTTAAAATATTTAATCTTGAGATTTTGACGAATTTCTTCATTGAAGCACCCCCTGAATTAAGGGAAACAAATTTTTCGAATTATACCTATCTGAAGACCGCCTCTACAACACATTTATATGAAATCCATTCACAAGAAATTTGTCCGTCTGTCTGAATGCAAGTGAAAGTATCACTTTCCAATGGAAAACGCTGAAAGAATCAGTTCATTTAGCATCTAAAAAATAACTCTATATCAAATCTCGAACCATTTTTTAAAAAAAAGTCGATCGCCTATCGATTTGTACTTTTATACACATGTAAACAGGGTAAATAAAATGTAATGACTTTAAATAAATGAGATTTAATCCGCAATCATGTCACTAAAGTTTTAATTTTGGGACAAATTTTTTTTCTTCCAATTTTTCAATTTCAAAAAATGAAAAAAATGCATACTCAATTTTCTTCACTCTACTACGAGTTTTGAAACAAAATTTTATACAAAATCTACAAAGTTGTGGAAAGACTCATTGCAAAATTTTAACGAGTCGTTGAAACTCTGAAAATTAAAAATCTGAGTATCCATGGCCTTTAACCCTTTGCCCAAGGTCGGCAATCTGTATGTATAAGGGAAAGAAAGAGTGAGCAAAAAAAAAAAAAAGTGTGTGTGTGTGTGTGTGTGTGTGTGTGTGTGTGCTTACTGAGTACCAGAATAGATCGGTTAAAAATGTTCTTCTTTTGCATTTAAGTAAGAGTGAAAAAGTGGTCTATTAATCATATTTGCCATAAAAAAAATTCTTTCGTTGATGTATACAACCCCACCTTCCATTTTTGTTCCATTTTCCAGATACAAAAACAGTTCTTTGTCTCTTGAAAAACATGGACCGGTTTATAAGGTACTTAATATGTTGTCTATTATTGAGATAAAATTTTTGTCCCTATTTAGATTCGTTAGTCTGTTGTTTAAAATTGTTTTTCGGTTATTGATAGGATCGAATGCGAAGATCTTTCCTGTCTGTGAAAATTTAATATTGATCTTATATAAACAATTTTTCATTTTCTTATTTTCACTTGATTTTTATTTTAACCCCTTAACCGGTTTGCCCGTACACCGTACGTGCATCGATTTATCGAATTCTGATAGTTGTAAACAAATAAACCATTCATAACAATTGTAATTCAATAGTAAAATAATTTCGAGTGCGTAGATAAGTCAAGTATTCGATGGATTTCCATTTGAATCAAAATAAGAAATTATTCCCAAAATAGAAGGTGTCATCTTATGAGATAGTAGAGAAAATAAACCAGTTAAGGGGGTAAAGAATAAAACGTTTTTCTTTTTATTTCTCACGGTTAGTAATCAAATTCTATTTGAGTCTTTTTATTAAAATGAATATTTTTTTCTAATCGTTTTCTTTTGCTAAGGGATTTTTCTTTCTTGACGAATCTGTGATTTCGATGACTATACGAGATATTTTGTTCTCATCAGCCCCGACTTGTTTTATAAAAATATCCTTTCGACACAAAATACCAAAATTTGGTTCCTATAATATAGAAATGCTGCCAAAATATGTCTTTAAATTTGCTAGAGGCTGATCAATGACTATTCAAAAACATCGATTATGATAATGAAAATATAGATGAAACTTTTTGGACATAAGATTATTTTAAATTTAGATATAAAATTAATAAATATTAGTCATAAATAAAGATTTCTTAAAATGTACCTCAGATGAAAACTCTCATAGCCATTCCAAATACATCTACTTCATTTCACTAATGAACAATTGCAAATATTTCTATTAGTACAATAGCATCATTTTACTGGGTAGTAAACACAGAAGATAATTTTGAATGTTAAAGATATATAATTTAACTGATTTTGATTAATTTAATTAAAAATACGAAATAATAATTATATAATTTGATAATAATAAGTATATAATTTAATGCCGACGTATTGGCACAGAGGTAAAGCGTCTTTCTCGTGAACTGAGCTTCCTGGGTTCGAGTCCCGGTTAGGGTATAGTTGTTCTTCTGTGAGCTATCTGTAAGTGTGTGACTGTGCCCCCCTGTAAAAAGGCACGATACAAGCGAATGTGATGAATATGTTGTCAAGTCGTACTCTTGGACCTAGTTGGCGCAATTTCAAAAGCAAGAGACGCTCATTCGGCTTAAAAACGCTAAAGGCCGTCAGCGATCTTGTCCATAGCAAGTGTCATTACTAACAACATATAATTTAATAATAGGTACATAATTTAACTTAATTTTACAATATATGTTTGAATTGGTCGGCGTTGTAACGTTTCAGTTCGTTTATCATATTAAGCGAAACAGTTGGTGACCATTGAAAAACTCGAATAATTTCGATTTGTTTATATTTTGAATAATACATCCCGAATTGTCCTGTTTATTTCTTTTAAACATATTGTTCATAATAAAATATTTTTAATGATTGAATTGATCAAAGAATGAGATTTTGAATAATTCTTTCTAATTTTTTCCCTATGTATTAAGTAATATGGGAATTATAAAGATCGTGTTTGAAGTATGCATAGTATGTGTTTTGATAATTATTTCTAATTCTGAAAGTGGTTTTAAAAAATAGGTGAAGTAAGTAAGCAGTTGTTTAAAGGTCACGGAGCTTTGACGAAAAGAGAAGGAGATCTTGTTTTTTGAATTTTCTACATAAATTAATTTTTATCATGTCGGAACATATTTTTTGGGAATGAGGTTTTCTGACGTCAACAAAAATCCGTAGGTGAAAAAAAATTATCTACACAAGCATCTCAAAAATTCAGCTTTTAATAACGCGTTGCCATTGAATTTACAAAAGCTCTGATTAAAAAAAATAAGTTAATAACTGCTGCAAATAAAATCTAGAAAAATGTCATTTTGAGCAGTCATTTGCCATATGAAGTCAAATAAATAGGAAATGAGATATTTTTTAATAACGATGAATGTGAGACAATGTTTCTTGGATCATTTGCAATACTAAAATGACTCATTCAACGAAATTCTTAAAAGGAATAAAAATGTAATTTAACTTGCACGAGCACGTGGTGCTTGGCCGTTCAAGAAATTATGTTCTGACATGATACATTGAAATATGCATAGCAGATTTCATTTTAATCTTTTTTTTTCATTTCATTTAAGAAAAATTATACTAAAGCTTATTCAAATTACAATCAAGTATTGTTTAAATTTCAGGATAGAATTCTTTGATAATTTTTAACAATTTTTGTTTTTGAAGTTGCGTATAAATAAATATGCTTTATTTTTTTCTCTATCGGTATACAAATTATAAAGAAAATGTTCTAATTGTCAAAAAAAATAATAATTCGAGACGAATTCTCTTGTTTTGGACTTACCTGTGTTCGAAAAATACATTTTTTGGCATTACATCTGTCCATCCATCCATTTCTCTTTCTATTTCTGACTGAATTAAAAATATTTTCAGCTAAAGTGATGAAATTTGATTATGGACTTAACATCAACTTCGTATATTTCTATCAAATTTAAATTAAATTCATTCAGAGAAAATTTTCATGCTTAGTTACCTGAATATAAGCTAACATAACGAAACTGAGGGCTAAATAAATGAAATTTGGTGCACAGATTTAGCATTGGAAGATAGTATAGTTTTGGAATCAAATAGATCCTATTAAATTTGGAATCAAATTTGTAAAGGGATGCCTTTCTATCAATCTTCTTTGTCATAAGCATGTAAATGCTATAACTGAAAAACACAAGGACATAAATACTTGAAATTTAATACGTAATTTTGGGATTAGATTTGTGGTTCTATCCAATTTGGGTTTCAATCGATTGTAAACAAAGCGTCTAAAAAACAAATTCGACTTTTCTGGTATTATTAATCGAATGCCAAGGATTAATCACCAAAAAAATCCCCAATAATCGCATGTTAGATGTATTAAAAAGCTAAATACACGTAAAAAAACAAATATTTCGCAACTATTGTTCTCCAATGACCATAGAGGGCATTCGCGGCGTAATCTAGGCTCATTTTATGTGGGCTGAGAAGGTTAACACCTCTGAGAAATTGTGCGAGAAAGTTTGGGGGGGATTACTCCTCTTGTTTCCTTTGTGTTTATTTTCTAAAATATCGCCCATGTTAACTTTGTATATCAATATTTCCATTATATAAAAAAATTAAGTAATTAGTGATTTGCTAATAATTTTATTTTTTAAAAATAGACCGTCTTTCTTGAATATAATCCGCTGTTATGTGTTTTGTTATATCTGTTTGTCGCAATATTTTTTAATTTAAAAAACTGTATATGAAAATATTTAAATTTATATAAAACTATGTTTTACCTGCGACTTCGTACGCATATGAAAGCATAGAACTAACCTAAAACAATTTATTTACTCTGTGAAGCTCGAATAAAGCAAAACGTTAAATTAAGTCCATGTTTCTTTAAAATCAAATCAAGTCTATGTCATTTATCGATCGGGATTAAGATAGATACAACAATTTATACACATATTTTATAAACTTTCGGTTAAAAGGAAAATAGTTTCCAACAATCAGAACGCACTGCGCATGCGCGAATTTTCAAGCCAATCGTGGCGTGAATTTTCTACGCAAATTGGGGTGATGCAATACAGATCAGAAATTTTTAATTTCCTTTATTCTGTTTTAATTAGATTCAGAAGTACTTTAAGATGAATCGGAAAAAATTGATAATTTAAAAAATGTTAATTCTAAATATATCACAATCAGAAAATATACAGAATCGTTTGAAATAATCGCCCGAAAACATGTTAAACATGACCTCATTAGCGTGGGAAAAAACAAATTGAAGTCTTACTTATTTGGCGGTAGGGAAATAAAAAATTTTGGGAGGTGATGTTAGTTTTTAATTAATAAAAAATTAACCACTCATTTAATCGGAATAAATAGTAGCCTATGCCCTATTCTGGACTATAATCTAATTTCGTTCAGTTGTTCTGGCATAATTGACTAACATCGTCCATCCATCCAAACTTTCACATTAATAATAGTATGAATAAGGGAAGAGAAAACAATATTTCCTCTCACCTCTTTTCGAAAAACCACAAAAAAATGTATGGCTGACGGTTGATCTTTCCAGTTTACTAAAACAATTCCTCTGAATAATATTTAACTTAGTTTAACTTAATGCTATCATTAGTATTACTAGTAAAGCTGATCAAACATTTCCGGTTAGGTGGGATCAACACCGGCTCTCTGTTTTAATGTTATAAGCGGAAGTTCAGAAAATCTGATATTTTCAGATATGACAGAATTCTATTTGGAGCAGTATCCTTCGATATGTCACTACTGAATAAACATCCGATTGCGCTTACGAAAAATGAAATACTGTTGGCTGGTGTCCAATATATGTATTTCAACAAACCTGCTGTATGATGAGGATGAATTAAAGCCAGCTTTTATAGCAGCGCTTGAGGACAGATTTCTTCTTCCTGAGGGCTCTTTGGCGGCTAAACATGCTGCAAGAATCGTCTTCTATCATTGCGTTACATGAAAAGTGAGAACTGTTCAGCTTGGTAAAAATTTCTTGCTTTAAAAAATATCCAGTAGTAATTAACCCATAAATCAGAGCATCTTTTTATCTTTCATTTACTTACAAATCAACAATAAGATAATTGCTGTTGATATTCCCGTCGGAAGGTTAAATTTAGTAAATATGACACGCAAAGACGGATTGACGAAATTTTATATTCCTAAACAAAAAGCTCATTATCATTGACTTCTTCCAATTTTTAATTAACTGTTTCAAATTTCAAAACATTTTTAATTGAAACAAATTATAAATGATTTATTCCTATTTAATATTTGGAGAATTAGTCATGTATATATCAGTCATTGATAATATAATATTATGAATTATTAGATTGATATCAGTTAATGATTTATTTATTAAGTATCTACATAATTATTAAAATTAAATAAAAATCATGAACTTTAAAAAGTCATTAAAAATATTAATTTGCTATACCTGTCAAATAATTGAATAGATGATAAATAAGTCATTTTTTTAATTTATAGAATTTTTTTTTACCAGATCATATTTAGAATATGAATTCCGAGAAATAGGGACTCTTATTTAACCTTTTCGTTGGCATTGGGAAGATTACATCCCACCCACATTGTCTTACAGCTAACGCAGTGTCAGATAATAGACAGATATTCTTCAAAAATGTCTTGTTAGGTTCCAAGCAAAGAATTGTACAGTTCCAAATGTATGCTTAGCAGGCAAGGGAAACCATATATCAAAGAGGGTTCACAACACCAGACGATGTAGGCAATGTTGTGCAAAGGGACAAGAAAAGAGGATGCACTTCATGTACTTTTGTATATTGTAACATGGCTCACATTTTTCCAAGGCAAAAGTTTAAGCATACTTTGGCAAAAGTTAAGCAAAATAAAAAATATTTTTGTAAAAAATATAAATTTTTTGTAGGAAATTAACTATTAAGAGAAAGATTGGAAAGATTGCAGAAAATTGAACCAGAATAATTTGAGCTCTAAAATTTTTAATATTTAAACAAAGATTAAAATGAAATCTGCTTTGCATATTTCAATGTATCATGTCGGAACATCATTTCTTGAACGGCCAAGCACCATGTGCTCGTGCGAGTTACATTATATTTTTATTCATTTTCATAGTTTCATCGAATTGGGTCCCTTTAGTATTGCCAACGATCCAAAACACTTTGTCTCGCATTTACTGTTTAAAAAAAATATCCCATTTCCTACTTATTTCACTTCATTTAATCACGTGCTCAAAATAACATTTTTCTAGGTTTTATTCGCTTTTTTTAGATGCTCGTGCAATTGATGAATTTTTTTTTTTCATTTTTTTTTTCAGTTTTTCAATTTTTCACCTATGGATTCTTGTTGACGCCAGAAAACTTCATTCCCAAAACATCTTGTTCTGACATGATAAAAATAAACAGCAATAAACGATCTTAAGGAATAAAGAGCATTCCTTCGTTTCAGATTAGCTTCTTAATTGTCCTGAAGATGAGTCATTCGGAATTGAATCGTCATATTTTAAAACTAGTAAGAAAATTTTATATTTTATTTACAGAACATAGCAATCGGCTGTATATATGGCACCATCTCCAGCATTTGGAAAATCAACAACAAGAAAAAGTCTGTGAAAATTACTGCCAGGGTAAGTAGCAAAATATTATTTCGTTATCTTATAAAACTGTCTTTATTAAACTGTGATTAATCATGCGTATTTTTTAAAGAACTTTTTAAAAGGAATACACTTTCACAAACAACTTAGTAAGATCTGCTTGATGTACCGAGCTTTGTACTAGATATTTTCACGTTTATTTATAATCCTTTAAATTTTGCAAAACAATTTTTGACTGCAGCATCTTTCATTCACTTTTGTTTCGCCTTCGACCAGCAGTTAAACCTCTTTATTATTATGTCTTTTTATGCCCACATTTTGAACCATTACAACTTGATATAAAGGGTTAAGATGAAAAAGTTTAAAAGAAACCTTCAATTCTGTAGATATATTCTGCATGTTTAAACTAGCTACGCTTATTCATTTCCTACTATTAGTTCACACTCATTTTGTTTACATATATATCTTGTTCAAAAGCTGCATGATAAATATTGCTTGATTGATTAGTTGATTGAGGGGGAGCTATGGAACGGATTTTACTTTTAGAAAAAAGTATACTGAAATAACTTTTGTAATTTTTCTCGGAAAGTGGCGAAGAGCAGACATCCATTGATGATATATCTAGAGGTTATCCGTCTTCACTTGACTCAAAAATTAGTGAAATCCGACAAATGGTCAAGACTTGAGAAGTGTTTGTTTGGTCTTCCTGTTCATTTTAAATGTAGATTGTTTGTAGCTTTAATATGAAAAATCATTTTCTTTGATTTTAAAAAGGATTCAGATCAGTTTATGAAGTTGAAAATACTCGTTTTCCTTAGACAAAGGCTGAAATGTAAATATCTAGATTCGATTTAAAAGAGGCCTTAGAATTAAAATTCCTTTATCGTTATGCCTAAAACAAAACAAAAAAAATTTATTTGAAAAAAAAAAATCAATTTCTTTTATCTTTCCAAAAATGCAGTAAAGATAAGTGCTTCATCACACACACACACACACAAAAAAAAAAAAAACTTTATCGAAATTCTGTTTTTTTTAAACGAGTGGCAAATTTTTTTATGAAAAAAGTAAGCAACGCAATTTCTCTATTCAATCCAGAAAAATGTTTTGGCAACATTATTGCTGTCGGTGATCACGGTGAACGTGACTGCTGCAATGATTCTTATAATGGGGGACGGAAATAAGCTACTGAATTTGTATCTGGAGAATAGCAAACACAAGGCGATTGATTTTGCTAGCGAAATTTTAGCATATGGTAAGTACATGCATTTTTCTATAAATATTGTCATGTAGCAAATCTGATAAGAACGTTTTTAAAAAAATGGAATACCTACTAAAAAAATACCTACTACTAGTATTGACTTCTACTTTTTGCATATAATTTTCGTATTTTATGCTATTTAATTTTGAGTTCATCTTAAAAATAGTCCACTTATATTCCGACTGCATTAAGATTTGAGACAAAAGTGCAATTCCTTGCCAAATGTAACAAAATCATGCCCTTACCGCCCAAATAACTCGTTCATTGCTCGTCTTTTTAGATTGTCAGAAGAAAGAATAACAACACTCTTTTAGTTTTGTTTTTAAAAAATCGCCTTTGGCGACAAGACGTACATCTTAAATAAGTTAAAATAATACTTAACTATTGACTACCCTTTAAACCATTGTTGGAGGTGTCAATAATTAGATTAAAGAGCACGGGGTTGATCCGTAGAAGGACATTGCCCCCTTGGCGTACTTTTCAAAATCGCCAACTTCCCGCACTCTTACGTCTTATCACTTGAAGGAAGATATCCACCATCCAATCGGGTTGCCATATTTGGCTCTAAATTTCCTCGGCAAAAAGGGGGTGATGCTTTCTCCTAATTATGCCAAATAAGTGGTCTCTCAAATAATGCCAAATAAGTGAAAATTCGCCAAATGTATTTAAGTTATATTTGACAATAAATGCCTAAAAAGTTACAATTTGGCAATTGTATAGAATTTTACCATATTTTTTTACCTCAGACTTAATTAAAAAACGTATTTTCTGCCCATTTTCATTAGATGACAGTAGTAGAAATATGTTCCTATTCCAAAGTTTGTGGCAGCATCTTTGTATTGTTTTCCATTCTTTTGTATGCATTAGAAAGCCCTAATAAAAGCGTATCAGTTTGTACCAACATTTATACATGACGATAACTGCAATTGGGTCGAGTGAAAAGGTTTATGTATGCTTTACAGAGAGAGAGATCATTTAATAATTCATTGAAACACATTTTAAAAATGATTTTCTGTACTTGCGTATTAGACCGTCTTCGCCAACGGTTTAGTAACTCATTGGCGACGTTTTTAAATTTGATGATAAAGATCAACGGATTAATACGAAAGTACTTAGCCAATTTTTAAAATTATGGCATTTTTTGCTATAGTTGGTGGTTTAGCAGATTTGGCGATAAAGATGGACGGTCTAATACGCATGTATTTTATTTTCTCTGAATCTAAACGATTTAATCCATGCATTCAATAATTTTTTTTATAAATCACTTAATATATTTCCCTTCCTTGGCCATTCGTTTTATGAATGAGACTAATTTTATATGCAATTTGAAGGTGGGCATATCCAACAGTCAATGAATGAATAATCTATCGATAAGTGCAGATGTTGATAGAATTCGGTTGTAACGGCGACCAAACAAAGCCAAGAAATTTTTTTGCCAAATTATAAAAATAAGTGCATTATTATTTATTATGAAACATTTTGAACGTGCAAATCACATGCATATAATTTGGTGATTGAAATCACCAACTTGGCAAATGATAAGTACTGAGATGTTTTACTCATTTCTTGGTACTTACGTATTAGACAGTCTTCGCCAACGATAGCCAACAGTTTAATAACTTTTTGGCAAAGGATTTAAATTTATCGATAAAGATCAACGGATTATACCATTGCCGGATTGCCATAATTGGCAGTTTAGTAACTCGCAGGCGATTACTTCAAATTTGGCGGTAAAGTTGGACGGTGTAATACGTTAGTACCCATTTTTTTCCTTTTCCACCTCAAGGCTTATTTTTCTTTACCACTTTAAGTGTTTTGCATATATAGTTAATTTTTCCAAATACCAGCTTTTGCACTTTTTCTTTTCATTAACCATTAAATCGTCGGTACTTTTATGTTAGCCGGACGTCAGCGAAAAATCGCCAAATAATTTAGAATTCTGCCAAATTTCTTACAGCTATTTTAAAGCGAAAAATCCGTCAAATTTTTGGGGCTATTTTTCACTGACGCCAGGCTAACGGAAAAGTACCAAATCGTGAAAATGTTTAGCATTTTTTTTGCTGTTAATTGCAGCTGAACTATTCATTAACTCTTTTGGCAATGAAGAAATTAAGAACTCTTAAGCTTCCATTTAATAATACCAACGCGTTTTGGCTGAGTTTCTTGTTAGCGCCTATGAATCTGGAACGGCCATTACCATTCTTTACTTAAAAATAAGCCTTAACTTTATACTTTTTCATCAACAATAGAAGAATAATTCAGGACAAAATATTTAATAACAATAAAAATGAGGTAAGGTTTTTAAAAAACAATAATGGCATATATTGATGTGAAACATGCTTAAAATGTGTTTAAAATTAAGGTAACTGTCTACCTACGGAGGCAAATTTTTGAAAAATCTCTCTAATGTGCCCATTCAGTTCGTTGTCTGAATGAATGTGATTGCAAATAAGGAAAAATATTGATCAGGAAATTCTAGGCCAATTGAAATTCGATAAAATATGTCAATTTAAGTAAAATAGTGAAAATTTCAACAAAAAATTCTATTGCACATATTCCAATTATTTTTATACGCGACATACTAACAGGTATGGTGAAAAAAATAAGCTAGAATCTAAAGAATATGTGCATTTTCAAAAAAGGCTATCTCCAATCGAATATTTCTGTATTGAAAATTTCACAATTAATTGTTGAAAATTGCATTAGACAGCTCTGAATGAAATACTCAGTTCAAAGTTATATCTCTAGTTTATTATCTTTAGCACACTAAAAGTAACATAAATGAAAAATTTAAAGGTTATATATTCATAAGTTTTTAAGATATCATGTTTTACTTATGAAACTTTTTACGAAATCCAATAATACAGTGTTGAAAAGCAGATGCCATTACCAATCCTTTCGTCATTAAAACTACCCGAAACTTATTCTAATACGAGCAACTTGCTAATTGAACATATAATATAATATAATAAAATAAATTATAATTCAGGAAGGCAGGTATTTGAAAAAAATGTTATAAAACCTTCAACTACTTCCGGTTTCATTTTCAACTACATGTTGTTTATAAGATGTCACATATCTCGGTGTCTTTTTATCGTAGAATTAAAAAAAATCACAGATTTGGAAACCCAAATAAATGGGTTTTAGAATAAAACCTGAAAATTTTTCTACATCTTCACTTAAAACTGCCTTTTAAATGTAGACGTAAACATTCCATTGGTTGATCCAGAGAGAACATGACCCTCTTGGCGCACTTTTCAAAATCGCCAACTCGCCGCGCTCTTGCGTCTTATCTCCCAGAGGAAGATATCCTCAAACGGCAACATCGGGTCGCCATATTTGGCGCTAAATATCCTTGGCGAAAAGGGAGTGATGTTCTTTCCTCTCGCACCGTTCCGTTGATTAAAAATTGCTATAACTAAATTGGTATCATGGAAATGATATATTTTTATAATGAAAAATCATTTACCATTTACACTTTGCAATCCAATGGTGACTCTCACTCACCATTCAAGATGGTGCATCATTTTGACGTTTTTTATTATTTATTTAATCTTGATTGTTAAAAATAATTGCATAATAGTAAGAAAAAATAATTAAATATAAAGAGGATTGAAGAGTTACGCTCCATAGGCATAACATTGCCTTAAATTTTTTTTAAAAAAAATTCCTTGATTAATAATTTAAAATGTATTTGTTGCCTTAAGGTATCTGTCTACGTGCGGAGAAAAATTTTTGAAAAAACCATTTAATTATAAATTTTACTTTGTTTTCTAGGTCACTGCAAGTCAGAACAAGGATTATTACCATTAAAAAAGTTTTATTTGATTAGCAACTTAGTGAAATGGGGGAATTTAGCTAAAAAAAATAGAGAAAATTAGTGTAAAATGCAAAACATCCTAGCAGAAATTCTAATCAATATTTTCAAATTCTTTTTTAATAAAACATTTGTACAACTTTAGTGAAAGCAATGAACTAGGATCTAAGAAATATTTGCATTTATAAAAAAGTTATAGCAGTTCGAGTATTTTCTAACTCAAAATTTATCAAAATTCACTCATATTAACATTAAATAGCTCTCAACTAAAAACTGTTCATCTTAGAACTATAATCCTAGTTCATTGCCTTTAGAACAGTATAAATAACATGCATAAAGCATTTCATGAAAAAATATTCATAATTTTTTGAGTTATCATGTTTTGCGTATCAAAATTTTTATAAAAAGCAGTTTCTTAAAAAATGCATTTAAAGATTTTATTTATGTTTTATGAAAAATATCTTTATTTATCTTTGTTTAATATGTATCAAATTTATAGAATACATCTTCTTTGTTTACAATTTTATATGTTTTCATCTTTTTCATTGATTTTAATTTTTTTCTGGCAACTTTTGTGGTACTTAATGATTGCCTTTTTGACGTGACAATTCTTTCTTTATCATAAGAAAGTTTATCAGTGTATAATTACCAGGAGTTAATCCCAGTTCAGAAAAAATGTTGGACCATAAGATCTATGATTAAAAATTATTACTGACATTGACGATCCTAAGCGTAAGGTCTGGAGTTCCTCAAATACACCTTTTGGAAAAATCGTCCACAAAAGATTATTGAAGCTTTCATTAGCATTTTGAGTCTTATCGTTCAATCATTTTTTTAAATAAATTTGATCGTATAGCTGCAGGTATTTTGATTTAATAATTTTAATGATGTATTTTGGAAGGATTATGTTGCCCTCTTTCAACTTTTTTGCCACAAGGAAGTCCACGTTGGCTTTTACACTAACTGACCTTTATTGTTAGACACTGCCCATATATGGACTACTTAACACTAGTCCATGTATGAAACATTTATAAAATTCAAAACACTTGTTAAACAGTAAAATAAAGTATTGAGGTCAAACTAAGCAATATTCACTTAAAAAACTATATATTTATATAACAGGAAGCGAGCAGATGTTTTCAAACGTGAGCAATGTTTGAGAAACAACTGTTGCCAATATCCTTTGTATATTAAGAGCTGAAAACTAATACAAACTTAAGTGACGCATATAGTCTGTTATAACCTGGCAAAAAAAAAAAGAATTTATGATTTAAGGGGCGATATTTGATAAAAAGACGAAAAATATCAACTTCCGGTTTCGTTTTCGACTACTTTGAATTACTCAAATCTCCACATCTCCATTTCTAAAAATAGTAGAAGAAAAATAATAATAGATTTAGAAAGCTAAATAAATAAACTTAAAAAATAAAAAGAAATTGTGAATTTTGACCAAA
This sequence comes from Argiope argentata, assembly GCA_026289955.1. Classification (NCBI taxonomy): domain Eukaryota; kingdom Metazoa; phylum Arthropoda; class Arachnida; order Araneae; family Araneidae; genus Argiope; species Argiope argentata. The sequence continues at coordinate 10,012,996 of JAOUZG010040215.1, read as the reverse complement.
AGTGGCCTTTTAGACGTAGACGGATACCTTAAGTTTGAACTCTTTTTTTTAAAAAAATATGCTGTTAGAGTGCATTATTTCATCTTGAATTTTCGCAGCAGTATTTAGTTGTTTATAATTTTTTTGTCCTTTCTCTGTAAGGAAAGAATGATAAAACTAATTTTTACAAAGAAATTAATGCGTGTATCTGACTAAATGGTATTTAGGAAAGATTTAAGAATAATGTCCGTCTGCCAAAATTGTATCTTTTGGTGAGATTGGCAAATGCTGATGAAAATTTTTATTGCAACCCTGAAATGTTTACTGTAGTTTTTGTGGTAGTTAAAGATACAGACATCTGACACTTTTTTGGTAGTTGACATGACTTTGGCCTGCTTGTTGAGCAACCAGAGGCTACTTTTCCTTCCAGACATTATGACATTTCTTAGCAAATGACTAAATTTAACAAATTCCTTTCATTTACTTCCAGCATACATAACTTCAGTTTTTTCGCCCATCCTTTGTATTGTTGTATCTCTGGTGATTCTTTCCGGAAGGTGCATCGAGATTTGTCGAGACATCAGCGATAATAAAGCCAAGAACAGCGTGAGTTAACTTCTCTTATAAATAATTTATCACAATGGAATTTGATTCAGAAATTAGTTCAATAGAATACTTGAGAAGAAAGTAACCGACTAAAGTCATTTTGGTTTGCATACGTAAATGACATCGAAAAAGTGATTGTCATTATTCCAGCTCTAATTTTCGAATAAAATTACCTGGAAAAATGACAGCAATTTAGTCCAGAAAATAAGTTTATTGGAAACAGTAAACAGGTTTTAGTATGTTCATCCGAATTGAAGCATAAATTAATTTCTATATACTGTCATGAAAGAAATCTGTCGACTTTTAGTTGAGTGTCTGAATGAGTGACAGACATTTTATTATTTTATCCGTCGTTGTCATTAAAGAAATGCTACCCCATTCGCATGTTTCAAAAGTACACATTTATCTGTACATGCGTATTATTCCTTCTTTCCGACAACAATGCGCCAACCGTGCCAAATTTCATTTTGATGGCCAAAATTCTTTAATGCTTTTGAATACATGGCAAAACAATTTTGAAGCAGTAGTGATCTATTGGCGACCGTTTTTTGATTTGGCGAAAATGGTCGACGGGGTAATACGTATGTGCCCATTCATCTTGCAACCGGGGGTGGTATCCTAAATTTCAACAAATCAAAACTTTAGTTTCGTGTGATGCAGTCACAGCTTTGTTTTTGTTTGAAGCAGATTTCGTATGACTCGTACAACATCGCATGCCCGTTTCAAATGTGCAAAAAAAAAATGGAAATTTGGCTGAAACATTTCGATTGATGAATTACATCTTTACTTTCTTGCACAGTTAGCAGAGAGAAAGTATAGGAATCGTTATAAAAAAATTCGGACTCGAAATTTTGACGTATCTCCTCGTTTTAAACCTGAGTTCGAAAAGCCCATTTTTGGAAAATGCCCGTCTGTCTATGACAAAGATAATTCAAAAACATTTTGATCCAGAAGTATGAAATTTGTTATATGGTCTTTATACTGATTTTGATGTAGTTGTTTTCTAATTTTTGGCAAATTCCGTTCAGATAAGTCTATCGGTCCGAATCTTTGAACATTACTTGGCATAACAACTACAAAACGAAGTGATCTAGATAGATAAAATTCAATACTCAGATACTTTCTAGATTCCTATCGAATTTTGAGCTTAATTCAAAACTTTAAGTTTGTTCATCCTAGAGTTTATCTCCAATATGGTAACCTAAATGAGCCAGCAATTCTCCTAGTAACCTTATTTCTGATATTTTGTTTTGACGTACATTTATTATTGGCACAAGACTTCTTTGCATCCTTTCCAATGAAAAGCTCACATTAAAGTAAATTTCAAATTTTGCAACGAATTATTTTGTTTCGTGACTAGCAAGAATACTAATTATGGACTGGGTGCAAACAATGGGCCACAAATTCAATACCTATATCATTGATTATAATAAAATTCTTGTTAAAATATTTATACATGTCCTTTAATGTCTTATGCATGTCAATTTGAGGTACTTACGTATTATACCGTCTTCGCCAACGGTTTAGTAACTCATTGGCGACGGATTGAAATTTGGCGATAAAGATCAACGGATTACACCATTGCCAGATTGCCATAATTGGCGATTTAACAACTTATTGGCGACAATTTCAAATTTGTCAATAAAGTTGGACGGTATAATACATAAGTACCCAATTTGAATAATAAATAAAATGAGCCGATATTTGGTCATTTTAAGAGGGTTTTTTTTTTGTTTTTTGAAACACATATATTTTTTTTCTAGATTGCAAACAACGATTCTTACAATTGGGTTTTTGATCCAAAATCAAGCGGTAACGTAAAGGTGATTTGTGACACAATTGAAACGTCATCAGAATCCAATTCAGCTTCTGAAGATAGTGTTTTCGCTGAGGAGGACAGTTCTTATTCTCGGCGAAACTCAATCTTGGCCATCAGGAATATTCCAAGTCCACTGAACATGTGGAAAGAAAAGAGGAAAAGAATTCTTAAAGATTCGAATTGGAAGCACGAGCCATCTCGTCGAGATTTAGTACTCGAAAAACCCAATTTCTATGACTGCTCTCACGAAAAACTCATACCAAGAATTAAAGAATCATCTTTGAGGAGGGATTTAAATCCAAAATTTGGCGATTTAGAAAAAAAATCGTCGAAATCTTTCAAATCCATTCTAAAAAGGAGTTCATCCAGTCCAGTGTCTAGAGGAGCAGGATTTCATGCGAGTAATTCGATCGAAACCCGTAGAGTATACGACGGTGGGCAAGGAAGTAAGGATGAAAATCAAGAAAACAGATACTCTGGGCCTTTGAGAGCCCGTAAGACAACTTCTTCAAACAAAAACAAATCAAGCAAATCCACAAAAACGTGCGGAAAGTCTTTGAATCATGCAGAAGTAGCATATAATGAGGATTTGCATTTTGTAGATCCTATTGTATCGGAGCTAAAAGCTGAAACATTGAGAGAACTGAAACAAAAAGTAGCAAAGATTCTTCCAGGGGCGTCCATTGCTGTGATCAAATTACCAGACAGTAGTGAACAGAAAGAATGCAGGTCCATCTCTGAATGCTCAGAAGAGCTGCTCGAAAATGCAGGAAATCTGAAAGAGAAACCACCTCGCTCTGATATAGCCAGGTACAAACTGTTTACCAACTGTAGCGAAACTAGCACTTCATCAGGAAAGCAGCTACTTTCGGAAAAAACACCGGAATCTCTCCATGAATCGAGCTACTCATCAGGAAATTCATCTTATGTCCAAAGTGCTTACAAGAATAAAGGCACGAAAACTGGTCTCAGTGCAATCAGTAGAATTCGATCCAAATCTTTCGATTATGTGAATGAAGAGGAACCGCTTCAAAATCAAGATGAAAGCAAATGTTCTTCAATTAAGCTTGTGGATAATAAAAATATTCCTTTGGATTCTCAAAGGGTAAGTAAGCTTTCGATGTAAATTCAATCTTTACCAAAAATTCACTTTTCGGCCCCTTATTTTCTTTTGAAAAATTCAATCTACCATGCCACTTGTAATCGTTTTTAAAATATAATTATTTTTCGGTTCATGTATTCTAATTAACAGAAAAACAATTTCAGGCATTTTCTTATATCCCTGTTTTATTTTTTTTTAACGAAGTTGACTTTTTCAAAACACATACAGATACCATTTGACATTTTTATCAGCTTTTGTCTATGTAACACATACTAAAATAAAATTCAAGAAATTTTTCTCAAATTATTATTATTATTATTTTGATATGCACCTTTTTTAAAAAAAATTCAGTCCTTATCTCTTTAAACCAATTTGGCGTTTCATAGGTCACACTTACAATTTCACAATTTCCATTCATTCCCATTAATAACTTTATATTTAGAACCAAAAATTAATGTTTTAGGTCTAAATAACCAACCACAGAGACTGAACGAATCTCACGAGGAGCGAAGTGATCACCTAGCCAATATCGTTTACAAAGAAACATTATCAAACAAGCTGAATTTTATTTTCATTTCAGATTATGCAGACTTGTTAAGTGTGGAACATTGGGGTTAAGGACTTACTTATATATTTTTAAATTTTAAAACGGCTTTTCTATTGTATATTTTTTATGAGATGTTTTGTCTACATAACATACCTTTACCTTTTTAACAGTCTAAATATTTCTGAATGTGTTCCATAAAAGTTGTTTTGGGGTTATTTTTTGATGATTTTTAAATATATTTCAATTTCTACAATTAGCTCACTTTCCCTATATATATATATATATATATATATATATATATATATATATATATATATATATATATATATATATATATAATATGGATGTATATGTATAATATAGTTTAAATTTTCAATCGCTAATAAATTATTTTTTATTCATCCAATCAAGTTTAAGTAAATTTTTTAAAATTTATAGTGGATGACATTTGATGTTAATACATTTTTTTCAAATATTAAGTCATTAATTTTTTTATTAATTAATCAAAAACTTTCTCGCAAAAAAATCTTTATTTTTCCCGCCAAAAAATAAGAACCGAATTCAGTTTGTTTTTTTCCGCCACACTCATGAGGTTAGTCTTAACATGTTTTCGGTCGATTATTTTAAACGATATACGATTGCGAACGAAAACGATATACGAACAGTTTATTTTCGTAATGTTTGATGAGTTTAAAATTAAACATGGTAAATTAATCGATTTTTCGGATTCATTTTGAAGTATTTTCGAATTAAAATAATAGAGAATAAAAAAAAGTAAACATTTCTAATGTGTATTGCGTTACCCCACCTGACGTAGAAAATTCATGCATTTTGGATTGCCTCAATTGGAGCTTAATCCTCAATATGCATTTAAAATTCAACGCCAATAAAATTTTTTGATCAATCATTTATTGTAATTGCAATTGCTAGGCCAGGATTGTCTGGTTGGTAATGTGTTGGATTCGCGTCCTTTGGACTGCGGGTTCGAGCATCATATATAGAAAAGAGAATGGAAATTTATATTTTGCCGCTTAATATCATGATTCTATCATATTTATATTAATTGTAATTATTTAATAAAATAAAATTTTTCTTTGTTAATCTAAGAAGGAATTGATTTTAAAAAATTGGGTTTTTGTATGTTACTCGTTTTGTTTGATGTTGCGTGACATGCCCATGCCCTATCGGATGGTGACTAGATTCAATTTAAAGCTAATTTTTCCTGCTGGATGTTATACCACAGACAACGCTGTGAAGGTACTGCTAGTTGCGAATATTTCGTTATTTATTAGAAATTGTACTTAAAATTGATTTTTTTTCAGGCAAGTTCATCAAAACATCAGAACAAAAAATCGGATACTTCAAGAAAAATGTCGATGGCTTCTATTGCTGAAATTCCATCAGAAGAAGATTATTATTCTGATAGAAATTCAGTTTACAGTGCATCTGATTTTGACGATAGTTCGAAAATGAGAGACGAAAACTCTAACTTTAGAGTAAAAATGCCGCCATCTAATAGGCACATTCATTTAAGGAAAGCATCCAGAAGGAAATCGAGCTTAACTTCGAATAAATTACTCAAAAAGATGTGGTAAGTGATTTCTCCTTCATTGAACTACAAGTTAGATGAATACGAAAAGCAAATCTGAATTTTCGCAGTTTTTATTATGATATTAACTATTAATTTGGATGGATTCCAGTATCTATAATGTGCGACGAAAAATGAGGATGTAATTACCCCCTCTAGCCCCCATAAAAATTTAAACCTTAAATAAAGCTGTGAACTCGAGAAATACCAAGATTTTTATTTTCAGAATCTCGCGCATAAATTTTATTTTTATACTATAGTAAAGAAAATGGAATATGCATTTGGCAGCCGCCAATGAAATGAAGCCAAAATCTGACTCGTAACTGCCATTTTAACAAAAAGAGCGCCAAATTGCGTTTATATGCATATGAAAGTATAGATCGCTTAATTCCCAATCTCTTGACAAATTTGGTTAAAAATTCGATGAAAATCTGTAATTTGCATTTCATATTTGTGTACCAAATTTTTTCTTTTCATTCATATTCGGACAGCTAGAGAGACTTTCTGAGGATGGATTTAATTTAATAGAAACCTATGAATTTAATATAAGACCCCATTCTAAATTTTGTCGGACTAATAATTCAAAGCGTTTTTGAATTACCTTTTTGAGAGACGGATGTATTTCCGAAATTGTTTTTTCAAATTCGTAAAAAAGAAAGAAAAAAAAAAAAAAAACTGCAAAAATATTGAGATCGTTTTTTTCTTGGGAGGGGGGGATTGTAGTACTTTCTCTTCGTATACGAGAAAAGTATGTCTCATAATTCCTAAATCTGCCATTGCCACTGATAGAAAACAAGTTAGTGGCGAGGTGTGAGGTTGTTTTTTTTAAAATATTTACGGGTTCGGTTTGAAAACTAAAATTAAAATAATGCAAACGAATGATGAAGAGACTTCTTAAAAAAATTAAAGAATTTATTTAGAATTAAAGGGAAAATTTTACAAGGGGGAGTATTTACAAGGAAATAGGAAATGAGTTAAAACATGGATATATGAAAGAAACAGATAGCTAGATGATCCCCTCTAGGAGGACGTTAGAAAAAAAAAGTGCCTTATGTGGCTGAAACATATTACCGCTTAGTTAGCGAGCACGAAAGCGCAAAACGTCTTTATCGAACGATGATTAGTAGGCCTGTGTCTGAATATTGATTGAGAGGTGTTTCGAAAGATCGACAGATGACGTTGATCAGGAATGCTGTGTTAATTAAAATGATCGTCCTCATTTTAATTAATGAGAATTGTAAAAGAAAATGATCTAACCTTTTACAATTCTAGATATGAATCACGTCCTATAAAGAGACAACAGAATCAAATGATGGTAAAACAAAATAATTCCTTAGAATATTCTACATGCATTAAATTTCCTCCATTTTTTTCAATATTTGTTTTCTTTTAGGTCAACATCAGAACCTAAGATCAATGTATCTGATCTAATTGTAGATAAGGATTCACTTATTGGTTTGAGCGAAGAAGAATTGGTAGCTCGAACTTTCCGTATAAGATCTCTGCGGAAGGTAAGTTTTACAACTAACGTTCTTTCGGCAAAAAACATAGACCCGAACAATTATTACTAATAGATAGAATACATTGGATTAAATAGCAGCTTTCCGCTTTTCTTCTTCGAATGATGTTTTTGTTATATGAAAGCTTCATTTCAATCTCAGTAGATGGTGTGTGTCTTCGAAAAAACGAACCAAGAAACAAAATGGATTCGGGGAGTATCAGGTTTTGACAAAGTGAGGCTACATACTCAAATTTCTTTTTTAAAGTGTATATTCAATGTGTAAATTCGCAACTCTAAAATCAAAATTTATCACTAAAATTGGATTCAATTAAATAGTAATCCTAACAGAAGAAACGGAAGAAAATGTAATGCCAAATATTAAATAAAATTTAAATAAAAAAACGTTGAACGAAAATATTAGCACTAACTATTAATTTCATCCGTGAAAGGAGAATAAAACAAATCAGCATCAAATGTGCATATAAAAATTAGACATTATCCCGTTAGCCTTTGTTATTGATTCGCGCTTACGTCTACTTGCATTCCAAAAAAATTAATTAATATAAATATTAAAAAAAATTTCCCTTGGTTGCTGAATTTAAAACAGAAATTCAATTTTTAGAAAGTTGACAGTGGTGCAGACTAAAAGAGCGGGGATATTTTAACCCCCCATGGAATTATTAATGACAGTAGACGAATATATATTGTAATTATCGGAAGAGAAAGAATGAATATAAACAAAAGTGCCATCTTATTAGAATTATCACTTAGATTTTAACATTTGAATATTTGAGAACTTCTCGAGAACAGCCTAAAGATAGCAGCTATAGACGCAGAGAGATAGGACTATATATATATATATATATAATAGTTCTATTACTTGGTGCTTTTTTTTGGGACAGGGAATTTTGGACAAAGCATTAAAGCAGTTATATCGCCTTTAATCAAAATATGATGGAAAATGAAACAATATCACGACTTAAGTGGAATTTAAAAGTTGCTGAGACACTAATAACACTGAGTGACTAAAAATATTATATTCCATGTGCCACTTATAATCTCTACGCCACTGGGAGAACATTGTTGAAGATAGTAAAATGCGAAAGAACACTGTAATAAATTTTAGCATTTCTGTAATTTTTTAACATAATTCAGAAACACTCGAACTTTTTATCACTTTTTGTATTGTTGCCGCAATTTTTTATATAAATTTTTTTTTCTTAGACCGTTGAAGATCGTTTGAAAAAGAAAAAGGAATCTGAAAAGCAAGTGGCCTCTAACAGTTACTCGAGCGCTTCATAAACGAATTTAAAAAAAATACATGAAAATGTCGCTATTATTTGTATAGAAGATATCCAAATCGAAATGTTTTATCAAACTCAGAGTTCTAAAAATGTGTCTGTGGTGTTCTATTTATATGTTCAACAAGATTAAGAATCTGTGATGCAGTGTGTGAAATGTTTTATCAACAAATGTACTTTAGCTTATAGCGATTCTTCTTCAATTGTAATTAATAAAGTTAATTTATTTTGAGACTTCTAAATTTTTATCATTCTTTTTTCAAAATATAATAAGGATGATAAAAATGCAAACAATATAATTTTTCATCTTATTCTACAGCACATTCGATTGTTTGCATTTGTATAGAATATAATTTCATTATTTTATAAATTATTACTCACTTCAGGAGATCCGATATTTAACCAGGATTATTTAATTATATAATTTCCGATAAACTGTTTTTATAATTTCATTGTCTGACAACAAGGCCCTTATTTTGAATGTCATAGTTAGGTTCATCTAGCACAGGGGCCTCTCTATAGGAGACAGTTCAATAACATCAAAGTTTTAAAAACGTAAATATCCGGTTCATCTGTCTGCTAAATTTCGCGATACTTGAATTTCACTTGTATATGCCCTTTAAATTACGCATATAATAAATTGAATCCTACTTTAGCTTTCAATAAAGGAAGAAAGCCACGTGGTCAAATATTTGAGAAAACAATGAAATTAATCTTAATTTCATATCAATGTAATCTTTTGTTGAGAATTAGGCAAATAATTATTTTTGAAAAATGGCCAAATTCAAAAAAATTTCATATTATTAAAATGGTGTCATTAAATGGACATTTAAAAAAAAAATTGAAAAGATGTAAAATGTATGTTTGCGCAATAATATTTTCAGAAGTTATATTAGAAAAGCAACAACATTTTGATTATTTTTAATTTTATTAAAATTCACTTTAAGATTAATTATATTATCCTTTATGGTATTTTTTAGAATGTTGGAATTCTTGGGGGAAATGATTTGAATCTGCTTTATGAGCTCAAATTCGATTTTTATTCAGAAATAATAATTTTCTAAGATTTTCTGTAGCAATATTATTTTGCATTTTATCTTATTGAATTTAAATTAATTAATTTAAGATAATTTTGTATTTTTTCATGCTTTAAAACCCGTTTAGTAATAATTAAGCTTATCATAACAAAAATATAGTTTTAAAGAAATTACAGAATTATAACAAATAATTCAAATTTGAAAGAATATTTTCTGTTTATTGTAAGAGATTAGGCTCAAGTCCTTTTTAGTTCTTAAATTTGCTTTTCATTTGCTAAAATTTATATAACAGTGATCACGTGCACTCTCAAAAAATCTTCTTAATATCAGGGCAACAAGTGCAGGTTAAAATAAATCTAAAACAGAGGGGGGGGGGGAAATCTCACAATTACTCAAAAGGTTAAGGATAAAACCTTTATAATCATGTAGCATAAAGGTATATAAATGCTTTTCAAATTCAAACAATCCTCCGCGGTTTGGTAAAAACATAAAACACAAAATATTTCTAAATGCTGTATTTTCTGCACAAAATATTTTAAATGCATATTTTTAAAAATTTATCAATATTAGAAGATAAAATGTATTTGGCATGATTAAAAAGCTTGTTTAAGTTAAGTAGTTCAATTTTAATTATGGAAAAAAAATTAAATTTGTACATTTTTTTATTCAATCAATAATGCACTCAAATTTCATTCGTCAAGCTCAGTGTGTTTCTAAGTTATTATTGTGCTTAGATTGGTACGAAATATGGATATTTATCTAAATCTCTATGGATTTTTTTTGGTTGATAATAGTTTTTTAAATATAATTTGTAATCGAAAAAGTATCAACGTAATCTCCTTGCTAATTTCAATATACCATATATACCTTGGATATATACCAGAATTGAAGAGAATATTTATGAGGCTGATTATTTCATCAGTAATAATGAATGAAATGAAATGAAAATGAATTGAAATGAAATAAATAAGAAATGTGATATTTTTTTAAACAATAAATGCGAGACAAGTTTTTTTGGATCTTTGGCAATACTGAAAGTGACTCATTCAATGAAACAATCAAAATGAATAAAAACATAATTTAACTTGCACGAGCACGTGGTGCTCGGCCGTTCAAGAAATGTTCTGGTATGAAATATGCATGGCAGATTTCATTTTAATCTTTTTTTAATTAATTTTATTCATTTCTCTTTTACTTTCCTGCATACAAAATATAGAATAAATAATATAATAGTAAAAAAATTAAATTCGAGAATTTGATAAATCTCTGTATTTTAGACTTCATTGAGTTCGAAAAGCATTTTTGGAATTGTATTAATCCATCCGTTTGCTTAAGTCAAGGGTGACTCCAAAAAACTTTGAATTTGGCGAATTAAATTCAATATATGGTCTTCAAATTTGTTCATCAAATTTGTAATATTTTGTCAATATTCTTCAAGGTATTCGAGGCCTTACCCTAGGTCTAAAAGGTGGTCCTAGGTGTGCTGGTGGCAAGATCTCGGCTCGCGGACCGAAGAGTCTCAGGTTCGAGACCCGATACCACCGAAAAACTGTCGTGTAATGGGGTCTGTTGGACGTTAACCCTTTCGCGACGGCGCGCCTGTGCCACTCTTCGCTATTTTTCGCAACAGAGTGACTGACTATACTTCGCCACGTTTCCGCCGCCGTATCTAGATGACGTCAGCCTCTGTGGACGAAAAAGTGGCTGCCGTATATATACGGCGTCAGTCTCTGTGGACCAAAAAGTGGCTGCCGTATATATACGGCGTCAGCCGCTGTGGACGAAAAAGTGGCTGCCGTATATATACGGCGTCAGCCGCTGTGATGCATTAAGTGACTGCCGTATATATACGGCAACCGTCGCGAAAGGGTTAAATATGTCAAGCGAAACGTCCTCTTGCTGGTGTGGAGTGGAGATGAGGGTGCTAGCTCAGGTGTCGTCCTCGTCATCTGAGCGTGGTTTAAAATTACTAGGTCCATCCCCAAATAGCCGCAGTATTGCTTTACAACGGTACGTTAATATAACTAAATTAAAACTAGGTCTAAAACTTTATACGAGGAGAGGGGAATAACACTTTTCTTAAATAACGAGACATTTTTGGCTACCAGCTGGTTCATCAGCGATATTGATTATATATAATTTAAATCAAATCGTTTTGATAAAATCTCGTATTTAAGATTTTGTCAAATTATCAGACTTAAAAACCGTGCCAGTTTAAAAGTTGTATATATGTTCTGTTCATTGTATGCACGAACTTTTACAATTCTATGACCCCTTAACACTATTATGTTGGTTTCATCATTAAAGCCACTCTTTTTTTTTATTCCTCCTAAATTACATAGGTATTAAATAGTCTTTAGTTTTCAATTTAAGAAAATTATATAATCAAATATTAGCAGAAAAACTAAAATGAAAATATTGTTGTAAAATATATTTCAAAAGTATGTTTAAGAGTTAAGTAAAGAATTTTAAAGTAACAAAATTTGAATCATTGAAAAAATAATTTGATCAACTTAAAAATGGTGTAAAAATACTGTTTGTAAAGAAATAGTTTCGGGCGTTTGAGCGAAAAATGCTCCCATTTTTTTTTAATTAATTCAAATCTTAATTAAAATATTTTTACCATCTGCTTAGCGCAACATAACCAAATATGACTATTGCACACAAAAAAAGCACGAACAACAATAGCCATTAATTTGAATAGAATAAAATCAATCACTTCCATTCCCACCCTCCAAAGTATATCTGGATAATATTTGGCATATTTAGGTGGAATGGTCTGTCCTGAAGAAACAAAAACTCTGACTCCCACGCACACACATTCGCCTTCATACAATTAACAGATATACGAGAGAGCTTCGTAAAAATTGCTTTCCCCTCTTCCTTGCCTCTCTTTTTCTCTTTCTTTCTTTTTAATCTTACTTGACAGCATTTCATGACAATAATCAATTTAATACAATATTCGTGGAAAATTTAAAATTTTATTAATAGTAAATGAATTAATGTTAATTAACAGTGTTGTCAGAAGCCATTTAATTACGAGGGAGAAATATGATGAGATCTCGTATGAGAAGGGCAAGTGGAGCGTCGATTCTGCTTGCTGAACAAAGAGCATGCGCAGTTCCGACCACAGCTTCTTCCCGTTTTGTTTGGTTGCTATCGCGTTTGGCTTGAAGAAAGTAAGCTGCAATTTTGTTTGCAATTAAAATTCTTTCGGTTTGTTTACCATCGTTGCACGTGTTTGCTTGTCAAATACCATAAATTAGAAGGCGCTCCGATTTTACCGATTATATATGATTTATAAATGGTATAGCGTTTCTTTTGTCTTTTTTACTATTTAAATACATAGCTTTCGTATCAGCAGTTGAAGTATCATATTGGACATAAATAATTGATTTATTATATAAATAAACATTTCTAAATTTTGAGTATTTCTTTTGAAACACAAGACTGTATAAGTCAGTCATATTAACGAGATATCAGAACTCGGCTAACACATATAGTACGCTTTTTTCATTCTTCTGTGAAAGCAAAAACCATATTTTTAAGACCTAAAAGAAAAAGCTTTGTTGGCTTTTTATAATGATTCTGAAAGTGTTATGTAAAGCTAAACTTATCTCCATTTTTTAAAATTATCATATTATATATATTCAGTTTGTGTCCTAGTTCTTATGTTATTAAATCAATGCATACAGATTTCCTTTATGAATTTTTTTAAAAAATTATTCTTTAATAATTACCAAATATATTTTAGTTGTATTAATGGATTTTCAGTATGTATTATAAAAATCTGTTCTGAATTTTAATGGAATCATAACTAAATATCAATTAAATTAATGTAATTGGTATTATAGTTTATTTATAAAATGATTATTTTTTGTCGCATTCAATGTATGCAGATTTAAAAGTTAGAATACTTTGTTTTTATGATGGAACATTCATTGTTTTAAAGTTTTTGTATAAGTGGAAAGGAAATATAGAAGAATGGTGTAAAATTTTTATTTGTATTTTAGTCCAAAATAATATTTTATTCAAAATATTTGCCAGACAAAATACTTTATCAAAGAAACTTCCAACTTTAAAAATGTATATAATTATAATTAGATGATTTTGTTTAAAAAATAATATGGGATTTAATATTAACTTTTATAATCAGAAGCGAATTGTAAAAATTTTGAATCATTCTATTTAATTTATAAAAACTAGTTTTATCACATTTACTTTCTAAATTAATTTTTTCTTTTATAAATATGTGTATGTTAGTTTTGTTTTTTATTTGGAAACCTTTTTGTTAAATTGATTCAACATTAATTTTAAGATCATATATAGTAATATCAGTTGTTAAAATATATAGAATCACTATATAGTTGTTTTGCCATTGACAATCAACTAAGGAATTTTTCAAAAATAAATAAATCAATATGACTGATATGAAAATGAATAAATGAAAAACTCTTGATTTATTATAATTGCTTTTTGTAGAAACAGGTGGGCTGTCTTTCTTTTAAATGTCAATTTTAATGAAAATATGTTTATTTGCTTACTTATAGTGGCAATGGTATTATTTTTCATTTTTTAATCAATTGCTTGTAGTTTTTTTCATAAAATAATATTTATTATGAACTTTTTCTTAAAATAGGTTCTAATTTATCTTAGGAATCTTGAAATTTGTTTTTTTAATTATATGATTTAATTTTGTTTGTTTGTATGGATCTAATTACAATAAAAAATCTTAATATATCTCTATGCATAACAGGTTTTCAGCAAAATCATACTTAAATCATAGTTTTTGTAGATGGATTCTAAGGCAAAACATCTTTAAATAAATAAAGAATGATGGATACTGGACAAAATAATGGTACTGAATTTCCTTTGCAGTTACAGGTAATTTTTTTAAATATATATCCTACTAAATTTTATAATATTTGTCAACTAGATAGAATTTTATGCTAAACAATTTATGGTTTATTGGTAAAGATATATTTTTATTTATGATTTTACATTTTGAGATGGTATATTTGCAGCAATTCGTATGGGTTATGCTTGTATTGAACTTTAATTTTTGTCTTACAATAGACTTAATTATATTTCTAAATAAATTATATCAATAAAGGTTTTAAATAATAAATATTTTAACTAACTATGTTGCATGTTTTGCAAGCATTTAGAAAATATTTTCAGATTGTTTCTACCTAATTTTTTATAATTTCTTGAAACAGTGAATTTATAATTCCTTATATATTTCCTGCATTTTCATTTTATTCTTACTAACTTCCTATTTTCATCAAAGGAATATTTTTATTTAACAGGAATTGCTTCCATGTGGTTATTCCTACAAATTAAAGAAATGGACTCCATTTGAAAATAAACCAAATCATTTTGAAGCTGTAATACTTACAAATGTGTATACTGAAGAGGAAGCACAAGAATGGTGGCATGAATTTAATATAAAATCCAATACCACTATGCGAGTTAGAGCTACCTGTCCCAAAACTGGGAAGGTGAATACCTTTAAAATTTATTTACGTTGTCTTCATCAAGGTAGGTCTGAAAAATCAGAGAAGTCAGATTGTCATAAAAAATCTAAAACAGTAACTCTGATAAAAAGGAACACTAATTGTCCTGCAGGTATGATTGTTGCCATAAGGCGCCACATTAAATACTCTCGAAGTAAAATGAGGGATCCTGTTGACCCAGTACACCCTTGTGAAATTCAAATTCGTTTCGTGCACAATCATCCTACAAATAGTGCTGATTCTTTAAGATTTAGACCTGTGTCTAAAGAGGCTGAAGAAAGACTGCTTAGTCTGTACCAGATAGGCCATTCACCAGCCTCTGCATTAGAAATGCTGAAAATTGATTTGCAGATTAAATATGGATCATCTTATTCTCAAATAATTTCTGATCGATATCACTGTCCAGATAAATCATTTTGCTATCGATTGTACTATAAGCATTTTGGCAAAGATTATGCAGCTTCTTCAAAAAAAGATATCATTAATCTTTTGAATTCTAAAATTCAAGATTATAATTCTGACATGGGTCAGGTTTGCCTATGTATGGGTGCATCAGGGACAGACTATGCTGTTGCTGTCTGTACACCTCTAATGAAAAGGACCCATGCATTGCTACAATCTGGAACTATGGTTTATATTGAAACATGTGAATCACCTGGTAACAAAGAACGCACTGAGCATTATGTATTATTGATGGTTGCACATACTGCAGCAGGGGGCATTCCACTCGGAGCTATTTTATGCACCAATAACAACACAGCAATTCTTACTCTTGGTTTCCAGCTATTAAAACAATTATTACCTGAGCATGCATTTTTCTGTAGAAGTGAAACTGGCCCATATGCATTTATGATTGGGGATTCTGAAAGTCAACAAGCAGCTCTACGTAATGTGTGGCCTGGATCTGACATAGTAATTTGTGTATTTAGAATTTTGCAATATATGTGGAGGTGGTTATGGGATGAGAAACATAATATTCTGCGAGATCATCGATTGTATCTACTGTACCTTGTAAAAACTCTTTTGTTTGCATCAAGTGAATCTGAAATAGGGGAAAAGTATCAAACATTGTGTGCAGATAATATAAGTATTCTTTATCCTGCATATCTGCAGCAAGCTAATTGTTTGTGGGAAAAAAGGCATATGTGGGGCATTTGCTTCCATAGACTTTTGCCTATTCTAGGAGCTAATAACTATTATGAAGCAGCTGTCAGAGCATTAAAGGATAAAGTTTTTGAGCAAACTAAAGCTTTTAATACTATTCAGTTTTTAAATTATATTGTTACATGCTTAGATTCCTATTATAGGATTAAACTTTTAGACATACTTCACAATAAAGTGACTCATATTTTCCGTTCCCATTATCCAGATGGTATTCCAACTCATGTAGATAATGAAATCAAACAAGTTGCAGGAAATTATTTCCTTGTTCCAAGTGAGCTTGGAGATGGGAAAATACATACTGTTGATGTAGAATTAAATACTTGTTCTTGTTCTCTGGGCATGTCTGGAGCACTTTGCATTCACCAATATTGGGTATACCAGAAAATTCAGATGGAAATGTTCAAAGTTGGTAGTATTGATGATGAATTACGACAAAAACTTTTTGTTGTTGCAACAGGATCCTCTTTTATTGAAACTGCTGAATTTACTACAGAAGTTCCTCAATCTGTTTTAAGTGGAGTTATATCAAGTAATACAAGTTCTGGTGTTCATACTGAAAATAATGCTATTTCAAATGTAGAATGTATTTTTACTGAAACTAATTCTTCACATTCTGTTGACAGTAGTTCTACATCAAATGTTTTAGTACCTCTTGAAAATGGTCATAATATTGTTACATTACCTTCTGTTGCCACTCAAGTCTCCTCTAATGTGTTTATACACCCATCAACATGCATCATTGAAGTTTCTACAAACGAGACTGTTGATTCTTCCGCTGAAATGAGATCAGATAAAAATATTAAAAGCACAGATGATGGAAGGATTTCATCTTCTCCTGTTCACAAAACACCTGGAGATATAACAGAACATAAAGCACAAGAAGATAGCTCTGATATAGACAAAAGAATGGTATTTAACATTATACTTAATTGTATTAACTTAAGTATAAATTATGATGTACTTTCTATCTGTTGTTGAAGATTAAAAGATTTTAACATTTTAAACTTAAAATTTCTAATTTGGTAAGGTTTTTTTCTGTTAAAAAATAATAATTAAATTTTTTTTAGTTTTTCCATTTTATTTTTGTTAGGTACTTAATTCGTAATTGATATTTTGTTATTAAAGAAATTGTTTTATTGAAAATTATTACTACAAGAATGTTGGAAGTTTTAGCTGTTTATAAATTTTTATAAGTCAACTGTAATCCATGAGACAGCATTTAATCTGTGTTATTAATTTCTTCCAACTTCATTTTGCTTTGATCACTTTTAATATGCAGAATTTTTTCCCCATTCTCTGTAGCTTTTTATCGTAATTGTTTTGTTTCAGTAAACTTCAGTGTAATTTTAGTCATTTCATTCTTTCTGCTTCTGTGAATTTATCTTTCAGTAATATATATTAACTTTCTGCATGATTATTTTGTGTTAGAATAAAGTTCTGGAAAAATTTGAAGATTTCTGCCAACGAGTTAAAGATGGTCTTAGAAGTAACCCTAAAGATTTCTTGCCTGCTTTGGAAATAATGATGAAAACTCTTGAGAGAAAAGGCAATTCAAATGATCTACTTATCTCTGGTTTGAGCTTTTTTGGTGTTCTTTCTGGTAATTTGATTTTCATATTTTATCAAAAATCACAAGTTCTAAATGAATAAACTTATTTAATATATTTTCTTTTCATTCTTGAAAAATGGTTTATCAGATATAATACTTACCTGTGAACTCAGGCTGTCAAATTAAATTAATATTCTAAGGTTAAAAATAAAATGGATTGAAAAAAATGTTAAAAGTTTTTAATTGCATTTTGTTTACTTTCAATAATTTTTTCAATTTCTTGATGTTTTTTTGACCATTTATTAGTCAAAAGTTTTGTTTTCTCCCCTTAACTTTTATCTGCCCTTATATTAATGTTTTATGATTAATAAAATATATGTGTTTGTATAAGACATTGTTTATTGAGTTTTCTGCTATATTTTACAAGTTACATCTCTCAATTTTAACTGCACATAAAAATAATCAAATTAATCTCACAAAATTCAAATTTCAAAAATTTTTAATGAGATTATTACAATGGTAATATTTCAGGTAGCATTTAAGTTTAATTCTGTTCTAGTTAAATTCACAGAGCAAAATATTTAAAAATGTCACATGGTAGCATTTAAAATAGTATAAATGTTGTTATATTAAAAAGAGTATTCAACAAAATCAGTTTGTTAGAAAGAGTTCAGAAATTTTTTATTTATTATTGTTTTTTTTCCCCATAAATATAATTATTATTTTAAACAGTGGTACTGTGATGATACTTCATTATACAGAGGTTTTTAATTAGTTTAAATAGTTTTTAGAGATAAATTATCAGCTCATTTGTCAGTAAGTGTTCTATTAAAAAAGATTTTTATAATTGTCCATGGCTTTTTTCATTTCAGTTAAAATTAAATTTATGAAATATGAAATTTTTTTTAGTACAATTTACAAATAATTCAACATGATGAACTGTTACATTATATAAAAATATTTGTATTCAAACTTTCATTTTAAATTGAAAATCTTAATTAACTGATCATTGAAATTTAATGTTTCTATTATAATTCTTTCCAGCACCTTCTCTTGTACATAAAGGCAGAAGAAGAAGTAACACTTCTAAAGTAGTGCATACAGAAGAAATTGTTCCGAAAGTTCATGGCCGTCAAATGATAACCTATGGCAAGAAAAGAACATTTATATGTAATGGAGAGGAAAGAATGACTTCAGCATCTAATGAATCTTTTAAAGAAAGCTCTATACTTCCAAATGAAACATCTCTTCAACTTTTGACAAATAGTTAACAATTCATTATGTATAACACATACGTAATATCTGTCATATTTTAACTATTTGGATAAGCTTTGGTAGTAGGAAAAAGGCTTGGACATCCACAGAGTACGAGTGTGTACTATTCCTCATATATATATATATACATATATATATATAATAGGCAGCTAATTTTATTTGAGATAGTTTATCATAATAGCAAATTACTCATAAAAAAATTCTTTTCCTGAAAAGTTTAGAGCCCAATTATTAACAGACAAAGTACTAGAATAATTGGCTCTAACATTTAGCAGGGATAAGTAGACAACTACTTATCCCTGCTGATTTGAAGGTCTCCAAGCCCCCAAAATATATTTGTGTTGTTTGTATAATCTATATAATTGTTTTATACTTTAATTTGATTTATAAAGATTATATGCTTGAGAGTAATAAGTTTAGAGCCAGTTATCTTCAAAACATTTTTATCTTATCTAAACTGCCCAGCATTATGCATAATATTTTTTCTTTTCTTCAAATTCAGTTCAAGATCTTTGTACTTCAAATTTTTACGCTATAGATTAAATGACTCACAAGTCAACAGATACAGCAAGTTTTAATGGTTAAAATGAGTTAATTTTTTAAAAACTTTTTTTGTATAACGTTGCATTTAAATTTTTAAAACAATTTTGTAAAACACTGAAATGAATTTTTTTAAAAAGTAACTGACTATGATTTTTAAAAATTGTAATATTTGTTTTTTTTTTTTTCAAAATATTAATATAGCAATTAAAATGAAATAAATAAAAAGTTTTGAAAAATCTTAATAGGTGAGAAGGATCTCTAAATTTGCATTGCTTGAGAATCACTTACAAGGCTTAATACAGCAGTGTAAATGTCACAAATAGTATAAGATAGTAAGTTCAGAGAGACATAAGTTTGTTAGATAACATTTTTTATTGTAATTTTTAAAAAATAAAGATCTGCAAGTACAAATGCAAATAAACTGAACCTGAATAGTTTCAATTGCAATTTGAAGTTTAATTAAAATGAAACGTATTAAAAATATATTAAGATTCATTTAGAAACCAACTTATCATTAAAATAATGTCTATTCTATTTTTTTATATAATAAGAAAGAGTAAAGAAAAACTAGCGCATTTGCATAAAAAAAACATTGTTTTCAATTTAAAAAAATTCTGGGTTGAAATGAGATTGAAAACTTTTTCTATTGAAGATTATTCTGTGAGAATTTTTGAAATTTTGTCATAATTCCATCAGAAAATAAATGCTTTCTTTGAATATAATCTTTTTCATTCATTATCTTTAAGAAAAGGAATGAATAAATTTTGTTTAAAAGTTTTGTCTAAAAAGACAATCAAATAATTTCATAACATGTAATAGCTACAAAAGTTTTGCAAAACAGAAATATAAATGGAAATGTTCTGTATTTGATCAATTAAAATGGTACTTTCAACCCTTACAATTAATTCCTAATATTTCACTGAAATCTTGAAACTGCTTTTTTCTTTTAAAGAATATGTAATCATATTTTATTGCTATTACATTACTAAGCAGCTGCACTATTACACATTTATCATAAAATAGTTATCATTATTTCAAATATAATAAATAAAATGTTGTAAAGTAATTGGAGAAATGTTACAAACAGTATTATCTAAAAACAGATCTAATACAGCAAATGGAATTTAATATTTCAACATGAATTTGAGTATATTATTTGCTATTTTATTATCCAAGATTTTTTAAAATCATTTTTGAGTTTAGAGTGCAGTATTATGAGCATCATTTTAATATGCTTAAAACAATATATTATTGCTAAAAAAAACATAGAAAATTGCATCTTAGCACAGTGTTCAATAGCATTGTTTTATTTTTATAATATTACCGGTTATAAAAACAATATTACTAATATTCTAAATATTTAATGCAGATGTTATATAATTCTTACATCATACTAGGAATCTAAAAAATATATATATTTCTACTTTTTAAAAAATTATTTAATGAAAATGGACTCATTATCACAACAAATTCATAGTTTAGAGATAGAAACTAAGTTTTAAAAATATGGTTATGATGGACATTATTCTGAAATTAAATATTTTTCACATCTCTCCAATTCAAAGCGCAATCCATTTGCTTTATCACTTGTAATAAATGGCTCATTCACACCCAGTTATCTTAAACAGTTTTAAAACTGTTTAATTTAAAGAGTTAAAATTATTAACCAAAATTTATATCCCTAGAATAATTTTGAAATTATAAAGTTTTGATATTTCAAAAATATTGCATAAATGTTTGATAAGCTGAAAAAATGATATTTAACACATAAATGTAAAATTTTAACTAAACTCAGTATAAATCATAACAAATTATTATTTTTTTATTTACTCCCTTTGGTGATCAGTTTGCTTGCTGGAAATATTAGTTGTGTTTATTTTCAACTCATTTTCTAATATATTATTTCTTGTGTATTTGAACTTTCTTAATAGACTTAAATTCCATGACCCCAAAGTACATTAAAAACGTAAATATATGAAGTACTTTATTTTAATTACCTATTGTTATCTTGTAGCTATATTTTTTATTTTGCTGGATTCCTCATGTTCAGATAATAAGTGAAATTTTTTTTCTTTTTTTTTTTCGACAATGAAATTAAATATTTGACAAAACAGTGTGTACAGTTTCAATTTCATTGTAACAATGTAATCTTTTATTAAAAATTATAAAACAAATTATAATTTTAAAAAAATAGTTCCTAAAAGCCATGAACAATTGCATAGTAATTAAATAAGCATTATTGTGTAGCTAAATTTTAAAATGATGTAAAAATCAGTTATGAAGTTGCTATAATATGTTGAAGAATTATCGTTCAAAATACTAGCAGCAATTTTAATTAAGTAAATTTTATAAAAATTGTTCCAAGATGCACATTTCTTTCGCTCAAATTGAATCTGTACCAAATTTAGTAGCTCAAATTCAAAATGCTTTAAACTATATTTGTATCACTGAAAAATACTAACATGCATGTTTCCTTTTATTTAGTAGCAATATTAAGAGAATAGCTTTATTTTCTATAATTTTTACAGCTATCGGGAAATTTTCTTTTTTCTTTCTTTTTTTTTATTCTTCAAAAATAAGTTTTAATTTTAAATATTTATCGTTTGATATGTACATGTATTTAAAATTTTTGAAATGAATTTCTTACATAGACAATCACATTATATTATTGCATAAATTTTTAAGAAAAATGTATTATGTATTTAACCTCAAATTTTAGCATATACATAAAATTTATGTATTGTTATACTGTTAATAGATTGTTTTAATTTTTTAAAATTCTGAATATAATGTGTATTTGGTTGCACAATAGAGGGGATATAAGACATTTCCTAAAGTATTTCACGAAATATAAAGAGACAACAATAGAGTTATTTAGATTGTCATTTCTAAAATTTTGTCAAAAGAAAAAAGTTTTGAAAATATCTTATTGGACAATCTATTGAATAAAATGTTCTAAAACATATATAAATATTTTTCTTATCAATTTAGTTTGAAAGGTCCAAAATTTTATCTATTCTTATTTCTGGTACTTTTTTTTTTTTTCAAAATCATATTTGAGTCTAGTCATTTTGAGGTAAATATTTTATATTTTGTGATTTTATTTATTTTTTTTTAAAAAAATTATTCTTTGTTGTATTTTTAAAATACTGCATTGAGCAATAATTGATAGTTAATTTTTTAATTAATTTGTAAATATTATTTCCATTTATGTGTTTGTATGAGATATACTGTTTGTGTATTATTATGAGGTAGTTAGATGGAACATTTTTATCAAGAAAATGTAAATGTCCTAGAAAATTGTTGTTGTGCATTCTGTTATTTTTATATGATTTCTTTTAATAAAAAGTTTTACATTTTTCTTATACTTTAATTGATTATAGACTAACTATATGTATTCGTTCTGCTATATTCTTTGCTATACTAGAAGCTATTTAAAAAAGTGTTAGCAAAAGAAAAATCACCAGTGCAATAATTACTTTAGTATTATTTTATTTAAAAAAAGGGTTTTTTTTTAATTTTTTTTTATTTGTTCAAGAGACAGATAATTAACTTTAATCCAGCATCTACTTATCCTGCAAATACTGCAGGTTGGAAGCCAATATATTTTCTGCCACAATCCATGATTTTCCCATATTAATGTGTTTATCTTTTACAACTACAGTTTTAAATTTTTCATACCGTTAGCATATAATAATAATATTAGCATATAATAATAATTTGTTTTGTTTAAAAATATTCAAATATGTTTGCAAATGCTTCATCTAAGTAATGATTTTTTTTTTAATCTACAGTCAGAGGATTACATTGAGTAGATATTTTTTATAAAGCTTTTCTTTGTTTTTATTAGCTAAATATGAGAATAAGCATAGGCTATTTTAATTTTTCCTGTGTGGAAAAATTAATAAAGCTCTATTAGTTTAAAAAATATTGTAGAAGTTTTTGCTTTCAAGATCTTTACATATAAAAAGAAGGTAGTGATTCATTCTATGAATCAAAATGGTATGGGTTTTTTCAGTTGAATTTCAATTCTCTTACTCAGCAAAAATTACTTTAAAAACTCAGCTCAGCTGAATTTAGTGAATATCAATACCTTATTCATGAAAATTTTCATTTCAATTAACGTTTAATAAATCAGGAATTTTATTCAAATATTTATAAACATAAAATATGATGATAACAAAAGAAAGCTCATAATTTAAAATACATCTGAGTTGTAGATAAAAATACTCCATTACTTTATAAAAAAAAACAACTATGTTTTATACAAACATTGATTAAATTAAATTTTACTGATAAATTTTGTGTATATGGCACAGTTGTGTTCAATTTAAGTGATTTGCCAACCAAGGTAAAGCATATAAAAAAACCCTTCTTTTAATAATTTGCCAGTTTAATCTAACATTTTAAAAATTGTTTAAATTTATCAGCATAGTAATGATGTATTCTAGATTTTTTCAATAAATTTTTTCCCAAAATATTCTTTTTTTATTATATATTTCAAAGGAAGAAAAAATTATGAAGTAAAATAATTCTGGAAAAATCAATAATAAATATTATATTGAATAATTTTCTTAGTTGTATATTAAAGCATTTGATTATAAGGAAATAATAAACGTTTAGTAAAAAATAACATTAAAATTTAATTTATAGGACTATCTGACAAGTAAAATAGGACATAACGAGTTAAAATAAATATTTCAATAAATTATAAATAATTAATTATACTTTTATTTGTTTAATAATGATTCAATATTTCAATGTAAACACATATGTAGCTTTATATGTTATCATTTATAAAATTCTTTATTTTAAAAAATATGTATTTATTTAGAAGTTGGGCTAATAGCATTTTGTAATCAATCAGGCTTTCAGCCAGGACAAAGAGTTTCAATTCATTCATCATATCAACAATTTTGTCATATGATAAAATAAATTGAAACTTATATGCAAGAAACTTTATATTAATTTCTTGATGTTTATATATCACAGAAAAAAATATAATCGAAATGGTATAAATTTTCCTATGAATTTAAGAGATGAAAGGTTTTAACATAGTGGAAATTAATGGGTAATTGAATAATAATGCTCCCGGATTTTGAAATGAAAATTTATTTTTTCAAAAGTTTTTAAATGAAAAGAATAAAATGTATATGGATTTAATATTCAATTGAATATGAAGTAATATATAAAGAAAACATAAATATTCTGTATTTCATTTCATATTACATCTCTATCTAATAGTAATATTTCAAAGGAATTTCAGGAAATTGCTGGATTGTAACGATTTACGTTGAAATTATTTAACACGAGGTTAAATTTTATATGTAATATTTCAAACATATTTCGTAATATTTTTTAAATAATAGTAATAGCCAATAAACTGCAAATTGAATCTTCATGAACTATCAACTTTTAAATTAAAAATAATAAAGCGCCACATTTTTTTTTTTTTTTTTTTTTTTTTTTTTGTAGAATTTTAAAATAAAAGTTACAAAAAATGGAAGGAAATCGAAGGTGGGTGAATTATTAGAATAACGTTCAAAAATTAACTCAATATGTAACTTTAATTTGATAACGTTCGATTGTACGGCCTTTGCAATTAAATAAAAGCATAAAATTGAATAACTAGTACAAAAAAAAATCTCGAACTTTCAGGCTGCTTAAAATTATGGGACTCTTAGAAAATTGTTTAGTTTACTTATTTAATAATTCGAACCCCTACATTGATATCAAGGGATTATTCAGCTTGGAGTGGCCAAATTCGGCAAATCAGCACATTTTGGACGATAAATGCTAGCAAAAAATAGATTCTAAATTAAAAAAAAAAAAAAAAAAAAAAAAAAAAAACTTTTTTTTATTGGTTAATATTAATACAAAGTAAAAAATAGTTTTTACCTTACTTTTAATTCACTGTTATCAATTTTTATTTCCGTATTGTTTTCCCTAATTGCAATTTGAACGATATTTTTAGTAATTTTTTTCAACTATATTTTTCAATGTTCTATTTACCAGATTTATATTTCTAGACACAAATTGCGATTATATTAAATATATTTATAATTAATTACATATAATTAAAAATAAATTAAGAAATAATTCAAACTGAACTAATTTAAAACACTAACATACTATGACCTTTCGAAATTCGAGTCTCCTTAAAATCTTTGAAAATTGCAAAATTGGATTGATTTGATTCAGAGGTATTTTTATGGCATATTTAACCTCAAATCACGCAAGAATTTTGAAAAATAATTTGAAGCACAGATACTAGAATACATTCCAGATTGATTGAGTAAACTGTCTTAATCCCAGTGATGGGAAAATGTTAGGCTTAATTATGTTAATTAATTTGGTTGATCATTAAACCTGGGAGAATGCTCTGCTTGAAAGATCTCTGATTATTATACAAATTCTTTAATTATGAATTGCGTTCCGCTTATTTTATCCCTTTTCAGTCTAGGTCATCAACATATCCCGGTTCATTCGATGGGAAAACATCCAAAGAAATGCGTATGCATGATTAACAAAGCAATTATTACGTCTCATGATATTTTTGAATGTTGGGGAATATTTTGATTTATAAAGCGCTAGTTAATAAATTGAATGACCTTATAATGCAAAATACACACACACACACCACTTATTTTCTAATATTTTGTTGGATGCGTTATTATTGGTAAGTAATGGTGTTATTATCAAAAGAAAGGAAGTATTGATATAGATTCATGAATAATTTCTATAAATGAAATATTGATATGCGTATCGCGAAACAATTTCCATTATACACTGTTATGTTTTGACTAATGATACTTTTGGGTCGGAATAGCCTAGTTGCAGTGGCGGATTTGGCGTTTCAGATGTTCGAGGCGCAATTCAATTTGAGGCCCCCCCCCCTCTCCTCCAGTAATATTTATAGCATGCACTCTTTATACATAATTTTCACTCTGTTAAGCTTTGAACCAGATTTTTTTTTGTGTTAAAAAAAGGAGGGTGAGAATTAGGCACATAAAATTAAAAATTAAAATCAATTTTTCCATACTGGACGGTATTTAAAATAATGATAAAGTTCAGGGAGTGTTTTTAAAAAACGCGCTATTTTGTACCATAGTTACGCAGTATTTGTCAAAGATACATGTCTGAAACTTTATTATACACCAAATCATTTACTATAGAATGGAGCTAATTTTCTCTATTGCTATTAAAAGCTCGGTTATGTTTTAAAACGTTATTAAAGCTCCGAATTTTAATAAATTTACGTTTTTCCCACTTTCTGAACAGTCATTTTCTTACTATTTCCAACTAATTCAACCGTTCTAATAAACAAACAATGCTAATGCTTTTTATTGAAAAACTGAGAAAATGGGTAAATTAATTTGCATTTAATTATTTAATTTTGTTTCAAATTAAATTTCTTAAAAATAAAATATATAAAAAGGAAAATAATAAAGAAAAGAAAAATACGTCTTTGGGTGGTTTAGCGAATAGTGCTAGGCCCCAACTCCCAATGTCATGGTTAGTAGCCGAGTAACATATCCGTTGGGCCAAAAGTGCACTTCGCTCCGAGGGATGTTATCTGGCTTATATTACAATTACCACACGTCAACTAATATTGATACTATTATTTATTAAACATTAGAAATATATTGAACTATAATAATAACAATGACAGTTTCTTCTTTTCGTATATTAAAAACAAATTAAATAGGAACCTTTCTAGCTTTAGCTTTAGCAAATTTATCAATTAGAGTTTCATACTCTAACAAATTGACTACATCATTTTCGATGAACGTCATGGACAAGTAACTTAAATTTAATTGTGATAAAGAATTCCTTAAATAATTTTTTACTCTTTTAAGCACCGAAAATGAGCGTTCACCACTTGCATTACAAATGGGAATAGTTAAAAATATTTTTAGAATTGTCTCTACATTAGGAAATGTTGACTACAGTCCTCCGATTATTAATTTGTACATATCAATAGGATTTGTAATTTTTCTTCTTTTATGAAGGCAATAAAATGTACAAGTTCATCTTTAAAATTTCTTGTCACAATATCATTTTCATATTTTGCTCATACGTTATCCACGCAGCCATTAAATTTGACATCGGACATATTAAAATAAAAAAAAATTCCAAAATCCAATAAAACTTCACTGTAAATCGAATTCCTTCGCGATAGATCTGCAATTAATACATCACAAATAACCTTGTGTACATTAATAACAAAATTTTCTTTTGAACTAAAATTTGTTTCGTTTAATGTTGTTTCATCAAATTGCAGTTTTCTTTTTCTTATCTGTGTTTCCCGATAGTTCCGGTTCTTGGTCAATGCATTGGCGCCGATCTCAATATCTTCGAAGTTGGTCCGGACAATCTTAATAAAATCGGATAGCGATTATTCCTGTAATATATTTGTTCTTATTCCTGTAACAGATTTCTTGTAAGCAGTAAATTATACTGTGTATCTTGCAATGATTTTCTTGTACTATTTATTCTTTGCATTAATTTATCCCATAAAACAGTTAATAAAGCTGTTTCATAATATTCGAAACATTCAGCTAATTTTTTTTTGCCTCCAATTTGCTTACAGGTTTTTCAGTATCCGACGTGCTAATTTTGGTTAGAATATTTTGGTTCTTTAATATTTTGATAATTACTTTTTAATGCAGAAACTTCGTCTGCTCTTGATAACCACCTAGTATCACTTATTTTTTTTAAATTTGGAGATTGTTTTTCTAAACTGTTACTAAACATATTAACATCGTCGAGTAGATGCCGAGAAATATAAATATAAATTCTGAATAAAATCAAAATATTTTAATGCACCAGAACATGATTCTGCTGCACATTTTCCTATTAAATTTAATGTATGGCTTACGCATGGTACGAAAACGGCTGTATTTATGTCCTGTTTTAGTCTTGCTTGAAGTCTACTGTATTTCCCTGCCATATTTGCCGTGTTATTGTAAGTTTGGCCCCTACAATTTTTAATATCTATAGACAAATCTTTTAAAAACTCAAGAATTATTTTTCTAAATATTCAGAATTATGGTTTTGAATATTAATAAAGCCGAAAAATCTTTCTTTTATGTCCCCATTTTTACTAACAAATCTCAAAATACAAGTAAGCTGGTCTACGTGAGATATATCAAGAGTAGAGTCCACAATTATTGAATAATAAATTGCTTCTTGAAGTTCAGCTATTAGATGTTTCTTAACTACATCGCTCATTAAACTTATGAATTCGTCGCATATCGTGTGAGATAAATAATTGACATTTCCACTCCCTGCATTGCTAAATTTTTCCAAATGCAATTTTAGATAACTGTCAAATTCTGCCAAATTATCAATGCAACTCAAGAAATGTCCTTTTCGATTGGAAGTTGAATCTTCTGTGTGGCCACGAAATGCTATTCCTAAACTCGCCAACAATATTACTGTCGCAATGACTCGCTGTAAAACAGCTCGCCAATAATTTTGTTCCGTGTCAACCTGCTGTTCTAAATGAGTATTTATACGTCCAGAAATAGACAAGCGTTTTTGTAGAGTCACCATAGATTTGATATGGTTCTGTGAAGTTTCGTGACCACTTAAGTCTCTTGCTAAATTTTTCCAATCACTAAATCCGGTTGAAAATTTCGTGTACGCATTAGAAAACATTTTACAAATATAACAATAAATGCACTTACTTGTAGCTAAATATACTAACCATTGGTGAAATTCTTTTGTGCCATTTGCTTTAATACAATAAAAATTCGTTTCGGAAACATTCCTATAATAGATTCGATTTCTATCTCCGTATTTTACTTTAAGACTTGTAATATTCCCAATATTACAAAGCTTATTTATCAAATAATGTTCAATCATTTTATCTGATAAGTTTGGTGGCCACAATGAAATGTCACTGGGAAACAAATACTTGTCTTTATGTTTACCACAGTCAGAATCAGCTATTTTATTTTGCTATATAAAAATACAAATTGTTGATTCTTATGATCCATTCTTAGATCGCTCATTAATTTCTTCGAATTCACATTCTGCTTCGGCTAGCTCATCGGTTTTTTCTTGTGCATATTCCGTTTTAGTTTGTTCGTCTGTCTTTTTAGGCTTGCATTTTATTTCATTTCGCTCACCAATTTCTTCGAATTCATTTTCAACTTCAACTTTCTCAGGGATTTTTTCTTGTGCACATTTCATTTCAGTACACTCATCAACCTTTTCAAATTCACATTGTATTTCAACTCGCTTATTAATTTGTTTCAATTTATATTCCACTTCTGATTGCGCATCGTTTTTTTCATGTGCATATTCAATTTCAATTTGCTCATTGGTTCTTTTAGGTACAAATGCAGCATCTGGTTGCTTAACTGCTCTTTCTGGCTCGTTTTCCATTTTAGCTCGTTTTTCAAACGTTATAATGAATTTATTGAGTAAATTTTGATATCGTTCAACATATTCATCTTTTACTTTTTGCGTTTCGAAGCACCCGATTCAAACTTTCTTTTCGGTGGCATGGCTAATACATTTTTAAAAAAATTAGTCGCATAAAAGATATTAGCTGGACTTAATACCCGTTCCTTTGCTTCCACCGATGACGATAGCAAACCTCTGAGGAGGGGAAAGGTCATGTGGTACCAAAGGGGGGGACCAAGAGAGGTCGAAGAGGAAGTGAACGAGACAGAAGATACTTGATCCATTTTCATGTTTTTTTTATTATTATTTTAATCCTTTCATGTAAATAATATGATAATCTAGAATTGGATTGTTTCCTGCAATCATTTCTACACAATCATCCCCATTGAAATATTTATATATCCGGTGTAGAAATGATTACAGGAAATAATAAAAGCATATTTCACTATACATATTATTATTTTAGAGCTAAATTTTGAGGCCCCTTAATTTATTAGCTCGAGGCCCGAGGCGCGCGCCTCATGCGCCTGTACGGAAATCCGCCACTGCTAGTTGAATAAGCATTGAACTCGTATTCCTTAGGTTGCGAATGCGAACCCCGCTGGCCGAAGACTCCCCGTGTGTGGTGATGGCCGGCACACGTTAAACTTATCGTGGTCATAAAGTTTTCCATGTCGAGAGTAATATCACTAGGGGTACTGAATCAGAGGTGATCGTTCTCTGTTACAGATCTAAATTACGATCCCTGGGTGAATGAATGAAATGCGTGAATGAAGTCGCCCCATAAAAAGAGTTTGTGACGTGTGTGAGCTAAAAGTCAGACTTCTGTCCTCGGATGCTCAGGGATTCTTACCCTCAGAAGCTACTGCACCCCTCCATCCGCTGCAAAGCGGATCACGACAACAACAACAACAATACTGTTACTTGTAAAAAATTTGCAAAATATTTATTCTGGGAGCGGAGGCTTCTCACAATAGATATAAGACTAGAAAAGTATTTAATTACAACTACAGATGTGTTATTAGTTATACAAATGTAGCACTGATGCTAAAAATACATAATAATATGTATTGCTAAAAACTTGTTACCTTCTTGTACAGTTTACAAGTTTTATTAATTTTTTTTAAAAAAAAATGCAATAAAATGAAGAAGTTATACTAATTTTAACTTGGCCTTTTGTTTATTTTGATGGTTACTTTTAATTAAAAAAATTTTAACTTTCGCTCTGGTGGTATTAAATTGCAGTTGAATAAATTATAAAAACTATGACACCAGACACATAAAAGTAGAAATTAAAATAAGCATGGTGTAAAAATGTTTCATAACAGCATATTAAATTTCTGGCCCCTTTGCTTATTTATACAGAATGATAATTCGACAATTTCAAATGAAAATCTCTGTACTGAGCCTGATGTGTAAATAAAAACAAATAGTAATTTTTGAAAGTAATCAAGTACAAATTATTTTGAGGTAGTTTAAATTACTTGATACTGAAAATTTAAAATTGGGTTAAAGTAAAAGGCAATTTCGTTCTAATGAGCTATTATTGCTCAAATTTAAACATTAGCTATTTAATTCTTTTATCAAAAATTATTTTTTTCTTTCCCACATGTCCTAAGAAGCAAGTTGTTAAATATAATGCCATTGGATTCTTAATATTTTTTTATCCCTCTTCGGCACTTTTTACTAACAATTTCAATAAAAATTATCTTTTTATTCATATTTGGTTCACAAAACAAGCTTTAATTGTTTAATGAAAACAAAAAAATTAAGGAATGTTCGAATTTCTAATTCTAGCACGATAATATTTTAACTAATTTGCTCCATACCATTAAAAAAAATCAGCAACGATAATAGCACACTAAATATGGGTTTCATATCATGACCATGAGCGTATTTATAAGGAGTCGAGTAACAAAAAATATTACAAGTTATTGTTTTAATTAAGTTAATGTAATTTAATAATAGATTTTAAAATTTATTGAAATTTGAGAAGAAAAAAAAAAAACCCGAGTCCAATAATATCCATGTCACTGAGAAGTTATTTTGTTTTAAATTTTAAAACAGTATAAAATGGTTTTCGAGCGGTAATATTCTTCGAATTTAAAGAGCAAAATTGTTTACATTTCAACTAATTTTTGAATAAAAAAATTGTAAAAATTCTCACACTTGAGTTCAGCTTAGGTTAATCATAAACTAAATCTAATTTGAGACGGGTCTCATAATTTTGATATCGCGGTCAGATGACAAGGACGGCATCTAAGCTGTCCCCCTTCCACTCCAGATTTTTCACCCTAGACCAGCGAGAGAACATTTAACCCTGAGGATTTAACGTGCAGCAGACCCTCTTGCACGAAGGTTCTTCAGTCAGAGCCTGAATAAGGCAGAAGAATACGGGTCAGTTTAGCAAGGTCTCAACGTCAGAGAGAGCCCCCAAAATCTAATAGAAAGTTTATTTTACGTTTCCTTCTTTAAATGAACTTTTTTCAATATTGCTTTTCAAAGACAAAAAAGACGAAGGGAGCCTCAAAGAAGTTTTTTCCCCGGGCCCCAATTAGTCGGTCCCTGTCTTCAGTGGAATAGGATATCGAACAAAAATCCTCACAGAATATTTAATACTGAAGAAATATCTAGGTGTCAATTTGAGCAAATCTATATCCAACAGTTTACCTTGTAAAACGCTGTGTTCGTTTTTTACATTACACATACCATAGTATATAGTTCACAGATAGTCAACCGCCTGTAATCTTTATCATGTTTAAAAGAAAACTACTTGTAATTTTTCTATTTACTTCAATTTCTTTAATTAAAAAAACATTCAATTTACAAAGCCGGAACCATACATTCAATCATGGAATTTTCCACTGCAACCAATTGAATAAAGTTTATTGCTAGCTGTTATTGAGACTTTTTCTTTTCTTTTGGTGTTGTTACTTGATGCACTAGTCATAGACACGCACACTGACAAAGTCTGCGATTTTATGCCGAATTAGTGCAGTAACTTCAGAGGGTAAAGGTCCCTGAGTACCCGAGGATAGAAGTCTGATATATGAAGACACTCACTTTCACAGCCCCTTTCTACATGGGGGGAGGGGGCTCTTTCACAAACCTCACAGATAAAACGCAAGGTTAAGAACAAACAATGCTCAAATCAACGAACCCGAGATGTTCGTATTACAGAGAAAGCGCAGTACTCACAGGCCAGGATGCCCCTTTAGAGTTATCTTTTTTACTTCCTTTCTACTCTAATTAACTTCTATTTATAATATTAGTATATACACTACTTAATATATTAGTAATATATGACGGATTTAAATAATAATTTATACATGTGATAAATGAATTTAAGATAAGTGCATAATTTGTTCTCATCGTTCTCAAATAATAATAAAAAAAAAGAAATAATAGCAAAAAAAAAGAATACAAGCAAACAAAAATCTACTGTATCAAATTTATCTCAATGAATAATAAAGATGAATAGGTAAGTGTAGGCCCTGTAACTATACATACTCATTGGTGTAACTAAGATTAGACAAGGCAGGGTAAGTGCCTTGGACGCCGTTGCCAAAGGACGCGAAATTGAAGAATAAATTAATATCATTGAAAAGAAAAAAAAAATCATTTATTTTTGAACTCCTCCACCATCCTTAATTTATGTTGAAATTCTCAGAGTTCAAGTCACTATTTAAATTTCTTGTGCCAAATTCGTTTCTGATGTTAACAATCTAGGAACGAATGTTTAAAAATAGTTTTATCAATAAATAAAGACAGATACAATGCCATTATATAAAACGCCCTGAAAATATAATAATAAACGCATCTTGAAAATATCATTTCTCAAATTAGATTCATCAGAGGGAAAGGTAAAAAATCAACAATGAACCGCGCCTGATATAAGCTCGTTACGGCATATTTTTACCCTCTTGAATCCACCCATTAACCGGCGAGAAATTTAATAGCGTTTAGAACAAGCTAAGACATTGTTAAGAAATTCTGTAAGGGAAACTGAATCAGAAGAGACGAAAATAAATTTCGCTTAAAATTAAAAGCGGTTAAGTGAAGTTAATTCATAATGTAACATTTTGGATCCTTTTAATTTTAGTTAAAAATTTCACGACGGAAAATAATTTAAATTAAAAAAAAGATACATTTCCAAAATTATATGTAGCTATTTAAAACGCACACACACACACGCATATATATATGTAAAAACATGAAAGATCATGCATTTTTCGGTTAGAAAACATTAGAGTTGAGTTTGAAAACGAATTCTTCGGTGGGAATTATATTTTGTCTTATGGACTAATCTAGTACGAATTTTTTTAACCGAAAAACTCGGGTTTATTTAACATACTATTTAATTATTACACACTATTTTACAGTGAATAATTAATAGACCTATTTCTTTATAGTACAAAACCTCATTGAAATTTAGAACACAAACAAAAGTATAAAACTCATTAAAATTCTAAATGTTTTTCAAATTGGAACTTCAATGTAGAATTCTTATTCTTATTTTTTTTTTAAATGTAGCATTTTTTTGTCTTCATTTCAGTTACAAGAAGTATATCTGAATTTTCAAAAAATTAATTTTGAACAAGTTTATTTTAGCAAACGACTTTAATTATTATCCCGTTCTTATTTTTTATATTTTAAATGATTGTGGCATCGATTGCTGCATTATTTTCACACATTTAACAAGGCCAATCTTCAAGTTTCTCTTCAAGCGTTGAAGCATTTCAACATCTACTAATTTTTTTACCACATTAAATTGCTCTGACTCTTTGTACCTCTTCTTTCCATTGGAACTGCTGGAAATGTTCTAAATCTCATCAGCGGACTCACTGCAGCTTCATTCAACTGTTTGAACAGACTTCATTAACTGTTAACTGACTGAAACTCCAATTTGTTTTTGTGAGTGCGCGCTCTCTTGTGTTTAATTTATATTTTGTTCTAAGTATTTGAAACAGGGGATAACAGCCACTGTTGCTATAAATCCCAATACCCTACTTCTTTCAAATTCAAATTAAATGAAAGAAAAGGAACGAATTTTCAACATATATTTTTTAATAAAAAAAATCTTAATTAATTTCCCAACTCAATATAAAAAGTAAAAAGAATTCAGAATCAATAATCAATTTAAATTTTACTTTACTGATTGATGTATCTAATTTGATAAAATAATTTTGTTTGTTCATTATATTTAAAAAATACTTTTGAATCGAATTTCTGACTCCTTCAATTTCTTATATTTCAATTTTCAAAATTGCAATCAAAAGGATATTTTATACTTTATTAGAAATTATTTCTAAATTTTGGCTTACGAAAATTTTTTCTTTCGGGCATTAAATTATATCTTTTTTTTTATTTTGTAAAATTTATAAAATTTGAGCCATTACTTTAGATTTGTTTTGATGAAGAAAGTTGCATCTTCATTTGTAAAGCATACATGAAATCTTATATAATAGTTGTCGTTCCAGTATTTAATATAAATCCTTAAGCTCGCCATTTTGCCTTGGTTCACTGTACGGATATCTATACGGATGTTTCTTAAACTACTTTTATGTGTATATTTCTTGACATTACCTAAAATAAAAAACATTTCAAACTCATTTACTTATTCTTTCTGCAATGTTTATTAACTATATAAGGCTGATGAGATTTTCAATAAAAATAATAAATCTAATTTGCTGAACACTTTTTTAATTCGAAACAAATAGGTAAATCAAATAATAAAATTATTATTAGCAAATTAAATGGCAGCAACTAAAAATTAAGCTTTGAATATAACGAATGATGTATTAAAAGAATATACAATTGAAACTGAGAGTTGAAAGCAACTAAAAATGAAGCCTTGTATATGTACAGTAGTTTTCAAAATAAAAAAGAAACATCTTTAAAATATATATTTAAAATGTATATATTTATATTTTAAAACTAAAAAGAAAAAAAAAATGTGTTTTTTTTAAAAAATAAATATATGACGAAAAGTTTAAAATAAAAAAAGAAATTAAAACTCTTGCTGTAAGCCTTTCAAAGTTCATGAAAGTTTACTTTTAAATAATATTTTAAAAACAAATTATAAATATAATCAACAATCAAATTACAATAATTTAGTGGGAATATAAAGCTAAGAATTTTTAAACTTAATATCTAAAGATAGTTTTTTTAAAAATATTATTGACGGCAAAAGGATCGGCCGCCAGGTTTATCAAATGTAAAATTATTAGGTAAGAATGTCAGGTAAATCGAGAATCAGTAACAATCTGCTTCTGATGTTGCAATAACCAGGATTTAACTTGATCCTAATCTCTATACAACTGCAAAGACCAATACCTACAAAATACACGGTTCCCCCAACCCCCTAAAAAACAGGTTACTGGCTATATTATGTACAATCGAGTATCAATATTAACCTGTACCTGATGCAAAGAAATTTGGTATCATATCCAATCCCAGATAAATAAATTAAGCTTAAATGATTATCATGCTATATTTCTTTGAATTCAAAATTCGCTTCTCCTCCAAATTAACAAAAAAATTAATAAAAGGTTGGGGGAATAAGATGAAATAGACATGCAACGTTACGTCAGGTAAAAAAGAAAAGAAATAAAAGCAATCTTTAAATAATTTTATTAGAAAATTTTTAAAAGTTAATTCTTAGTCTCTTAAGAAAGCACTGCTAAAAACAAAACAAAACCAAAAAAATCTTAAAATTAAAACATCACAAAAATTATATCATAAGTTATTTTAACTTTATACTGTTGAATGTGCGAGGTGGAATACAGGTAGTTGAGATGCATGGCCATTTACATCACCCAGAAATGGCGGAGGGAAGACTTATCTGACAGGCTAGTTATGTCTTCCAGCAACAGATGGCGGAAGCAGCAATAAATTTACGTCTTCTTTTTAGGCTACTGCGGATGATCATGTGACTTTCGTAAAGCGACGATATTCGTTGAAAGCTAAATTATAACATAACTCACATTGCTTGAAGAAAAAAAATCAGTAAAGTTTGATTATATAAAAACTTTGATTTCTGAAGTATAAATGCTCCATTGAAGTGCTGAGCCTGAAAAACAATTGTAACTTTTTGAACTCATTTCTTTGCGAAGGGATATCATCTGTGACGGTTTACTCCTCAGGTAGTTTATGAGCAGAATTGGCGCTTTATCGCTTGCTTCGTAAAGAGAGCAATTTATGTAAAGATGTAAAAAAAAGATTGATTTATAATCGGAAAAAGATAATGAGAAATATTTTTTTCTTTCTTTTTTAAAAAAATTTCTTTATTTTCATGGTTAAATATTATTTCTAACTTATTGTATGTTTAACTTTCCATGCCTTAGAAATTTTTATTGAAACGTTCATTAAATTAATCATTATTTACTCAACATTGAACTAGTGTAGTTAAAATTATAGATTTTTTTTTTGAATTTTAAGTAGTAATATTTGCTGCCAATAATAATGAATTCATAAAAGATTTTGTTAATATTTTTAAAATCATTTTCTTTGGTAAATATATTACAAGAAAAAAAATGTCGTTATTAGTTTTTGATTTAATTAAAAATAAAAGGAATCTATTTAATTAAGCTCAATAAAAAGAAACCAGCATCGTGGGTCTAGTAATAACCTTATCTGAAATATAAATCATAATTATTATTCACAAATTAATAAAAATATTTTCCAAAGTTTCGAATTAAAAAATATCTAGTGATAAAATTAATCCATTGTTGTTTGAAACGATTTTAATTTTTTTTTAATCCATATTTCAAATGTTTATTATTATTTCAATTAAAATTTTTACAATAAATTATTATCACAAAGAATATGATTTATTTTTCAAATTAATATCATGTTTTCGAATACATATTGTGTTTTACCTAAATTCAAATTTACTGAAATTCAATTTGCAACTAATTCATTTTTTTAAAAAAAGAATTAAACCATATACTTATGAAGCAATAATTGGACTCTTAAGAGTAGTTCTAAATCTAATCTGTCTGAAATATTCCAAGAACCTTAAAAACGACTTTTTACTTTTTTTTTTTTTTTTTTGTTAACCAAATAAATTTTTTCTCGAATAAGTCACTCATTGATAAATATCATTTTTTCAGGAGCAAATACTTTCTGGAAACAATTTTTGTGTTTTAACTTTGCTGAAATTTTACAAATCCACGATTTATTGTATTAAATTGATATAAATCAATGGAATGATGGCTATAAAATATTTTTAAATAAAGACAGAGAAATTTCCAACGCTAATTATTATTTTAAATTGTATTTCTTCTAATAAAAGCCAATAGATAACCCAGAAATTTATATATTTGTCCAAATTTGGATTAATTTTTTGGAATTTAGTATGACAACCTTTATAGAAATGAACTGTATTTTGTTTCATTATAACAAGCTAATTAATTATTCAATTAATTTTTTTGCTGAAAATTTAAGTAATATTTATGTAGTATGTAAAATAATTTCTATTATGTAATGCTAGTTACTTCTTTTTCCGTAAGATTCATCAGCAGATAAAGGTTTGAAACACTATAAAAAAGAGCTGAAAATATTGAATTAAAAAAAAATAGGGAAATGGCCTCCATTATGTGCATCAGAATGCATCAGACGTCAATACATAAAATGTAGGGTTAAATATTCTATTTTCATTCATGCAACAATTAAAAATATTTTCACTGAATACCAAACGGAATCCTCTGTTGTTGTTGTTACTAATGGCACTTGCTATGGATAAGCCCCCGCTGATACAGCAGTAGATTTAATCCGAAAGGAGCGTCTCTTCTTTTTGAAGTAGCGCCAACTAGGACCAAGGGTACGACTTAGTTACACACTCACCACATTTGCTTGCACAGCCCCTTTTCAAAGGGGGCGCAGTCACACATTTCACAGATAACACACAGAAGAACAACTATGCCCAAACCAGGACTCAAATCCGGGACTCTCAGAACAAGAGGATGACGCGTTACCTCTGTACCAGAAAGCCGGCCGGAACCCTCTTTTGGTATCTAGCCATTTAAGCATCTGAGCATCAAAATCAATCCAATATTTATTTTGTTTTGTAAATAAAAAAATTGGTTCACATTATTATTTATCATTAAAGAACTTCTTTACTGAATCCAAAATATATTTAGAAATAGTGTATTTTTTAAATTATTTATTTTATACAGATTAATTAATGAAAACTTTTTATTCATGTACATGTGGATCATGTACCATCTAGACATCCGTTATAGTATGTATCTGAAAATTTGATTGTTGTGATGTAAGAATTGAGCCAGGAGAGTCTATTTCAATAAGTTAGGAGAGGGACGTAAATCAAAATTGGCTAGACTTGATTGCATTCCGTTCCTTCATATCACCCCATTCATCAGGAAGGCGCGGTATATCAATAAAGGGAACACAGCGGGAAAATGTCTCAAATTCAGCTTATTCTCATTTATATATTATTCCTTTGCGACCCTTTCTTCATTTCCTACTTTTCTCCCTCTCAGCAAATTGAATCGCCTACCTGAGGTTGAAAGGATAGAGAAGACTTCTGACGAAACTCGGGATTATCTGAAAGTACGAAAAAGACAGTACCCCAAAAAAATCTAATGTATTTTTGGTAATAAATGTATAATTTATTATCAAATTTGGTTACACTTTATTTTATATAAGATAGAAATAAATAATGTTCCCTAATTATATTTCATGTGTTTTATATAAAACTCTGAATAATATGAAATAAAATCATGCTTTTTTTTTGTCTCTCTGTCTTGACAAGGATCAATAGAAAGAAGAAAAAATATGTAATAGCAGGCATTAGTAAGTTATTTGACAAAAAATAATTTAAAAAAAATCTAAATCGTATAAAGTTTTTAAAATTATTAAAAAATTATTAACATAAACTTTAAAAAAATGGTTAAGGGTAGGGAAAACAATAAAGCAGGGCTGAAAGTTTCATTTCTATCTACTGCTCAGGAGCTCTAAATCTCACATTAAGGATTTGATCAGAATGAAGTTTCAGTATAATATGAATATATGTTCATTATTAAAATCAGTGATGACAAATGACATCATCAAGCACAGATGTGTTAATTGTTTACGAATAGATTGGATAAACAGACATTAGCCATTTCAAAGCTCGTACTTTATGGCACTGAAAGCATACTCTTGTTCAATAGTTATGTATGCCATTCATTAATGAAATAGACTCTCATTTGCATAGAATACACTAAAATGTATGATTGGTAATTTGACAGTTTAATACTATGTAGCATTTCAGTATTTAGCTGGTGTCCTGGCATAGGGGCAGCGCGTTTTCTCCGACATCTGGGAGTCCCAATTTCGAATCCCGCTTGGGGCATGGTTGTTTTTCTGTAAGTTTTCTTCGGTTTATTCTATCTGTAAGGTGTATGAATGGTCCCCCCCCCCCTGTAAAAAGTGCGTGCACAAGCAATTCTGATGAGTTTGCTGCTAAGTCGTACTCTTGGCCCTAGTTGGCGCTACTTCAAAACAATAGACGCTCCTTTCGGCTTAAAACTCACTGATGCCTCATTTTGGTGAAGTTCGTCCCTGTCAAGTGCCGCTAATAACAAAAACAACATTTCAGTATCTATATAGCAAATACTAAAATTCAGTCTTTCATTTCTCTGTAGAATTATTGCATGGTCTTACATCTATGATATATTATACTTAGATAAAAGTCAGCGAGTGCTTTAATACAGGATGGTCTATTAATTCCTTATAACGCCTTTAAATTCAAAAAGGTCTCTCATACAGACAGGGAAGTAACGCGTACCTATAGTAAAGCGACTAAGCCTCATTTTATTGATCAAGTTACAGCCTCCCTTTTCTTCTTGTGCACAGTCGAACCCTCTTCTCTCCACCACTGAATTTTGCAATTAAATTTATGAACATTCTGTGACTTGAAAAAGAATTCGTCTAAAATTGAAAAAATGTTTTCGCTAGTACTATCACACAGTCTTTCCGAGTAAAGTAATGGAGAATTGAAATTTAAGTAATTAAAAAAGTAAATAATAATAATAATCAAAAAAGCAGTATCGGCATTTACAGCGTCCCTCTTTCTTATTCTCGTGTACAGTTCGACAGCCTTTCCATCACTGAATGAAGCAGCATCAACAATTGCAGTGTCCCTAGTTGCAAAATAAGGAAGTAACAAAAAATAACTCGAAAAATAAAATTTATCGGGCAAAAAACTAGTAAGAAAAATGTACGTTACAACATAATAAAAATAAAAATAAAGTTTCATGGGGCTATATGTAAAATTGGGGGAGGGATCTGCGATTAAAATCATGATTTGCGATTGAAAAAGGATTTGCCTTAAAATTAAAAAATGCATTCTCATATTCCTCACTCCCAGAATGAGTTTTTCAGGTTTATTATTATTAGTGTTTACTTTTTTCGTTGCTCAAATTTCAACTCACCATCACTTAACTCGGAAAGATTGTATGATAGTACTAGTGAATACTTTTTTCAATATAAGACTAATCCTTTTTCAGGTCACGGAATGTTCAAAATTTAATTGAAAATGTCTCCATTAATTTTGGAAATAACTATACGAAATTTTTACCTGTGTTTTTAATGTGGTATAGCTTACAATTTCCTAATTGTAGTTTTTGGACAATCTTCAAAAAAAATATATTCGTATTTGTCTTATTTCGCCGTTAAGAGCGCTGGAAAGATTACAATGCATTCAACATGATCACTTAGGCCACACGAAAGACTCTTAAAAAGGCTTTAACCACTTTGCGTATAC
Source organism: Argiope argentata (assembly GCA_026289955.1). Taxonomy (NCBI): domain Eukaryota; kingdom Metazoa; phylum Arthropoda; class Arachnida; order Araneae; family Araneidae; genus Argiope; species Argiope argentata. Next base: position 9,971,283 of record JAOUZG010040215.1, on the reverse strand, counting down.
TATAAATGTGTTGGAACGACTAACTCTAGAGTAATGGTAAAAACCGATTTGAAATTCTTTAACTATATATTAGACGGATTGATTGAAGTAAGAAGGAAATAGGTAACGATTTCTATTCTTAGCTTCAAAATAAAGTAATAGAGAATCCGTGAGCATTAAAATCGATCGCCAATGTTCTGTCACTGTCCACATTTGGCGAGACAGGAAACAAAAACTATTTCTTGATGTCAGCAGACACATTAGCGGGCTGTCATCTGGCGAGAAAGACGAGTGAGGTATGCCAATTTATCATCACTTTCGGCGAAAAGATGATTTTGATGAAGATTCTAAAGCTCATTGGCCGAAAACATATTACAAACGTAATTAAATTGCAACTCGTCTCTCGATTATGTAAAATTGGAATGAGTCGATGAAATATATATATTATAAACGAACTAATTAAATTGAAATTTGATTTACATGTTCTAATTTTTTTAATTAAAAATTTATTAGCGAATTTCAATTACTTTATTTAAAATATTAGTAGAGAAATTCGACACAGCTATCTTAATCGACATAATAAAAGTTAAATGCGGAAAATGATCAACATAAAAGCTTAAATAAACTATTATTCTTAAAAGTAATAATGTTATAAGTGAACTAGTATTATAACAAAGTATCTTTTGTTTCAGTGACTGTAAGAAGCGATAATTCGAGATACATTTCAAGACATGAATAAAATATATTTTTTGGATGGAAAAAAAATCTAGAATTTCATACATACAGATAAGAATGTCGAAAAGGTCGTCTGGATTCGACCAGGTAAAAAAAATAACGAGAAATATGGAAATGAGATTCTGTTTCTAAAAACTTTTATCCGAGTCCATCAGGACATCTGTCCCATGGAGAAGCCGTAAAAAGAAATCCTGTTTTCGATCGTACTCCAAATGTCCTTGGAGGATATAAATTTTTTGATTCTGTTTGTGATGGATTTCGACAGCAGTGCCATTTTTATATACATATATATTAAAGCTAGGATTCTTGTTTTTGCTTTTGTCAAGAATCTTTAATTACCTGCTCTGTGGATATTTTTTCTCGTAATTGATCAATCTATTAAATTGGATAATTGACCATTCTATTAATTTGGAAAATTGATCAATCTGTAATCTATACTATTATTATAAACGTGAAAGTTTGGATGGATGGACGATGTTAGACAATCACGTCAGAACAGCTGAACGAAATTGGATGAAATTTAGCACAGATAGATTAAAGTCTAGAACAGAACATAGGTTACTATTTTTTCAGGTTAATCCAGTGGTTAGTTTTTTATTAATTAGAAACTAACTCACTCGTTAAAAATCTTCATTTCCCAACCGCCAAATGAGGAAGACTTCAGTTTGTTTTGTTTTCTCCCCACGCTAATGAGGTTAGGCTTAACATGTTTTCAATCGGTTATTTCAAACGATTCTGTTTATTTTCTTAGTGTTTGAGGAATTTAAAACCAGACACTGTCAATTAATCGATCGTTCGGATTCATTCTGAAGTACTTTTGATTGTAAAACATGATAAAGAAATATAATAAATATTTAAAATAAAACATAATAAAGAAAATTAAAAATTTCTATTCTATATTGCATTACCCCAACTGGCTCAGAAATTCACGCATTTGTGTTGTCCAATTGGCGTTGGAAATTTAAGCATACATACGATTTGATAACATTTTACATTGTGATCAGATCGTCAGTTGTCACATATACACATCAAAATTTTCATGCGTAGGAAGTCGCGGGTAAAATCTAGTTTTGTATAATATTCGTCATGTCAATCATTTTTTAACTGTTTAGTAATTTTCTAAGCTTTTAACTACTATTAACCAAGTTTGTTAATAGAGTTAAATAATTCTATTCAAAGCTCTTTTTAAACCCGCTGGAATATTCTCTTCAAAACTGTCTCGCATATTTTCTAATGAACTCTACTCGTCAAAGAAAGCTTTACGTGATGTTGGCGTACAATAATGTCGATTTATTAACTGTTGGTTTAAATTGAGCTTTTTATTATGGTGTCATATTTGGAGAGTTATGTGGCGATTAATCCATGACAAAAGTAAATAGTATACAAAAATCGAATTTCTGTTTTAGACACGTTTTTCTCACCTGATTGAAACAAAAATGTGTCACAAAAATGCAGGTACGGTCACAAAATGTCACATCAAATTTGATATATTTAAAACATGGTAGTTTCGAATTATGCCTTTTTTTATATTTCTGAAAATATAGACCGACAGATAGTTAACCTATTATTGGATTTCGCTCAAAATTTGACAGATGTCTGCACATGAAATCTGTATACCGAATTTTATTTATATTGCCCTCTTCATTTTGTAATTACTATGCTAACTTATATTCAGACAGACGGACTTCTTCTGAACCACTTTTACTCACCGTATAACCGTAACCAAAACCTTTAACACCGTATTTAAACCTTATAACACCGTATTCCAAAATCCGTCTTGCTCTAAAAAATTTTTTTGAGTTATCTATGTTACAGTCAGAGAGACGGACATTTTCAAAAAATGTGTTTTTCTCACTAAGGTCTAAGACGTGGCAATTCGTCAAAATCTCAAATTCGATTTTTTTTAATGTTTACTTTCTACCTATATATCTGAGAAGTAGAAAATCTTTTTGTCTTTCTGTGTATCTGTACGTATACGAATAGATAAACATATATAGAGATAATTATTTAAAGACTTTCATTTCGGTTGTTGTTTTCCGCTTTACAACGGAAAGAGGGGTGCACTAGCGAGGGTATGGACCCCTAAGCACCCGAGGGCAGAAGTTAGCCTTTTAGCTCTCTCACACACACGTTCATACACATCATTTATGCATTTCATTCCTTCTTCTCAGATCGTCATTTAGATCTAGACCGGAGAACGATCACCTCTGACCTAGTACCTCCAGTGGTATTACTCTCGACATAAAGGACTTAGTGACCACGGCAGAGTGAACGTACCAGCCACCACCACGCACGCGGAATTTTCGGCCTGTGCGTACCCCACCGGCCGAACCTAACCTAAAGGAATACTCACAACCTAAGGAATACGAATCGAACGCTCTATCAACCAGGTTACCCCGGCATTTTCATTTCGATATCTTTTATTATAGTTTAAAGCTTGTGTAGTTGTGTGGTTGTTTTCCTTTGCAATCGAAATGTGAAATTATAAGGCGAAAAAATTGTAATAGCGAATCAAAAAATCTTCATGAACTCATACAGTAGTTCCAAGAAAATGAATCGCACCATAATTTTAATCTTGGGTAGGACGTAACCACGCAATAATCAGTCTTATCCGGCTGATCAAACTGAAGCTGTTCTTTGAACTCTGCCGGAACTCTAACAGTACGTACATTTGACCGAAGCCAATCTCGAGGAGTCAGCGTTCCCAATTTAATCAGCATCTTCCGTTCACCTTTTGGTCTGTTCATCTGCCTTTTTACGGGAAGATAAAACTAGATAAGAACTGTGCATCATCTATGGTTTTGGGTTTTACTGCCATTTATTGAGAAACCCGAACGTCGCTGCCTGCTGGTTAAATGAAATAAGGGATATTTTTATATGCATATAAATATATACTGTGTTTTGATTGAGAATTGGAGAGCAAAATTCTCAAAGTGTTTAATCATTGTAATCTTATTCTTCAGTAGTGGATTTTATTCATTAAACTAAAAAATTGTGGCAATTTCTAACATTTCATTTGTTTTTTTTATTTTCTTACATGTGATCCCCCGGAGAGGAACACCTAGAAAAGAAGGATGAGATACTTTCTGCATGGTGGTTAGATATCACCACCCTAGAACATAAATAGGATCTTCAAATTGATGATGGGACGCAGTTCCTACGAAAATAGTTTTACCGTGGCCGGTGATGGCCCTCAGAACTCATCCATAATTCTTATCAGTGCTGCTGTTACGGCTGTCCGGTAATTCAGCTTTATGGTTTATTCCACCTGTAAGAACGGGACCCTTGTGTCTGGTATGACTTTCTGGTACACGAAATATGCAAAAAAAAAAGTACTGTAATCTTCAAAAAATTTGAACTCGAGATTATGACTAATCTTGTACGTTTTGCAGACCTCTCTGAATCTGAAAAACATATTGTTGGAATTATATATGGCTGTCTGTAAACACTATAATAATAATAATAATAAAACGATTTCTATAAAAATGAAATTTGGAATATACATATACTCCCAAATTGTAGATATTTTTTTAGATTTTATATGAAATCCAATCAAAAGTTCAATGTTTGAAAATAAGTTAACACGATAAATACAAAATAAGAGATATAGATTTATAAAATTTGTGGTTGTTTCTTATGGCACTTGCCATGGACAAGCTCGCCGAGGTAGTCAGCGATTTAAGCCTAATCAGCGTCCCTTGGTTTACAGTAGTGCCAACTAGGGCCAAGGGTACGCACACAGATGACATTCGCTTGTACTGTCCCTTTTTACAGGGGGCACATTCACACACCTCACAGATAGTACACAGAAGACATACCCTAGCCGGGACGCCCATATCACGGGGAGGACGCTCTACCCCTATGCCAGGACACCGGTTGATTTATAAAATTTGATTCATAGATTTAACATCTAAAATAGTGATATATATATATATATATATAT
>JAOUZG010040215.1:9905261-9949556 GCA_026289955.1 Argiope argentata | reverse complement strand
CTGGATTCTGTCTGTGTTTTGAGAGCTGTGGTCGATTACTACTTGTGAGATAATACGATTGCATGGGCAAAAAAAAAACTTGCGCTGAGATATACATATATATATATATATATATCTATTATCTATACTTTTGTAATGAATGCCAATCATAAATCACAATATATATATAGTATTGTATAACAATGTTTATTGTTACGAAAAAAATATCACCTGTGGGTTCGTTTTTATATAGTGAGCGTATTACAATTAGCAGGCCTCAGTTGAAAAAATAACAATGTAATTTATTTACACAAAGAAGACACTAGCACAAAGACGATGATTGCACAGACGACAAATATGTACAGCCCAGACGGACACAGGACAGCACAAAGCAGCAGATGGTAGCCCACAAGTAGTAATCGACCACAGCTCTCAAAACACAGACAGAATCCAGAAGGAGAGGGGTTCCTAGTAGCTTAACTCTACGGTCTCTCCAGACGGCTGAACTTATAACTGTCTCCTCGCTTTAGCTTCCGATTCCCCACCACATACTGGCTACTGCAAACACTATACGTCACTGCTTCCACATTATATAACACGACTCGGAACACTCGCTTGAACTAAACACAACGTTGGCACTTCGTCGTTGCTTTGCTATCTTCTCGAAGTCTCGTTACTTGTCTTCTACTCCTCCATTCAAATCAAATCCTCAACTTAATGATGGTACGGTTGACTGGGCGCCTAAACCGGTAATCCCCGATAATGATAGACTTCGTAGGACATGGCTTTCAGTTCTGTGCGTGGCTTCTGTCTTTTCGTCTGGCTGAAAGTGGTCTGAAGGTTCTGCGATTTTTCTTAAGTAGTCCTTGTCAATCAAATCCTCAGCTGAATTCTGCCTGCCTTTTATAGCTCCTGGGGTGGGCGGGACCGAGAATCTTCTAGGCCAATCAGGGCACATTTTGGTTTCTATTGGAGGGATCGGGAAAATTCTTAAACTTTCCAGCATTATCCATATTGCTGCCAAAGTCACCAAATTCGTCTCCAAGTTTTATCTCCAAGTTCTGATACTACCAATGTGACATCCGCTCAGCACAATGCATTATCGTGAAACGATTTTTCTAACGATGACACTCTTCATGCTGGGAAGCAAAATTAATCCTTTGTGACAATATCTATAATAAATAATTTATATCTATCAAAAACCATTTATTCTTATCATGAATCATATATGTGATATCAGATATTGTGATGTTATCAACATTTAGCCGAGTGATTACTCCAAATTTGTCTTTTTAAATTTGTTTATCTATAACAATCACAGTATGACAAACGCACAACAAAAAACATTCAAAAAGCATGAAAACAATGAGAAAATTTATACATTACAACATTTGTAATCTAATTTCTACCAGGCATCCATGCCTTTCATTGTTAACACCAACAAATACAACACAACATCACGTTCAATCTCGCCGACGAAACTCAATCTCCAAAGCCACCGAAATATCAATCATTATTATAATCTAAATACTATACTGACATCTGTCGGCCGTTCTCTCTATTATCGATTTTAAATTCTTTACAGTATCTCTAAACTACAGGCTCCATCGAGACTGTGTGTGACGTAGTTGCCGCGTCACTCATCATCTGAGCATTGACTCGCGAAGATTCTAAAAAAGCTATTCTCTCTCTCTCTCTCTTCTCTTTGGAACGCATCCATCACTGCCTCGTTGAAGTGCGCGGTAGAAATTTGAAGTTTAATTTCTTTAGTTAAATTGTAAATAAAATTATTTTTCTAAGACTTTTCAATGATTTCATACACAAAAAAAATGATTACAATTCTAATTACGAGGCTTATATGCTTCAGCGTTGCCTCTCACATTTGAAGAAAACACTGTACTTTATAACTCAGTGATTAAATTTATTCGCTTATTGTCACTCTGCTTGCATTGCGCACTTTGTCTAATGAAAATATTAGTAAGGTTCATCAATTTCCCTCACCATTAAGATGATGATTGGCCGTCTAATAATCCCTTAGGGAATTTTTAAAGGGAAATTCGTTAGCGGCGCAAAGCTAGCTGCGCAGAAGACTAGAATGCGGTTAGACATTTAAGTGCTGCATGTGTTGATTCGTGTAGCGCCTTCAATGTTACATGCATGTTAACATTTTATAAATAAATCATTTCAGCCATAATGATTACATTTTCACTGTGTCCAGTAATAAAACTTTACTATATTTAATATGTAAAATTGGCTGCAATAATTTTTTTTAAAAATTGCGGTGAAAAATTAAAATGTTACGATAATCAAATTAGTATAATTTAATACATTATTTAAAGATAGTTTTTATTGATTTATTATTAAAGAATGCATAACAAAAAAAAAACCACTAGAAAACAAATAATAAAAGCGGTATTCTGTGAACTTGAAAAAATATATAAAATAACTTATACTGTTTTTAAAAGTTGAAAACTCTAATAAAATTTGAAGGTCCAATAATATTTAGAAAATTGAAAATATTTAATCTGTGTCAAAAATTCAAACTCGATATTTTGGACAATATTAACGCATGCTATAAATTAATGGCCAAATAACTCGCCAAGGATGATGCGATAAATACAGTAAAAATGCTAAATACACGCCAAAAGTTAATATTTCCTTATTATTGTACTCCAATGTCAAGGGTTTTTCTGCTATGACAAGTTAATTAAAGAATGTGGGAGAAAATTTTGGAAAAACTACTCCTGCTAGTTTAGCATAGATTAATCGTTCACTCACTTTTTTGTCTCCGCTAATCTTCTAAAGAAAGTTAAAAAAAATATATATGAAACAATTGATTTCTGTTGTCTCAAATTTCATGTTATCTTTTGAGCACATTATTATTTTTAAGCATTATTTGTCTTAATTAATTTAAAACATTAACCAATTTTAACAGGTTTGAAACAAGCATGTGACTATCAAAATACACATGCGTCGATGTATCAAGAATTGAGTACATGACTGAAATTCGTGCCAAAATATGTTTTTGTTCGTGCTAAGTCGGCGAATATCTTTATCATTGTCTAATAACCATAAAAGAGAAAAATTGATTCCTCAAATAACGATAAATTACCGATTTGGTGCCTATGAATTTTGAGGCTCCAAAAGCATCAATCTAATGCAGCCTTTTACAGCATTTTAAGGTTGATCTGTAGAGAACATCACTCCCGTGGTGCACTTTTCACAATCGCCAACTCCCCGCGCTCTTGAGTCTTATCTTAGAAAAATATCCTCCAACTATAATATCGTGTCTCCATATTTGGCGGTGATTATCCTTGGCGAAAAAGGGTTGATGCTCTCTCCTGTCCCACCCATTTTAAAACAACAAAAAAGGTAATAACGTTACCATTGACTTAAATTTTTGAATTATAAATTAAATTTCTATTTAAGATGATATTTGGTAATAAATCGTCAAATGTGACAATCTTCTGCGTTATTTTCTAATAACCCTAAAAAAGTGTAAAATTGATTCCACAAAAAGCAATAAATCGCCAATTTGTTACCTATACATTTTGAATCTTCAAAAACCTTAAATCAAAACAAAATCATGATCCTACATGATAAACATTTAGGATGAATGTTGTATTATCTCAAGATAATACACTATTTCGCTTCCAGGGCATCTATGACTGTGCTTACTGAGTAGAGATTAGTTCTAAAAAAAACAACGAATACTCTAAAATAAAGTGGAAAGTTCAAGAGGACATAAGCAGGCGTTTTCTGGCTTTCACAGCGTTTATTCTTTAAAAGCATAATTTTTAAACGGTATTCAAAACACGCTCAAATAACAGTTATTATTAATAACATTAATAATAATTAATATAATTAATAACATTAATACTAAATGTATTAATGTTATTAATTAATATAATTAATAACATTAATACTAAATGAAAGATAGGTACGCATGAAGCATACTACATTGATTCACATAATAATTTAAAAGAGATTTCAGAATCATATGGCTAGCAATGATAATTTCATTTAGATGATATTATTATTGCTGGGGTTTACCCATTGATAATAAAAAAAATGTAGATGATGTTATTTTTATTTATTTGTCATTATTCTGCACATTTTCCTGTTTTAAATCATGTGCCGTATAAATCAAACCAATGTTCGTTTGTCGTTGTATATGCATCAGACCAATGATTTGTAGAAGCTTATTCAATGAGAGGGAGGGAAACATTCTCGCATATTCGCCAATCAAATGTCATATCCTTCCTCATCTGCAAGAAATCACGAACATTCGGTAAAGAAGTGAATGTCTTGGCCAATGACGCACGATAGTTACAAAATATACTATTTATTTTGGATACATCTTTGTCGGTCAATTGAAGCCAAAATCAGAAACGAAACTACGGTTATAATCACATGATAATATACCGAATTTCGATTATTTAAATCACTGATTGAGTCACTACTTGATAAGTTTGGTTTAAAATTTTATGCGTCCATATTTTAGATGCCGAACGTTTTCATTAAATTTTATACTCCTAGTTTTTGCGTTTTGTTGATATCGAACAGCTCGGATTAGTAGAACACCCAAGACAGACTTCATGAATGGACAACTGCAATGGCCTGTTGACAAGGTTTCGACTTCAGAACCGAAGGTTCTCTCGGTCTCCAAACCCGATTCCACTGAAGAATCATCGTATAAGCAAGTCTGGTGCACGCTACATCCATCAGGGCCAAACATCATTCCCCTAGTGTGGTGTGGAAGTTTGGAGAGGAGAGTGCCAATTCAGGTGTCGTCTTCACCGTCTGACTTTGATCCAAAATTGTGAAGTCCATCCCAAAATAACAATAATGTTGCTTTAAAAGTGGGTCATTAATATAACTGAACTGAACTCCCATTAAGGAATTTCAACTAAAAGTTGACAAATATCTTTAAACAATGTCGTAATTCTTTATATCGAATTTCTGCCCTCTAACTCAAAGCGTTTTCGAATTATCGTATTCAAAAACAGATAGACACCGATTGACAGACGTTCATACCGACATAATGCCAAAAATATGTTTTACTCACTCAAAAAAGATTAAAACGTGGAGATACGTCAGAATCTGGAATTTAAATTTTTTGAACGATTACAATATTTTCTAATCAGTTCTTATATGATAAAGTAAAACTGATTAAAAATGATATCACAGTAAGAAAAAAAAGATTTTTTATAAGCAATTTTTTATGAACTGATTTTATGTTTCAATGCTGTCTCAGTAATTAATAAAACCTCTTAATTTATAAATATTTTTTCCAATAAACTAATTTTTGAGGTTTATCAACTGGGATGGACTTCAGTAAACTTTATCGAACATTTCTCCAGTGGAGATTATATTCTTGAAATTGGGGACTTTGAGTTTGGCTGCAAGCATCTAACATAGGAGGGAGTTACAATATATATATTTAACATGCCGGTGTCCTGACACAGAGGTAGCGGGTCTTCCTCATGAACTAGGCGCCCCTGGTTCGAATCTCGGTCACGGAATGATAGTTCTGTGTATTATTTGTGGGGTGTATGAATGTGCTCCCACCTAGAAAGAGATTGTGCGAGCGAATGTGATGAGTATAAGGCATACTCTTGGCCTAATTGGCGCTACTTTAAACAAGAGACGCACCCCCGGCTTAAAAACCGCTGACTGCGTCAGCGAGCCAGTCCAATGCTAATTGCCATTATTAGTAACAACAGCAACAGATCTTTGTCATTAAAAAGCATTTTTATCGAATCTATCGCTAGAATATATGTTTTGAGTACCTTTCTGACGGGTATTGACATAAAAATTTTACATGAAACTGCCGTTATAATCAAGATAATATATGGAATTTCTTTGATTTAAGTCATGATATTTATGAGTTATTATATTTTCATGCATGGTAAAGTACAGATCAAAAAACGGTCGACCGTTTTATGGGTTAACTTTAAAATTTGATATGTATATTTTAAATGATAAAATTATCTATTTGCTCTTATTATTTATTATTTATTTATAACATTATTTATATAATTGATCTTTGCAGTTTCCTGTTATCGAGCTCATTTTCAAGTCGGAGAAATTGACTACAGATTAGTCTGTAGTATTTTATATAAAATCAAGTAATATCTTTTTTTAAAAATTAAGTCAATTGCTACATAGATCAACAATTAAAATTTTTATTTTAATTACTTTTTATTAAGCAATTACAGTTATCATAAATAATTTATCAAAAAAAATGATGGATTTTTGAACGAAATGAACTATTATTCTTCACCTTCACGTAAAAAATACCGAAATCCTTGCATTTTACCGATTCAGCTACTGCCTGTCGATTTCAACTTTCATTACAAACTGCTACAACTCTATTCAAAGTATTTAAAATGAATTAAATTTAATTAATGAATTAATATTTTAAAAAACTGTATTAACGTCAAGTGTCATCCACTACAAGTTTTTAAAAAATGTATTTGAACTTGAATGAATGAACAAAAGGTATGTTATTGACGATTGAAAATTTCAACAAGATATATATAAGGAGAGAGTGAACTAATAGTAGGAATTGATAATAAAAGAAGTGAATCATAATTTATAATCACTTCCACCTTAAATTTATTCGGTGGTAGTTTATTATGTAGTTCCATTTTTAAAAGTTTAATAATGTTTCTTCTAAAAATTGTTCACAAATATTCTCAATCCAACAGTCCAATGACAGTCAGTAATCTTAATTTATCTCGCTTTGGCTGTTTATAATTCGAAAGTCACGAGGCTAAAAGCTTTGGCAAACCTTTTAACTAGTTTTTGACGGTGACATGCTGTCAACAGCATAATAGCAAGGCCAGACATTCAACAGCTCGAGTCCATTAATAGCATCTTAGATAATCTGCGTAATGCAGTGCGTTATTGCTTTCTCCTGCTGGAAATGTAGAAAGAGAAAGTATTCTAACTGCAGAAGGAATTGATTCCGAGATTTCGTTTTAACTCTGTATTTTACACCTCAAATCCAGAAATAAATCCATATGTCCGTGAACAAGATGAATTTAAAATGTAAAAACTTGAAGAGGGAAAATTTGTATACGGTTTAAAAGATTATGTTGAAGATTTCTGTAAAATTTTTGAATATAATTCATCTATAGGAAGTTTGAGCTAACGACAAAGTAATTACTCAAAAAAGAAGAAGAAGAAGAAGATAATGATTGAAATTCAATGCATAGCTTTATATTTAAAATTGTGTATGTGTAGCAAATATCGAAATAAATCCAAAGTAATATTTGTATCCAGACCTATCAGATAAGAGGGTAAACTTAAATAAACTATTCTTTTATTGATACAGTCTTATGTTATGAATTGTGTGAAAATTTGATGTAAGTTTTGATATAAGTATTGGTAAATAGCTTAATTGCATAAAATTAATTGTAATGGAAACGCGCGTCTTAAAGAAAAGACCGTTCTAAGGGAATTCCCAACGGAAGATCACCATATTTGACTAATTTGGAGATGTAGGTGTGTTGGTGACATAATGAGGTCGCTAACGATTTTTATTGCACTCTAAAATGTACAGTGGAAGTTGAGAAATAAATATTTGTTCCTAGTGAACGTTGGAGAAATTTCCACTCTCACCTGGAGTCTGCGCGCTGCTTTTGCGTTGCCCTACCCACTTAAGTGGGCCACTATATAAGGCGTGGCGTGAGGAGGAGAATCAGAGTTTGGTTCTCCATGAAAACGGCCATTTGATCGTCTGCAAATCTTTTCGTCGATAAGAAAAAGCGATAACTGAACCATTTTCAGTGATTTCCTAGAAATTTTAGCATATTTTCTGATAAATATCTTATCCCCCTCTCCTGATGTAAAATTGTAAATTTTGGGTATGGGTGCGAATACCTTATATGGCATTGTCGAAAAATAGTCCCGAAATACAGTTCCTAGGCATGAATTTAGTAATTCTACTGTCTCAAGCTTCTGCTGATGTCTTTTCTCGCTCCAATTTAAATCGAAATACGGTAATAATCATAAGATAACATACCGCATTTCCTCAATCTAAGTTATTGCATGTATTAAGTATAGGGCTGACATGCACGTGAAAGTGCAGATAGACAAGAAGATCAACCCTTGAGCAGATATGGTTCAAAATTTGCTAAGAATCTACATTCCAGATACTAAATTTGTGTATCAAATTTTATTTATGTAGCTCTTTTTCTTTGGTAATTATCATATTATCTTTTATTCAAACAGTTTGACAGATAGACTTCCAATGAATGGATTTTATTCAGTATATGATAGAAATCTATAAATTTGGTCATAAGTCTGTGAAAATTGAAGATTGTGGTATGATCCGGTCACACTAGTGTATGTAGCCGAGTAGCATAACCACAATACAAGAGTATACTCGTGTATCGGAGATATTATCTGGCTCATGAAGATAGCGCCACAATACTCTCCCACCAGATGGAGTATGTACGATTTTATAGAGCCAATCGCTATAAAGAGCATGTGTGTGACTGGATGTGTCTAGGGAGTCTGACGGCTTAGCTTTGGTTGTTGCGTCGGTGAGTTTGACGACTTTTGTTGCGGGTAGATGGCCCCACGACAGCTGGAAAAGGTGGCGTTGGCAAGGTCACCAATGTGGCAATTGAAGGCCGAGGTACGAGTCCGCGACGCTAGTGTTTGTAGCCAAGTAACATAACATCCTACTACGATACAAGTCCATATACGAAATTTCTTCTGTCTAGTTAAAAGCGGTTTTGAGTTATCGTTTTTATAAATAAATAGATATAACGCTAAAAATGTGTTTGCCAAACTCGTGAGAATCTGAAATGTGAAAATAAATAAAAATCCTAAGTTCATGTTATCTTGTATATTTCATACAGCGACATAAAAAGACTTTTTCTGAAAGAATTTCGTTCAATATATAGTAGAAATCTTTAAATTTGCTCTAAAACAACACATGCCAAATTTCATTAGTCTAGCTCAAAGTTCTTTTTTCAGCTATGATATTTATAAACAGACTAGCAGGCTAAATTCTAAATATATAAATATAAATTTTTAGAGAAGTTTGAAAGTGGGATATTTATCAAAGTTTCGTGTTCGAATGTTTCAACGATTAAAATTCTTTCTGCATATTTTCATATACAAGAAAGTTAAAATAATGCTATTTTATTAAGAATTCACTGAACTATCCGACGACATGCGTTTCCCAAATGTTAATCATTTGCTTGTTATATTTCGAATAATGTTATTAAATGTTTCCCTCACAGCAAAAAAAATAATGATAATATTCTATGAATTTTGTAATCTGCTGACAAAAAATCGTATAAACTTTAATAAAATGTTTTTAAATATTAAAATAGATTCCGTTATCTTGATATTATCCGAACTATTTATATGCTTTTAATTGCTATATTAGTTTTTAGTTGTTATTAAGGTTTTAAGCGAGTAGTTTGTTTGGTCCAGCGAATCAAAGTATTTTATTCACGTCGGTATAGAATGTTCAATCATTTTAATATTTATATTAATTTTTAAACTTGATTGTCAGGTTTCCTATTATTGGAGTTGTGTTGTTCTTTAAGCAGGGAAATTTTTATAGGTTGGCGTCGTATCAATAAAGTATGCCATATATTATGTAAAAAAATTATTCTAAAGGCTCTTCTTGGCACATCTTTAGAAAGTTGGCTTATAATTACTGCCTGAGCAATAATGGAAGGTTGTTTTAAAAATTTTATTCGGATTTTTAATTAAAAAACAGACAAAATTTTTATATTTTTGAACTGCATTTTCGGAGCATATTTGTTAAAAGCAGTTTTAAAGAACGATCATTTTCAACAAATTATCGCACAAAAACCATATTGGCACTTTTTTCTTGAAAGTTAATAAATTAAACTTTCCAAATTTTTTTCCGTACAATTTTTTCCTCTAATTCTAAATAATCTCTAAAACAGATATATCTTGAACATTACTTCTCTTGGTATTGAATTGTTAATGGTTTAAAATCCCTCATGTTGTTACAGTATTAAATATTTTTTAACTGTGCATTTCATTGCTGCTATTTAATTAAGAGCTTAGAAGAGTGAAATATAAAATTTTATCATGCTGCAGTATTTTGCAATAGTGATTTCAGCCTCTTTGAATGTTCTCAAACGTGGGATTAATTTTTAAAAATCAGTATTGTCACAATTAGCAAAAATGAGGTTTTAAACACAAATATATTTATGTACATAATTATAATTAAATCAAATTAACTTTGCAATTTTACAATTACATTTAAAATTACAAAATTAATGATAAATTATTTATACTTCAAAATTGCATAAAATAAATATAAAAAGCATTTAAACAAAGTTATAATTCTAATTAAAAATTCGATTCTTTAAATAAGGCTACAGTTACAGAATTTAATTTATTAGAAAGACTTTATTTCGGCTGAATGCCGAAACATAAACAGATAGTGTGACTATGATTCATAAAAAAGACATTTATTTAAGTATTAAATAAATTCTTAATGAATTTGTAAAACAAATTCTGGATACTCCAATCTGAATAAAAGATTAAATTAAAAATTTCAACTGTCGACCAAATCATTCCATATTTATAAAGCTTTACGTAATTTTAAATCTAAAGGAATAATAAAAAAAAATAACCAATCAAGTAATCAATCTAGAAGAACGAATAATCCATGCATAAAAATTTATTAAAAGTTATTTTTGATTAGAGAATAGATAAAAAAATATTTCTTTATATTCCTTTTATATAAATTTTTTCCTTTTAATAATTATGCGATCGTATAACTTAACAGTTATTAAAGTTTTATCTAAAGATCTCAAATTACGACAAAAACACTTACCAATAAGAATTAGATTTCCTTTGCATATTACATACAGAATGAAATTTTGTAATAAATATTTAAAATCTTATTCAATCACAAAGTATTAAAAAATAATTCCTTTTTTCCGAACTCAGTAATTTGTCGTGTGTACTGAAGCATGACACGAAACTGCAATTCTATAATTCTTGAGAATTATAACTTTTTTTTGTCATTTTATTAACGATGTATTTTACACCATTAGTAACATCCATATATAAATAAAAAAGTACTGAAAACAATGGAGCTGATTACCGCTTTTATTTGCGTGCAATCGAGTCTTAAAATTTGACTTAGAGGCTTTTTTTATATTTCGTGGTCGGTAGACATCCTTGGGAAATAAAATGAGAAGCTATTTGCCTCGTTGGTGGATGTTTTTTCAGCTGTGCAAACGATTCAGAATGTGAAATGTATCGTATATGATAAATTATTCCGAAGTTCTTTTTTCAAAGCTTCGCCGCAATTTCTTATTCTTTTGAGCCAAATAAATATATCTGTACAGATGTGAAGCATTAACCTTTAGTATAAAAGCAGTTTTGTTGCTTAAAAGCTTTTTTAAAGCATTTTTCAGAATTTTCAAAATTTTTGCGTTAAGTTCATGAATTATTTCAGGATGAAAATGTCTCCCACCAACCATTTATTTATGCATTAACAAAAAGGAAACTTGCTATGCAGGCAGCTGAAATCACCACTCTTTATTTAAATAAACAACAGACGATTATTTGACGCATTAGCTTAATGATTTTTTTTATTTTCTTTTGTATATGATAGGAAAAAAATAATTTTTTAAATATTATACCAGATATTTCAACGTTAGAAAAAATGTAGAAATTAACCTTCTGAAACAATTAATTTTATCAAATATAATTTTTTTCACTAAGATAATTACATAGGTAAATAAACTATATATTTTCCTTTTTTTGCAAACATAATTTTTAATGGCGTTAATCTGGAATAATCTTTATAGTAAATATTAAATAGAAATATTTGATTAGCAGCAAAATGTTTTTTATATTGTGTCATATAAAAGGTCAGATTTTTTTTAATTACAAAATTGTGCTAAAGCTCGCATCCATTAATCTAGTTCTAGTACAATCAAATTGTTCTCATGATTCATAAATGATTGTTTATGTAAGATTTGTTCTTTTCTTTGTTTCTAAATATTCTTCTTGATTAAGTAAATCAGTTTTGTATGCGTAAACAATAATAAGTGCGGATATTCTAACTGTTTCTTTACATTATTTCTACCTTTATTTTATAACTTGAATATAAGATTAATTGCTATAAAATCTTATTCCAAATGTTTTAAATTTCTACATGAGACAAAGATCAAAATGGCTCTAAAACTTTTATATTTTTATATAAGAAAGTAATTTATTGTAACTTTGCAATCAAATATAAATTGCTTATACTTAAGATCTATGCATCCAAGCGTCATTGATTAACTTTTATATTATTTGAAATTAATATAAAAGCATTTAAAAATTTCTCATTGAAGCTTTGTAACCGATATTTCTTTATTTCATAATTTTGATGTTTTCTAACGACAAATTCGAAATTTCTTATTAAGAAAAATAATTTTTACATAACTGATATCAAATTACAAATCTTAAAATGAAATTTGCATATCAGTAAAGCGGATTGACTTTTACATTATTTTTCTCCAAAATCCAAAAGTTAAAAAAATTATTTTTAATATAACTAGTACAAAAGTATATATGACTTCAATATTTTCACTGTATAATAAGCTGATAACGAAAGCATTTATTGATATTTAGATCATAAAATCCTTCGACATGAGTGGCAATATTAATAAAATAATAATTAATAAACATAATTCAAAATTTATGTCACAGAGAAGGATATATTTTTCTCTGTGATTTATGTATTATTTTATTTGGACCTGAAATAATGGGTATAAGGAAACTATCCTTGTAAATATGCACTTGTTTGCTTATTTTGGCAATGTCATGAAGAAAGTCAGTTAGGGGATTATAGCCTTTGTTGCTCCATATCCCATAATATTTAAATTCAAGATTCAAGAAAGTCAGTTGTATATTTTAGATAAGTAACCTTTTCGTCAATAGATTTAAGCCAAAATTTGATATAGATATTCAATTTTTCCCATAAAGATTGTATCTTTCTTATTTGGTTTCTTTTAAAAAGCACTAACATAATTTAAAAAAATGATTTCTTAAAGTTTAGAACGTCTATATGCATTAATATCGGCAATGAATGAAGTACAGAATTTCCTCTTTTTAAAAAAGAAGGATAAATTTTAATTGATTTTCAGCTCAAATTTAACTGATACATGTTAAAGATATTTTTAAAAAAGAATCTAAAAGAAAACAAAGAAAGAAAATTGGTTTTGTGTATAGAAAGATTCGTTCTTTCGCACTTTTCCGTTAGCTGCGAGCAAGCGAAAAATTGCCAAATAATGTAGAATTCCGCCAAATTCCACTTCTTTCTTGAAAAGCTTAACGAAGTATCAGGAAAATCGCAAACGATGTCAATAATATTGTAAATAAAATGTCTATCATAAATAACCTATATTATTCGTCAAGATTATTTACCATCCGATCTGAGAAGGATGTTATTTGAAAAACGTTGCACGCCTTATTTAAACAAAATAAAAATCGTCTGCATTCTAAACGTCATAACAAATACTAAATTTCTTTCCAAATCTGTTGTTCCATTCCATGACGAAGAATTCTTTTCCATCTTCCAATTTGTTGTGTGCATCGGAGCAGAACATAAACCGACAAGTTCAGAACTCAAAAAGAGATTTTGTCTTGTTCGTTATTTTATATTCTTACAGCGTTATTAACTTCAACGAACAAATAAAAGACAGCCGTAGGCATGGAAAATTTTAACAATACGAATATTTATAACAAAGAGATTTCGATGTGTGGGAGTAAGGAGAACAATGAAATCCGAGCATTATTAAAGAATGGAGGAAAATTTACACTTTTTCCCCCTTTCATGCGACAGATGCGTTACAGAATGAATAAGAATAATTAGATACTCAGAGATATATTCATCAAGAATTCTACTGGGGTAAAGATTCTTTTAAAGATTTTGTTGTTAATCTTTTTTTGCTTGTATTTTTTACAGTACTTTCGTATCAAAATGTTGCAGATAAAAGTGAATATAATTTTAGCTTTTGTTAAAATAAAACTTTCTTTTAAGTATGAAGAAAAATTAATTTAAACTTAAAGATGTTTGATAGTATGTTATAACATTTAAGATGCAGTTTGGAAAGTACTATTTTATCAATAATATTAAAATGGGATAATCCTATTTACCCAAATATTTATTCTTATTTATCAATTATTAAAATAAAATTTATTTATAAAATAGAAAAATATTATATTTTAATAAAGTTTATTTTATTAAAATAGAATTATTCTATTTCACCAAATATTTATTCATTTTTATCAATTCTTAAAATAAAATGTACTTATTTTCCTTTTTCTTAATATTTTTATGTCACAATAATTTGTAGAATGTCTGGTCAAAATCATTTATAATCCATAATTAAGAGATTAGCAAGACTATACGAACAATGAAATAAAAATATATGTAACAAATTATTATAGACTTATGAATGACAATGTGCTTTTTTGTTTCACAAATTCTTGTTCCAAAAATCTTTTTGTTCAAACCGCTGGATGTAACTATTCGTTACAATTGTTCCTTATTTTGCTATTTTTATTCTTAATTTTTAGTTTTCATGTTTTAATCTTTTTCCTGCCTTGCATTTCTCAAAGAACTGTACTTCACAGATGCTTCGATCTTAAAAGACGTGATTTTCATCTTAGATCGAGTGACTCCATTTCCAGCTCTTCGTGCAAAGATAAACATTTTCTAAAGTAAACTTTTATTGAAAGACTCATCTTCGCGACACTTAGAAGCAACTGTTTACTTTGCCCCTAAAGCTTGTCATCGGGCGTTTTATCAAATAAGACTTCAAAAGGATCAGGATAGCTGTTGGGCCTTTTTTTAAGTGCGTCACTTGAAGTAGATTCAAAACGCTATTAGACTTTGAATTACTAAAGAGGTCTTCAGGAAAGAGAGCTCAAACATGCTTTTATCCAAATTAAACCGTAGGGATACGAGATTTGCTTATCGCTTTATTAGATAAAATGGTCTTTATTGAATGGCTTTTTAATTTTGAGTTAATTTCCTTTTGTCATATAAAAACTTTTTGAAGTCATATAAAGGATGTTTGGGAACTAACATAATTTCATGTGACAAGAATGACAAATGATACGACGGCCACTTCTTCATATTTGCGCACAACACCAACACCAAGACTTTGACATTCGATATGAAGTTTTCAAGCATGGCAGATTTAGAGGTAGAATTTAATTTCAAACCTATCACCCACCAAAGCCAAATTCTTATCTTTAATGCCACGGTCTTTTTTTTTTTTTAAAAAAAACTTTTTTAAATCTATATTTACTGTAGAGAAAGTAAAGTAACCGTCAAAAAAATCGAACTCCCTATTTTGTTATGTTCCCAGTTTTAGACCCTTCGTAGTTAGAGAAACACATTTTTGGGAAATATCCATCTGTATGTGGCAACGATAACTGAAAACCGCTTTGTGCTAAATGGTTGAAATTAATTAGACGGTCTTCACAAGACATTTGAAGAATTTTAATAAGTTTTGAGTAAAATCTGTTCAGAAGAAGTCTGTCCGAATATAAATTTACACGGTACCAACGTATTAAAGCCACTGCAATTGCAGATTTGGCGATTTTTAAGTGTCGCCAGAGTACAACAAGGCAACAAGGAATCCAAGAGGAAATTGCGTGCGAACAACGGGCTTGCTGTTTATTGGCGCATTAGCGCAACTTTGGCCGCGGTGGCGTTAGTGCCCTAGTACCATTAACATGATAAGTATAAAATGAAGGGAGCTAGATAGATGGAATTCCGCACACATATTTAACCTTTATTGTGTAAACACCTATCAAACTTTGAGTCAAATCCAACTATGGATTGACTGTCTGTCGGTCTGTATTTTTAGAAAAATGTAAACTCAGTAATTCAAAAACGTGATGACATAATTTTATATAATTTGTTACTTAATTTTGTGACTACAAATGAAATTTCGTGTCAATTTTTTTTCTATCGATTGAGAAAAAGCTATCTAAAATACATATTTTTGAGTACTGTTAACCACATTCCAAGGTTTAAGTGTCAAAAAATTCGCCAAAGATGACACAAAAGATTTAATAAAAATACTAATTTCGAGTCAACAGTTAATATTTCGTAACTATCATACGCCAGTACAACGCAAAACATTCTCCAGAATGGCAAGTGGTACTTTTCCATAAGCCAGTAGCCAGGGAAAAATCGCCAAATAATGTAGAACTCAGCCAATTTGAATTTCTTTGGTGATTTTTCTCTTACGCCCGGCCTAACGGAAAAGTACTGGCAAGTTTATTAGAGAATATATGAGAAAGTTTTGGAGAGACCGCTCACTCTGGTTTCAATTTAGATCAGGTAAATTATATGAATTCTTTAAAAATTACTATTTGATTCTGACATCTATAGTATTAATTATAAAGGAAATCTTTATGTGAGATTTCAGAACTGAGAATTTAACTAATTTACTTGATGTCACAGTCACATGACAAAAATAACTGAGGAATATAAAACAAATGACCCGATTGACTTGTTTTTCATGTTTCCACATATCCAGTTTAAAATGTAGTGGGATTAAAGGTTCTCCGAACAAAACATCAGAAAGACAATTTTTTCTACTCCTCTTTTTGGGAGATTCGGTGGGAAATATTTACAACAAATAAGTAGCAATGACTAAAAATCTAATGCCTTGACTGTCACGTGAGTCATCTGTGATTCATGCATAGTTTCTGCTTAGATTACTCCACTGTCTACTATTGTTAAGAAATACTAAACATGGGTTCATCTAATTTGACAGATGATTCGAATCAGTGGCGCGGTTGTAGAAATAAACATATTAATTCGATACTTACGTATTAGACCGTCTTCGCCAAGGTCACCAAAGGTTTAGTAACTCATTGGCGACGGATATAAATTTGGCCATAAAGGTCAACGGAGGTAAAATGACGGACGGTAGTTAAAGTTTGAACAATTTTTAAAATAATGGCGTATTTTTTTTGCCATAATTGGTGGTTTAGCAACTTATTGGCTAGGATTTCAAATTTGGCTATAAAGATGGACGGTCTAATACGCAAGTCCCGTTAAATCCTGCCAAAAAAATAGATAATGCAGCGTGATTTATTTTTAGTAAGTATTTTCGAATTATAATGCCTCAAAGGGTAAATGGATTCTTGTTTAGAATGTAATGGAATTTTTTGGTTAAATTTAATGTATAGCACTTAGAAATAAACTAATCATTTTGATATAATAAAAGAGTTCTAATTCACTTTCAAAGGTTTGGAGTTTTGTTTAATTTAGTTATATTAACATTCTGTTTTCAAGAAACATTAGAGCTATTTTGGGATGAACTTCGTAATTTTTTACCGCGGCCAGATGATAAGGACGACACCTGAGCTGGTATTTCCACTAAAACGGTACTTTTCCGTTAGCCGGGCGGCAACAAATAATCGCCAAAGACATTTAGCATCCTAAAAACTTCCACGCCACACCAGCGGGATGCGGAGGCTTGAAGAAGAAGAGGTCATTGAAAGATATTTAAAAAATGAAATAATTAATATGAAATTTTTTCTTTCACTGTTTTTATATACCTAAAAGAATCAAACACTGATTTAACATTGTAAGAAAAGTATGAAATACCTACACAATATGGTGAGATGAAAGAAAATGACATAGTTTTGATTTGTGCATTTTTTTATTATAAACGGAGTATTTTTCCGTCAAATAAAAGTCAGATTCAATTAGAGATATGAATACCTAAAAATAAATAATATACATACTCCTTTAAGCAATTACATATTATTATTCTTCGTTTTGACTTAAAATAAACATTTCTAAATTTATTAAACCTGATCATAAATTAATTTGGCCGCAATTTATTGAAAAATGTATTATTTTTTTATTCCCATAAGAATTTTATTATGACTGTAATCTGTGATGATTTGACCTAGATTTTCAGGACGTGAAACTATGACGCAAGTGTGGAAACAGGAAAAGGAAAAGGTTTCCTTCCTTTGCAGGAGTAAAAATCTTATCATACTATTTTATATCCCCGTAAAGAAAACCCGGAATTAATCATAAATTGATTTGTTAGATTAGGGTGCAACTTGAGCGTCTGCCAAAATTGAAGTAAACAACAAACAGCGGAAGGGAAAACAAGATTTTTTCCAGATGAATTTTTAGTTTCCCCTATTCTTACTATTCAAATTTTCAATCGTTAATAAAACACTTTTTATTCATCCAATCAAGTTCAAGTAAATTTTTTTAATTTTTAGTGGATAACATTTGATGTTATTGCAGGTTTTGCATACATTAATTCATTAATTTTTATTAATTCTTTCAAAACGAACTTTCTCGCCAAAAATCTTCATTTCCCCATTGCCAAATAAACAACGAATTCAGTTTGCTTTTTTCCCTAGGCCAATAAGGTTAAGCTTAATATATTTTCGGTCGATTATTTCAAACGATTCTGTTTATTTTCTTAATGTTTGATGCATTTAAAGTTAAACATTGTTGATTAATCGATTTTTTTGGATTCATTTTGAAAGACTTTTGAATTAAAATAGTACAGAATGAATGAAATTAAAAATTTCTAATCTGTATTGTGTTATTCCAACTCATTTAGAATATTCAAGCATTTTGCGTTGCCTCATTTGGAGTTCATCGCTAGTAAAATTGTTTGATCAATTATTTATAGTAAGTGTAATTATTAGGCCGGGATTGACGAGTTGGTTGGGTGTTGGATTCGCATCTCTCGTACAGCGAGTTCGAACTTGCCAGCCGAAGACTGTGTATAGGTGTCGTGGTGGCGGACGCTAAATTTGTCTGTGGTCGCAAAGTCCTCCATGTCTAGAGTCATCTCTCCCGTTGGGGTCACTGGGTCAGAGGTGATCGTTCTCTGTTTCAGATCTAAATTACGATCTGTGGATGAATGAAAGAAGTCCGCTCTGTAAAAAGAGTTTGCGACGTGTGTGAGCTAGAAATCAGACTTCTGCCCTCGGGTGTTCAGGGGACCATGCCCTCAAAAGCTACTGCATCCCTCCTTCAGTTGTAGAGTGGAACACGAGCTCATGTGGTGTGGAAGCTTGGAGAGGGGAAGCCAGGACGAGTGCCAACTTCGTGATGTAATCGCAATCAAAATTTAAAAGGTCCATTCCAAAATATATCTAGTTTTACTTTAAAGCGGAATATTATTATAACTAAAATAAGTTATATAACACACGTAAAATGTGAAAGTTTTGCTTATAATCCATTTATTCTTTTTTCTCCAGTTCCTTATATTGAAAAACAAAATAGATAAATAGAGATTAAAATGAAATCTGCTATGCATATTTCAATGTATCATGTCAGAACATCATCTCTTGAACGAAGTTAAATTATATTTTTATTCATTTTAATTGTTTCATTTGTATGAGTCACTTTAGTATTGCAAACGATCCAAGAAACTTTGTCTCGCATAGGTTGCTTTAAAAAAGTATCACATTTCCTGTTTGTTTCATTGCATATAATCACATGCTCAAAATGACATTTTTCTAGGTTTTATTTACTGTAGTCATTAACTTATTTTTTTAAAATCAGAGCTTTAATAAATGCAATGGCAGCGCATTATTAAAAGCTGATTTTTATAGATGGTCGTGCAGATAACAAATTTTCAATTTTTCGTCTACGAATTTTTGCTGACTCCAAAACCCTCATCCCTAAAACATCATGTTATGACATGATAAAAATAATAGGATTTTTTCCCTAACCTTTTTAAAATATTCGTGAGGAAAGCGATTGATATTTGTGAAATGAAGTAGAAGGAAACTGTTACCATCTTTGTTTCGTTGAATAGAATATCAAACGTAACCTTATTTCTGTAGATGCTTAAATCTTTCTTAAAGTGACTCAGAATTTATGTTCTTTGTTTTTGCACAATCTTTCGTCTTGCCTTGTTGCATATATAAATTTCACTGTCTAGAAGTGTTTCAAATAATTCGCAAATAATGCATTGCTTTATAATATAAATCGAAAGAACGATTAAAGAGAACCGAATGAGTCAAAAATCAGTCATCTCGAACCGAAATGAATGAACTGAATTTTTAACATTTTTATTGGCACGATAATGTTTATATTCTATGCATATTTCCTAAAAACTGCGAATTACAAAATAAAAAAATAAATCGTGGAAAACCTTTCACACACAAAACTTTTGACTAATCAAACAAATTACTCCATAGTTACTTTTTCAGAGGGATGGGTTAGTAAGAACTCGTTGAGATAATGTTTTTAAACTTTTATCAGAATTTGACTAACTTGAATTGTAAAGCTTTTTTTTAATAATTTCGGAACATATTAGTTAAGTTTATTTTGAAATGCGAAAAATAAAATTTTAAAGGAAGCGATTTAAATTATATCCAATTTTTCATTTATGAAATAATTTGGGATACTCACGTTTGGATATACTCACGTACATTGAGATGATACGTAAGACAATTTCGTGTGTGTGTGTGTGTGAACGTGTGCTATATTTCTATATAATTACGAACAAATTTTAAAAATAAGATAAGGACAGAAAAGTTTAGATTAAAAATAATCTTATTAGGATTTTTTGAGTTTGAGATTTGACTCTTTTTATCATACCAGAACATGATGCTATTTTGGGAATGAGGTTTGTGGAGTCAACAAAATTCTGTTCGTACGGATAATAAAATAAAAATTTTATTATCCGCACGAGCATTTCAAGAAATCAACTTTTAATAAAGTGATGCCATCTCATTTACAAAAGCTCTGATTTAAAAAAAATAAGTTAATGACTGCAGCCAATAAAACCTAGAAAAATGTCATTTTGAGCACGTGGTTATATGAAATGAAATAAATTAGAAATGTGATTTTTTTTTAACAATAAATGCGAGACAAAGTTTTTTGGATCGTTTGCAATACTAAAGTGACTTATTCAAGGAAACAATTAAAGTGAATAAAAATATGATTTAGCTTGCACGAACACGTGTCCGTTCAAGAAATTATGTCCTGCTATGATACATTGAAATATGCATAGCAGATTACATTTTAAACTTTTTTATTAATATTTTATTTTCATTGAAAAGATAAATCATTGTAACCAAATGAATTTAAAATCAATCATCTAAAATTAGAATACACCAGTAAAATTTTTAAAATCCTTACTTTTACATAATTTATGTGCTTTTACTTGTAAATAAAAATATATTTACCCAATATTTATGGTTGATTTCCCAAAAATGAAATTAAAATAAATAATTAGCATGCTGAATTTGGAATATGTTGTAATACGTAACTGAATGAATGCTCTTAATAATAAATAATAATAATAATAAAATTTCAAAATCAATTCCTACTTTGGGCATTAGTAAAAATTTACTAAGTTAGGAAAAATATTATTTTAGTTACTTTTTATTAAATATTTTCAATTGTTGTCTCGTGTTCCCCTTTACAACGGAAGGAGGGTTGCTGTAGCTTCTGAGTGCACGGACTCCTGAGCACCCGAATAGCGATCATCTTTGACTCAGTACCCCCAGTAGTATAACTCTCGACATGGGGAACTTTGTGACCTGGTTCGAACTCGCAGCACAAGGGATACGAACCCAACACCTTACCAACCAGGCTATCCTGAACTGGCAATTACGATCACTATAAAGGCGCGAAAGTTAGCTTTTAATTGATTTATAAAAAATTAATGAATTAATAATTGAAAAAAAAAACTGTATTGACATCAAATGTCATCCACCACAAGTTAAAAAAAATTTACTTGAACTCGATTGGTTGAAAAGAAAACATTTTTTAAATATTGATAACTTGAACAAGATATGTTGTTGTTACTAATGGCACTTGCTATGGACAAGCCGCCCGCTGATATAGCAGCAGATTTAAGTCGAAAGGAGCGGCTCTTGTTTTTGAAGTAGCGCCAACTAGGACTAAGAGAAATACTTAACTACCCACTCACCACATTTGTTTGCATAGCCCCTTTTTACAGGGGTGAATAGTCACACATCTCAGTGAACAACCATGCCCTAACCGGGACTCGAATCCGGGACACCCAGAACACCAGAAAGACACGTTACCTCTGTGCCAGAAAGCCCGCAGAACATGATATATATATAGGGAGAGTGTGAGCTAATAGTAAAAATCGAAAAGTGAGGCTCATAATAGTGCTGGCTAAAAGTCTCAAAATGTTTATTGCTTTCCTTCACCAATTACTTTCGTGTGAAGGGGCGATTTTCGGTAAAGTTAAGTGTTACACAATTAAATATTAGCAATGGTAGGAAATATGTAAGATAATGATTAAAATGAAAGAAGAAAGTCATTTATGTATTTAAAACAATAAGAAAAGCCACTGAACTACTCGCCGAGCCGAAACCACATGCCTGATTTTGCTATGTTTTGTTTGTTTGTTTCCCATGAAAGTTCGCGACCTCTAATTATACTATCAAGAGTCGTCTGGTCTTTTTCGCTCTTAATTATTTCTTCCGTATTGTGATTTGTTGATTCTCTTCACTAGATTAATTTTATTATCCCAAGCTTACTTTGCCGTATGTTCTATAAACATAATTATTCCATCTAATTTTTAAGTAGTAAATTTTATCAAAGCAGAAGTAAGCACTATTTTAAACTATGATTGTTTAATAATGATAAAGCATTTTGATTGGCTAGCTATGCGTACAAAGTGGTGAGATTAAGTGACGAAATCTGAACGTAATTGGAGGCTCTGCTTGAGTTTTATTTTAGAAGGGGTCATAGGATTTGATATGAAATAAAAATTGATTAAATCGGTGTGTTAAATATTTTATTTAGTTATTTTGACAGTTAAGTTTTCCTTCATAAAGAATGTACAAATATTTTTTTGAGATTTTTTTTCTTTAAAATGTTGGTATAGAGAAAGGGGTAATTGCTAAAGTATTTCAGTATCATCGACTTTCTACGGAGGAGAAATTGGTATAATATGAAGGTTAGCTCTTCAATTTCGTCAATTATTTTAAATACATGGGTGATCAATATTATTAATTAAAAAAATTTATGCAAAACTGACGTATCTCCCGCTAGAGATTATATTTTTATTCATTTTGATTTTGCATTATGAAACTCATCTCAACAAAACAAGCTCAGAGTGCATTGAAGTGATTGTTTAGTTGAATGGAAAATTATAAAGAGGGACTAAGATTAGTTTTCAGCACAAATTAATGAGAAATCAAATTTGATTTGCTAAAATGTGAAACCCTCAGGAGGAGGGGGGCTCGAAATAAGGATGAGACGCTTCCGGCTTAGTGGTTGGATCTCACCACCCTGGAGTGTTCACTAATAGGTGGTAGGAGACTCTACTCATCGATGACGGGACGTACTTCCAACGGGAATGATTGTACCGCGGTCGGTGATGATCATTAGGACTCAACCACAGTTACCGCCAGCGTTATTGCTGTGGTGGTCTGGTCATTAAACCGTAATGGTTTAAATTCATGTGCCTTTGGCCGGGTCGGATAGCCTGGTATGACTTTCTAAAATGTGAAATTATTCACTGATGAATTATCTACAGGGCATCTGTACGATGTTAGGCTATACATATGCTAAACTGAAAAAATATTGCAGGTAGATCGAATTTTTAAAAAATTATTATCTTAATAGCTACATACATTTTTTGAAAGATAGAAATGTCATGAACTATAAATACTAAGATAATATTCACTTAGTTATTACAGTATTTATAAACACTTAGTGTATGTTTAAACATTAACGCTTAGAAATAGAAGATGCCACTCATTCATGAGTCTTAATGAACAAATTATTTACATTTTTATGTAGCAGTTAAATAAAAAAAACTAAAATTAAATCTTTAACAAGTTATTTTAGCTGGAAAAAGCGTTGAAATACGAAACTAAATGATCGATTTCTTAAAAAGGCCTCACAATGTGCATTGTCTAAGTTCACAAAATAACTAAATCCGTCACAGGAACTAATACAATCATTTTTTTAAAAAAAGAAATAAAATGTGAAGTTAAAAATAGAGGCTAAGCTCTTAAGCTGGCTTAGGCCTTTAAAATTATCAATGGAGCTTTCTTTGAATGGAGGAATGTTGAGGTAAGATTATATGGAAAAATAAAGAACTGCAGCATGAAATAACAAATTTATCATCGCTGTTTTAAAAATATAATCGAAGATTGGCTAAGCGGACTAAAAATATGGCATTGGCAGCCTCCTTAGGTAGGGAAATAAAAAATATAATTGAATATAAAAGAATTAAGAAATAATAAAATTGTTAATAATTAAAAAAATTACTAATGAGATTAATTTTACCAATAAAGAAACAATTTAATTGCTCATTTAATTCCAAATAAGGATAAACTGCTTTATAGACTAACTTATGGCATCTTCTATTTAAAATCATCAAATATTACATATATATTTTTTATCATGCCAGATCATGATGTTGTTTTGGGGATGAGGTTTTTGTCGTCAACAAAAGCCGGTAGGCGAAAAATAAAAATTTTAATCCGTAGGCGAAAAATAAGTTTTATTAAGTATTATTATCCTCACGAGCATCTAAAAAAAATATTCAGCTCTTAATACCGTGTTGCCATTGCATTTACAAAAGCTCTGATTTTTTTTTAAAAAAATAAGTTAATGACTACTGCAAATAAAACCTAGAAAATGTCATTTTGAGCACGTTATTATATGAAATGTAATAAAGCGGAAATGTGATATTTTTTTAAAGAATAAATGCGAGACAAAGTTTTTCTGATCGTTTGCAATACTAAAGTGACTCATTCAAAAATGAATAAAAATATAATTTAACTTGCGAGCGCATGATTTTCGGTCGTTCAAAAAATGATGTTCTGACATGATACATTGAAATATCCATAGATTTCATTTTAATCTTTTTATTTTATGCTTTTTACTTAATTAATAACATTATTCGTATAGAAATTCAACATAATAAAAATCTTCAACATAAATATGATGTTATATTAATTCCATGTATACACGCTTTTGAACCCTTTTCATTTTATTATTTTAATAGGATTAATAATTAATTTCATTTTAATATATTTTTCATATTGCAGTCATTAATTCTGCTAATAAACTCATTAATTTATTAAAATACAATTTTTTTTATCTCATAGAATTAACGTGATTTTTTTTTGAGATATTAGGTTTCTATCAAAACGTGAAGAAATAGTCGAATAAAATATTACGCTTTTTATGTGAAAGAACATTTATATGCTGAGATATAAAAATATTATTCCCCATTTTTCTATCAAAACCATAGATTTCTTTCAAAAAAAATTTCCTGCCATTTTCTTATCAGTTTGCAGAAATAAAAGTGTCAAAAACTTGTGTTATCTCTTGTTTAAGGGCTTCTATAAAGCCATACTTGTGCGAAAGCAGCAGAAGATAAGAAAAAGGAAAGAAACTCATCCTTTCCTGAACCTCAACTACTCTTGATTTTTCCCTCCAGTATTTCTTTCCATCTTCAACTGCCAAATCATCGGCGCCAAGCATTACTTGGCGACCCTGATTTGGCGCCGATAGATCCTCCCTGCAACCCCAAAGCCACCTCTCTTGTATCCCTCCGCACGGATTGACCGCGTTTACGTTTGAATGAGGTGTACGCTAGTTTGGTAGTCATCCGATCCGATTGTTTTGGTTCGCTGTGAAGTTCTGTGCAGGGAAAAAAAGATACCAGTTCTCTCCTCGGCTACTGTTCGAAAATGGATTTATCGGCAGGAATAAGTTTCTCTTTTCTGATAACTATCATACTTTGCTCTTGTAAGTATATTTTTTGGTGAAACTTTTTAGCTTTATTTTTACAACCCACTAAGGGGAACGTTACAGGGTTGAGGCCGGTTTGTCATTTTTCACTGTGTACATTCAGCTAACGAGGGTAAAAACGTGTTTGAATCCAGACAGGTACGCTTTACCTACCTGGAGAAGATTGATATTTGCCAGCTACAACCGGTCGTTCTTCCAACGATTCTTTTGTAAATTTGAGTAGTGCAATTTCAAAAATATAGATGTTATTACAATTAAAGGTTATCAAATATATATTGCAGTAATCGTAGCAAGCGTGTAAAATTTATAATTTAAACTGGCAATGAAGTAGCGCGTAGTGAAAGTTTAAGAAGTTTTGGCGGGAGAATGAAACAGTGTAGTATTAAGAAAACTTTCCTCTTTATAAAAAATGTAAACGATATGTAAAAATAGGCAATAATTCGAAGTATAAGATTTTAAGCTTATTTTTATTTAAGTAATTGTTTTCAGTGATTTTTTTTTTTATTTAACATGGATTTTACCGTGTTAAATTCAGAGTTAAGCAATACAAGATATAATTTTTTTTAAGTTTATCTTGGAATAATACATCTTACAAATTCTAAATAGTTATGAATCTTTAAAGTATAATAGGAAATCGCATCTGTGTTTTCTGTGACATAATAATATATTTTAGATGACTGCATGTAAGAATATAGTTTATAAGAAAGATTCGAGAATTAAAAATGATAGAGCTGCGCTGTATACTGGAAAAAAACATTGTTTTTCCGATATATTCGTACGCAATTTCTATATTATATAAAATGAAAATATCCTACGTTTATAATTGTAATCCTGCGTTTATTAAATATAATTTTATAGACTGAAAACTGTTTTAAAAATATATTACAGAAAAAAAGAGTATCTTGCATTCAAACATTAGAATTTTTTAATTTATTGCAAATTGTGATTAAGAAATTCTTATTTTATTTGTTCTTAAATTGTAAAAAAAATATATTTCGTGAAGCATTGGAAAGATTATTCATTTTTTTTTCATTTTCTTATTCTTAAAACTTTTATTTTTATGAATTACTTTTTAAAAAAATTGTTAATCCATCGAATAAAATGTATTTGTGTAAAAAAAATCGAAAACATTGTATGTTCTATTTTCAATCAATTTGGATTTTCCCCTTCTGTCTTATTCTGTTTACTTACAATGGGAAGAGGTTATAAAAACGTACAAAACACACACCGTGATTTATGTTTCAATTGTTATTTATAATTTCCCTCTCTTATAATGAATGATCATGAAAGCCCATGTTAAAAAGCAAAGCTTTCTAACTTTTAGAAGAAATAATAATTTTAAAAGATTCATTTCCTTACATATTAGTAAAAAATTATAAAAAGTACCATTCAGGGAAAGTTTTCTAATTCCTCATGTTACTTTAAAGTGCAAAGGTTAAATTATTACTAAATATATTGATTTCAAATAGTGTCTATTTAATTATTTTTCGGTTAGTTAACATAATTTATTATTGATTTATTTTTATACGATTTTTTTGTTACTCACTGAATTTAAAAAAATCGTAGTTCAATTTATAAATTTTATTTTTACCGTAACTTTTTTTAACTGGAGGAAAAAATGATTAATCAGTTTTTCTTAGGTCAAGAGGTTCTCTTTGTGGCTTTAAAACATATCTGTTAACAGGCTTTTAAACTATCATTAAAAACCCTTTTAAACAGCTAATTTAGGTCAGATGTTTTTTATATACGCGTCTTTCAGCATTTGAAGGCGCGTGTCAGAATTTCAACATCATCTTATTTTTTATGTTTTTCATTAAAGTTGATTACGTCATTAGAGAAGGCTGATCTCTGTGGTTTAATTTAAATAATTGTTCTGAACTCAGTCTTTTTTCTATTATTTTTAATTAACTTTTTCTTATTTTTAATGATACATGTCTATTACTTGTATATACATACTGCGATGATGCTGTTTATTAATAATAATTGTTCGTTTAAGAATTCGATTCCTTTTATTTATTTATGATTTATATATTTATACTGCAATTAAGAATTCAATACCTTTTATTTATTTATTATTAGTGATCGAAAAAAAAAGGTTTTCAAATGAATGAAGAATTTTCAATTGTGTTTCAGGAACTTTTATTGCCCACAGAATGTTAAAATACCATTAAAAATTATTTTTCATTCTAATTTGCCCTTGCATTAAAATAGTTTGTTATAAATTGAACTTTCTTAAATGTTTAATTATTTTTAGATATGAAAAGTTTTAATTTAGTTTTACAAAGATTGATATAATGATTGTTAAATATGTATGACGGATGATCGTTATAAATTTACATCAGAAATTTATAAATTACGAATTTTATTTCCCCTTTCGAAATATCTTACGAAACAACTACATTTCTTAAAACTGAACTGGAAAAATTCGTTGGATTGCATGATTCGAAATTCGAATTTATTATCGTTTTAAACGCAACAACGAATACCATTGGTCATAAGAGCCCAGCCCTATTATGATATACGATTTTGTTAAGCGGCCATGCGTTTTAAAAAGTGTTCCTAGTATGAACTTCTCCCAAGTCATTGAAGCAATCACAAGTAGATGAGTCCAATGATAATATTAAGGAAAATGTTCTTGGCGGGAAATTTGCGATTCTCAAACAAGAATAATGAAATTGAAATAGTTTGTCGAGTATTGAAATGCTTGATGATGCTTTCTGTTAATGTAAATTTTCTCTTCCTGTAAATTTATATCAATTAAGATTTAATTCTTAGAAAATTAATCGACGAATTACACGCTTGACTAAATTTCTGTGACTAATTTTCAATTCCTTTTTTGGCTAAACAACACTAACTAGAAAATATTATTTTATATCTCGAGGTGTTTGTTTAAATATAATACATTATTTAATTATATAACTGTTTTTTAAAAAATATTTTATATAATTTCTATGAGTCAGATTATTTACATGCTTTCAGTTGCAGTTTTATGTTGTAAATTTCTTTCTTAATTTATAAAAATTGAAGAAGAAAAAATGAAGTCAGGCACATTGACCTGACTTGATTTTTGATTGAATTTGCCATGACATCATGGTCACAAGACATACGTAACATGGATATCTTTGTTAAAAAGCCACTTTCTTTTTCTTTCTGCAAAATACACTCACAAAAAAAGTTCTGCAGATGTAAATTGATTTATTTCAGTTTTGAAATCAAATGCCTTTCTTGTTGAAGGAAATAAAGAATTGATAGCAAATGGCAGATTAATTTCAGACATCATTCACGATTCCACTTCTGCTATGAGATTACTTTAGTTAAATGTATTTTAATTAATTTTTATTACATTAGAAATCGAAGCATTCATGTTCAATATGTAAATTAGTATTTGATGAAGTGTTAAAACGTAAAGAGGAAACATTGAAAGGTTACACAATAATTTTTACATAAAAGAAACAAGTTACTTTTATTCTACTTGTTATTCTTATTTGTCTAGAATAAAGTTTAATTTTCGTTGAAGCCAAAGAATTTACCACGTGTCACAATTAAATAAGATAAATATTCGTTACTTTTTTTCCTTAGCAAGGTACGAAAAACTTTTTCAAAGCTATTTTCTACGTTAAACTAAACAAACGCTGCTTTTGTTCTTCTGCCTTTGGGACTCAAAAGAAAAAAACTTTTTTTTCTTCTTCTTTCTTCTTCAAACTCGACTGTCTCGAATGTCTGCAATGTATTTCATTCTGGGATCTTTCTTTCATCTCCAAGGGTCATGCATCAGGCAAACGTCACGAATTTCATGAATTGCAAAAAGAAATTTAATAAGGTTCTTAACACTAAGGTTTTGTATTCGTGAAGTATACTTGAGAATTATTACGGCAGTAAGTCATAACTTCGACAAAAAAAAATTGTGCGTGATAGTCGCGACTTCCAAAGAATTGGAAGTTCACTGGATACTCGTAGTCAGGTTACTAGAATACTAGAATCTTTTATTGTTCTTTCCTTCTTATTCTGCATTCAACCGTACAATAGTTAGATTGAATAGAATAGTCAGTTGAAAGGTTATGGCAGTTTTATTTTGTTAGTTATATGCCCATTCAAATGGAAATGTTATTTAATAGTAAATGGTGTTTGCTGTTTAAAAAGAAATAATGTTCTTTTATTGAGAATAAAATACTTAAATGTTTTTTGTAATTGTATTTCTGTTTTTCATTTTATTTTATTAATATATTAATTTATTTATTTGTGAAGGAAATGCTAAAGAATCTATGCCTTGTTTGAAGAATACTAAAACATTAATAGGCGCGAAAATAATCGTTTTATAACTTTTAGCTTTCTTTATTGCCAATAATAATTTTTTTTACTCGTACAGAAAAAAAAAGTGGTAATTGTTTTGTTATGGCTATCCATTCTTTAAAAAGGGAAACTGCTTGTCAGTGCGCTGGGGGAAATGTTTTTTCAGATATTTTTTAATCGTGGAACGTGGATTGAAGTTTTTTTTTTTTTTTTCAATACGATTCTGTAAGAAAAAAAGTGATTAAAATCTTTTTTTTTTACTATAGAATTTTAGAAAAAAGAAGAAATAACTAAAGATTTTTTTAATGTTTGATTTCTTTTATTTTTATAAGTCAATTGCATATCTTTCATGAAA
Organism: Argiope argentata; assembly: GCA_026289955.1. Lineage (NCBI taxonomy): Eukaryota > Metazoa > Arthropoda > Arachnida > Araneae > Araneidae > Argiope > Argiope argentata. The sequence goes on along the minus strand of JAOUZG010040215.1, from coordinate 9,919,143 downwards.
AAATTAATTTCTTTTCATAACTTTCTTTAACAGGTCTTTTTTATTTTTGTTTTTTTAAATAAAAATTACATGTATTAAATTTTATTTCATTTTTGAAATATCTAGTTTTAAATTATTTGATTGTTTTAATTATGGTTGTTCTGCATTTTTTAATTAATTTATTTGATTTCACAATGTCTGAGGTCTAAATGACTGCAGTATTCTTAACTGCATTTTAAGCATGTTCTATGCATGAGCCATAACTCAAATTATTTTTATGTTGATTTATTAAAATATAATGTATAATATTATGATTATTAAAATTCTTTTTATCGAACATAAAATTACTTAAATATATCTTTCCTAATAGAAAGTTTTTTTTTTTAATTGAAATTGTTTAGTGTGGTGAAGATAATTTTCCTTCTTAACATTTGTATTCCTTTTGCTTTACATAAAAATACATGGTTTTTTATATCTTTTATTCAAATCTAAACTTTAAAAAAATCTGTGCTTAAATAAACTTTACGATGGAATATATATATATATATATATATATATATATATATATATATATATATAAAGTATACTACATTAACATTAACGTTAACATTAACGTCAGCATTTTTACATTAACGTTTTTACATTTTTGACATTAACGTTTTTTACATTATGTAAATGGCACAGATAGAAATATCTTGTTACATCAATGGTCACACACTGCTGATTATAATACATTTATCCTTCAGCTTCATTTAGTTGAAGGGCCAATGGTAGTGCCTTAACATTGCTGCTTAATTTTGGCCTTGTGCATGATTTTTAAGAAGATTAATTTAGTACCCCTTTGTTTTTCTTATAGCAATTGTGTTTATATTTTTATTATTTTTTGCAATTTTGTGGAAAAAGAATATTTTTCAAATATTAATTTTATTAATAGTATATTTAAAGATTGTGAAAAAGGGATTTACTTACTGTGTGTAATCCTGTTGATAATAATTTTATCTTGTGCAAACGTTTATAAACAATGAGAAACTATCAACTTTTTTTCCCCGAAGCTTTTATTAACTAAAGAGTTTTTTAAAATATATTCTAATGCTTCAAAAATAAAAAAAGCTGTCGTATTGAGCAATTAACATTAAAAAAATTATCCTATGATAAATTGCAATTTAAATGTAAAAACATAGATGCTGTAGTTTCATTAATGATTAAATATTTTTATCCTTCTAAATGAATAACAATGTTTTTTTTCTTTACCAACAAGAATAATAATTTTGCCTATAGAGTATTCTTTTGTCAATATATATATTTTTATATTCTATTTCATTTTATTTTTATTTTCAATGAGCTGTTCGTAAAATGAGAGTAAAATAGTCTGCAGAAATCTTTTGCATTTTAGGAGCTCGCTTCCTATATATTAAATCACTGAAATCTGCAATTCTTATTCGGGATTTAAAAAATATCAAATCGCAGACACGTGCGACGTATCAATTTCCTTACACCTCAATTCATTTCCGTGGCCTTGGACTTTTTCTCTTCTCAGATCTTGATTTATTAATGCCTTCTTAAAAGAATAATAAAACCAGCCACTGGAACAGCTGATACGAGGCTTCGTGGCTACCATCTTCTGTTTTTGAATAAGAGGAACGAACCAGTTATTGCCTATTAAGATAAATTTCCGGACCTTTTTTTTACACCTGTTGCAGTTCATCTACCTCTCAACCGCTCAGCAAATAACCACTTAACTATCACATTACTTGGCTATTTGTAAATGCTTTAATTTACTGTGTTTCATCATACAAGGTTAATAAGGATTTTTCGAGCATTTAGTGTGTGCTATTTCCTTTTTATTATTCTATGTAAATATTCGCATATATTTTAGAAATTCTTTATGAACCTGAAAGGAATGTTTGATTTTTTTTGTTCATATTTATTTTCATGCTTTCATTTCATTTCATTAGCTCATCTCAAATAATTGCTATTAGATATTGAACACTCATTATATATCTTTTATTATTTATATTATATATATTTATTATATTTTATATTATATATATTTATTATATTTTATATTATGTATATCATGTTACATATTTTATATAGTTGTAAAATTTTCAGTTCTCATACTTGTTTATAATGTTGCTTGAAAATAATTTCTGACTGGAATTGTAACGAAAGAAAATTAACATTTATTGATATTATTTGTGTTAATTTATTTTAAATCAATATATATTAATTTTGTTCTTTACACTTTTTAAAATTTGTTCTAAATTCTCTTTACAAATCAGTTGAATACATTCCGGATTGAAATAGGTTTCAAACTCGCTTTACAAAACAAAAATTTAATCAATTTCTGATTTGTAAAGAGAATTGCCCTTTTCACATGACCTTTCAGATTTTAATAATTTTTTCATATGCACAATATTTTATTTATAATAAAACTGAAGTTAAAATGTTTTAGAGTGAGTATTTGTATGCATTCACGATACACTTCCATGTTAATTGTCATGACATAGTGGAGATTTACAAGTGTGTGTGTATAGAAAGGAGGTTGCATATATATATAAGCTTCATTCGTAAGCAGCGATTTAAAGACTAGATGTGAGAGTATTTATTTCGTTTTATATAATCGCTAAATATTATACAACGCAACCTTCTGCAACAGTTGTGGCGCCATCTAACAGCAGAAAAATCGTCAGACTTACTTGACATAGTCAAGCAAAAAAGAAAAAAATCGTCAGACTCACTTGACGAGCAAACAGCAACTCGCCATAATGCTTGGCGAAATACAAAAAAAAAAAAAAAAATAAAAAAATAAAAAAAAAAATAAATAAATAAAATAAATAAAATAAAATCGTTCGTTTCTTCGCCGACTTAGTGGTGGGGGTGTACTTAAGCGATAGCCTTATAAGCCAGATAACATCTACGATACTGAAGTCGACTTTTGTATTATGGTCATGTTACTCGGCTACAGGCCCTAACGTCGCAGGTTCGTATCGCGACCTTCATTCGCTACAGCATTATGCACATTTTGCCATTGTTCTTGTTACGATACTGAGTTGCTGCTATTGCCTGGAATAATTTTGTTATTGTTGTTGTTTCTTATGGCACTTGCTATGGACAAGCTCGCTGAGGTATTCAGCGATATAAGCCTAATCAGCGTCTCTTGTAGTAGCGCCAATTAGAGCCAAGAGTACGACTTTTGTGACTTATTCATCCCATTCGCTTGAACAGCCCCTTTTTAAAAGGGGGCACATTCATGCACCTTACAGATAAAACACAGATCAACAACCATGCTCGAATTCGGGGAAGGCCAGGGCCCGCCCTGGCGTACGGGGTTGCCCTGGGCCCGCACATAAATGGGCTTCCAAAATCGAATAGAAAATTTATTTTACGTTTCCTTCTTTAATGAATGTTCTTCATAACTCAAGTAGTAAAGCAGAGGGGGTTTCAAAGAAATTTTTGCCCCGGGACCCGACTGGACTAAGTTCGGGCCCTGGGGAAGACACGCTACCCCTATGCCCGGAATCTGGCAGTAAGATTTTAACTTGTGCAATTAAAGTACATTAAGTATAGCCAGTTTACCATCAGATTTATAAGATACAAAGGCAGATACTTTATTAAAACGACTTCCACAATTAACTTTTAAGATTTTATTCGGGGCCTTTTATGCAAACACTTACTACTGTTTAAATTTCGAATTTAAAAATAAATGCGACTGGTTTTAAACGTGAAAGCAAAAGTAATCTACCTGTGCTTTTTTTTTCTTTTACTAATGCACTTTTTATGCTTACATTACATTATTTGCTTAAGAAATTAAAATATGGAGTCTAAAAGTTTACACTGCTGTCATTTCCGCATTCATTTCAACGACATCTCATCGCAGCTGCTCAAGCATCTGCTGCATTCTCATTTTCGACGCCATTTTTTTTTTCCTCTTAATGTTTCATTTCGAATTTTACTCTTGGTGCTTTTGTCATCAGGTCGGTGTGCTTGCAAAAGTGTTCCGCCTTCACGCATTAATTCGAGTCGGGAGAAGAGAAGCTGATGAAAACTATAAAATCTCTTCGCCTGTAGAGTTAATGCCTTTTTCATTTAACGACACGCTGAGTTGTTTGAATGCGCCCTTAACTAACTTTGGTGAAATGTTATTTTACGAGTTTTTCAACCAAACTTCGATGCCTTCCTCTTTAATGGCCGCAGATGTGTCACCTTGCGCGATTAAATGACGAATTTTGAACCAGACGGAGTCGCCGATTCTGTCATTAACTTTAAAAATAAAGCACTTGACATTATCTTGGCCTCGGAATGAGGGGATGTTTCTTTGGGTGGGCGTTGTTTGCTTAAATATTATATTGGAAAGGAATTTAGTTTGTTTAGTTGGGGAAAGTTAAATGTTTCTTTGTGGGTTTTAAAAATTTTCCTCCTTGCTTGATTACATCACAGATGTTATGCATTTTCAGGATAATGAACTGGTTTTTTAAATATCCGAATAAATAATTATATTTTATGTAATAGCAGTTCATAATGGACTATTTTCTTATTTAATATCTGAATATACATTTATATTTTATATTAGCTTTTACCTGCAACTTCGTACGCGTGGAAATTTTGATATTTTGTGTAAGAAAATTGACTGCCTGATCACAATGTTATGTTATCAAACCGTATACATGCGTGAATTTTCTACGTCAGTTGGGGTAACGCAATACAGATTAGAAATTTTTAATTTTCTATATTAAGCTTTATTTTAATTCAAAAATTTGTCATGAAAATAATACGTATATTAAAAATTCAGTTAATCACATGGTCATTTTAATGTGTCTTTTGTTGTTTATATTAAAAAAAACGCATAAAAAACAGCCTGTGTCTTCAAGTCATTTCACCCAGTATACAATTTTCACTGCCTGATAAATTATTGTGTAAACAAGAACTCAATCAAGAGCTTTAGAGCTCAATCAGAAAATGGAACTCATAAGTCTCTTCTGATTTAGGCCTACAAGGTCGTAACTCGGTCCTAACCCAATACGCCTCTGATGTACCTTTAAGAATGTCGTCAAATAGTACAAAAAGTGTGATTCAATTTGCAAATCAAACTTGTTGGGATCGACTTATTTTATTACGCTTAACTCTTATTTTTTAAAAAATTCTTTACAGACTACTCCATTTTGTTTCAAAAGAATTTTCCCTTTACATGAGATTATTTTTTTAAAAATGGCATCAGACTAGGATGGAAGCAGTCACGTTATTGAAAATATTTTGCTTTCTTTCTTTCTGAATGAATTTGATAAATCAGCCTACCAGAAAAAAAAACAACTTAAAATTGTAAGAAACTTTTTTGGAATTTATTTCTACGAGTAAAATAAATTTATTAACAGCAAAAAAAGTCTTTGATATGCAGAGCAATTCATTCACAAGATTTTTTCCTTTCTTTTCAACATGTTATTTTCTTTATATTCTGCTTTTGCTAATGATAGAAATGCGAAACTAATTACAAGGAAAATGCTGTAACTTAAAAAGAAAGGGGAAGAAAAAAAAAAAGATTTCAATGAGTGGTCTTTTATTTGGCCTGCATTTATTATCGCATCCTCAAACGAATTATCGTAGAATGATTTTTCAAGGTTACTTTCATTAAGTTCCTGCAAATTAAGCATCATTTAATAATATTCGATTCCTTCTGTAATTGATATAAGAGTAAGCAAGATATGCATTAATAAAAATGGGAAAAGGCATCGAATCCTTTTGATATAAGAGTAAGCAAGATGTATAATAATAAAAATGGGAAAAGACATCGAAACCTTTTGATATAAGAGTAAGCAAGATGTATAATAATAAAAATGGGAAAAGACATCGAAACCTTTTGATATAAGAGTAAGCAAGATGTGCATTGACAAAAATGGGAAAAGGCATCGAATCCTTTTGCATCTAATCCTTATAACCAATTTAATAGCAAACACAATAGAACCAACCGCAATTTCGTTTTTTGTCTCTGCTTTTATGAATTATATATGAACGCGCTCTCATTTGCATGCAACTCTTTAACGCTTTTTTACTGTTCAACTTTCACTTCTACTATATAAAGAACATAATAATAGAGGCGATCTAAATTTGATAGCTTTTTTTTCATTCTTGTAATTCCACATGTAGTCTTTTATAGCTTTACGGTAAATAATGATAGCTAATAAAACTAGGATGTGCTAAGTTGAAACATCACATAAAAGCAGCCCTTTATTGCTGGCTGCTTATATTTTTTATGATAATATTGATAACCTGTTTTCAGCTCTACGAACTTCTTTTTACTGGTCTCTATAAATTCATGAAACCTTCAAGGTCATTGTAGTTAATAATCCGTATCTTACTCAGGTACTTAACGCTACATCTTCAAACTGAGTCATTCTATAAAAAATATCAGATTTTTTTTTCATTATAATCATTAAAAGATCAGAATCCAAATTATCATAAGCAGGACCTGACTAAGGCTGGGGCATAAGAGGCAGTTGCCCTGGACCCCACTTATGTGGGACCCTCCCCCCCCAAATTGAATATAAATTTTATTTTACATTTTTTTCTTTAATGAATGCTTTTTATTACTAAAATATTGAAGCAGAGGGGATCCCAAATAAGATTTTGTCCCGGGCCCCAACTTGGCTTAGTCGGGCCGTGATCATAAGTTTGTTGCATTTTAAAATATGTGACAACTTTAGGGATGAATTTATTGGAAAACGTTTGAAAATGGTTTAAATATTTACATAAAAAAGATACATATGAAACCAACCAGTTAAATGGCGAAAGAATTTTATTTTTTGGGGGGCCTAAATCGAGGGATAAAACAAAACTCTTTTTAATTAATATATTGTTTAGACTAAAAAAATAAACTGCATTTCTTTCCGTTAAGTATTGGGATTTATACGATAAGTAACAAACAATTTAAAATTTTTTTCACATTGTGAAGTACTAAAACAAGTATCAAATATTTTTAGATAAATAGATTACTTATTCTCTTGTTCAGGAACTGCTGAACATTATTATAAATTATTATACTAAATGCAAAAAAAAAATATGCTTTGGATTTTAATTTATGATTCTTCTCGTATGAAAATTTTATCATATTCCATATCTGAGAAAATGACATCTAAAGATCTGAAATAATATATAAATGTATGTAAATGTAAATATGTAAATATAAAAATCAATGGAATCTATCCAAAAATAGGCTTAGAAACTAAATGCTACAGATTTTATAAAAAGACTTGTTCAGACATTAAATATTCTGAATTTTTAAAAATGTCATAATTTTTCAAATAATCTACTTTTTAAAGTAAGTTACCTACCATAAATGATTACTGGCAATTAATAATTTCAATTTTCTTATCATCTAATATTCTATTTTCTTCTGTCTTTATGGTGCTCAAGTTTATTTATAAAAAAGCAAAAAAAAAAAAAAAAAAATTAAAAGCGATTTATTATATAATTAACGTCACTAAGTAAACGAAAGAGCTTCTGTTTAGACACTCCAAAATTTATTTCATGACATAAAACAATCCTTTTAAAAATAACATATTCGACGGATACTCAGCCCCCAAACCGCATAAAAGTCTTTTCAGGCTGTAAATGTCGCGCGTGCGTACACGAGAAAATATACAACGTATCGTTAGAAATGGCGGGAATCTTTCGTTCTCGTTCCTGCCACAGCTGTTTCCTGGCGTATAATAACCACCTGAACTGCTGGAGTGTGACGACACAACAGACCCCCGAATCGTCTGAGCGTAATCCGTTGGCAGGGGCATTGGCAACGCACTTTTATATATTGGGATCCGCCTTCTCCCTTTGTTGAGGGGCACCGTGATGGGGGCAGCCGAACCCAGCTGCCTGCCTCCCTTTACCTTAACTGTAGTTTGGCTTTTCACCATCAAGACTTTTGGGGATGCACGTTACAGACGGTTGGATTAGAAAATGGCCCAACATGGCCGTTTGATTTCTTAGGATTCTTCTTATTTACTTGTTCTCTTTGTCCTTCGACAGATGGTTTAAAGATAGAGGGGGAATTGATAAGATATGTAATATATTTTCTGTAGATCACCAAAAGCATAATATCGTGTGTAAAATTAAAATATTACAAACCCTTTAAGGCGACCAGGGATCTTTAAAGCGACATTTTGCAATTTTCACTTTAGCAATTTGTAATTTTACAGGCATTAAGAGTGACACTATAGGAGATGACGCACAAAATTTTAAAACATTATATTAATTTATTTATGAGTTAAGGGGGGTAATATAATATACTATTAGCGATAAATAATGTTAATGAAAAATGTTCCAGGAACTCCAAATTTGTTCGAAAGCACTCGAATTTTAATTATTACCTACTTTAACTCTTCTGAAACGAAATTTGGGATTAATTTTAAAGTTTGAGTTCGAAATAAATTTAACCAATATAATAACTCAAATCTTCAGATTTTTTTAAAAAAAATTTAAGTAGTTTTGAATTATTACATAGGTTAACTTTGATATTTCGAACTCAAACCTCAAAATTAATCTCAACTTTTGTTTCAAAAGGGTTAGAGAAAGTAAAAATAAAACTTGGAGAGCTTTCGAACAAATTTGGAGCGCCTGGAATAATTTTCCTTAATGTTATTTATCGCTAATATTATACCATATTACTCCCCCCAACTCATAAATAAGTTAATATAATGTTTTAAACTTTTGTGTCTCATCTCCTATAGTATTACTCTTAATGCCTGTAAAATTACAAATTGCTAAAGTGAAAATTGCAAAACAATCATTTGAAAGGTCCCTGGTCGCCTTAAGGGAGGAAACCTTTGCTGTTGGCTAAATTGAATTCTAAAAATTTCTGTAAAAATTGTTTTGTATATGAAAATGCCCTTTTTTATTTTATCAGAAAATTATAACATTGTAAATTGCATTAAATGACTTTTTCACTGAAATTTTAAAAACTTTTGGTTAATTTTCTATCGCGGAAAATGGAGTAATAAACAAAAAAAAAGGATTTTATCTTTATAAAATTTTCTTTTATTATCTTCAATTATATAATACATCTTCATTTCATAGTGGGAAAATTTTGTGAGTTCATATTTTTTCAAAGCATAATTCATTACTTACTTTATGATAACATTTATAGAAATTGATGCAATCAAGTTCTTATCAATCCTATTTTTCACTTTTCCTGTTATGTATAATAATTGACATAAAAATGCTACAAATTAATTTATTATGATAGTTATAACTTCAAATCTTGCATGCTGTTTTATGAGCAGCATTAAAAATATTCACAATTTTCGAAGTTTAAAATATATTGTGGTTCTTTGCAATCAGACCATTATTATTGTTTATATTTATCTAAATAGTTGCAAGCATATAGCTCAGTACAGTTAAATTACATGAAGAACTATGACTTGCGTATCTTTTATTTGACATTTATTTAGAATTTAAAATCGTCAATATGAATCATTGGCTTTAATTTGAGTTCTTATACTGTTTACATTTGAATAACTATTCCAGATTCTATTTATAATTAACAGTTTTTTTTAGAGATTTTTGTTTTGTATTGAAATGTCTGGAAGTTTCTAATAGTATCAAAGAACGATGTTGTATTCCTTTATTTTCATATTGTTACATTTTGTAATAAATTAATTCTTAACTTTCAGAATATTAATTAATAGCTTTATATGTTGCCGTAACTCATAGTTTTGGATTCTCTGTAACAGGTTTTGTAAAAAACTATTTATAAAAGAACATTTTTATTTGTATAATGAAGAAAAAGATTTTTTTTCGTTGATTTAGTCTTTAATTTATAATTCTACTGCGAATTCTTAAATTCTCCTTCCCCCCCCCCCCTCAGATTCCCTATAAAGTGGGATTATGTGGAATTAAAATTTAATTTAATTAATCAATTAATTCATAATTTAAGTTTTGATAGTATATTTAATATTACATTGTCAGTATATTGAAAGTGGAAAATTAAAGCACATTGGTGAATTGGTGAATAATCGATTATATGTCAATCTGCTATGCATACTTCAATGTATCATGTCAGAACATCATTTCTTGAGCGGCCAAGCACCACGTGCTCGTGCAAGTTAAATTATACTTTTATTCATTTTAATTGTTTCATCGAATGAGTCACTTTAGTATTGCAAACGATCAAAGAAACATTTGTCTCGCATTAATTGTTAAACAAAATATCACTTTTCCTATTTATTTCATTTCATATAATCAAGTGCTCAAAATGACATTTTCCTAGTTTTTATTTGCTGTAGTCATTACTTATTATTTTTTAATCAGAGCTTTTGTAAATACAATGGCAATACGGTATTAAAAGCTGATTTTTTATATGCTCGTGCAGATAGTAAAGTTTTTATTTTTCGCCTCCGAATTTTTGTTGACACCAAAAAGCTCATCCCAAAAACAACATCATGTTCATCTTGCATAAAAAATATATAAAAATCAAGGGAAACGACAATAACGATTACCGTGAAATAAATAAATGATTTAAATATTATTTTGTAAAAATAATAAGTATATAAAATATGATAAACTAAAATAATTGGGGTAATATTTCCTTTTATGAAGATAGCAGAAAGGGAAATTTCAATTCTAAATTGTTTTAAAACGCGCTCGATACATGCTTCGCCAGAGATCTGTTGAAATTCTCTCCATGCCCTTTCTGAAGCCCTGCTCAGAAACGGAAGCAGTCACCTAGTTTCGAATTATCGATTTTATGCTATAGTTCTCTCGCTTCGAAGCCTCTCCACTGCAGATCTTGCAAGGGTTCCAAGCGCGTGCGAATCCTATGTACCGAGCGTGAGCTGCATTTAATGGGACTAAGCCGAGCTTTTTTTATTTCCTGAGGAAACATTCGATGATTTTCTATGTTTCAATTTACCCGGATAAATAAAAATACAAAAAAAAAAAATGTTTATCAAGTTTTATATTTATATATTTTTTATTTATTGAGGTGAACATCATTGAATTGATTCGTTCTTAAAAATTTTGTTTGGATTCATTTGTTTAAGAATAGTTCTAGAATGAAACTCATTTTTTAGAATCGTTTGCGATTAATTGATTCAATTTATAGTTTGCATCAGAAATAAAATTTTTATTGTGTTTCATTTATTTACGAATAATGGTAAGAATAAAACTCGGTTTGAAAATCGTTTGCGATTAGTTGGTTAAATTTATATTTTGCACCTGGCAATACCAGTAGAATTAAAAACTTTACACAGCAAGCTACTTGAAATAATTTAGAATTTGTAAAACGAGTTTGACATATGTTAGTAAAAATTATCAAAATCCTTTGTCGTGTGGTTTCTTATCTAATTTCAAATAAATTCTACATTAGCAATAAAACATTGCTCTTGATTTTTTTTTCTAAATGATTTATATATAATTAATAATCATTCTTCCCATCTAAAATGATCTTTTATCAATATTTCTTCTTCTTTAAATCTATAATGGGATTAATTCTTATTCAAGGGAGGCATATCACATTCTTTGCGAATGGCAATTTAGATAACTGAAAAGATATTTCAGCAGGCCTAACGATTTTTATTTTTTTATTTTATTATTGAATTTTCGATATTTATCTGTATTTATTAATATATGTTTTTTTTTTGTTTCGAATATACCTTTCTTAACATCATTAAATGATTCTTCAAAATATTATTCTAAGAGAAAACATTCACACATGTTGTTATTCAAAAAATTATAGTTGAATCTTCATATGACAATATATCATTTCTTAAATTTTATTAAATAATATTTGTTTGTTTAAGTTTCCATTTTTTTATTTTGAATGTCATAAACGAGCTTCCTGAACGTTTTCATAAGTTTTGTTGAAGGGAAAGTGAAAGAAAGAATCATTTGCTTTCTACTGAATGAAAAAATTGCTGTTGATATTCGTGAGGTCAAAATAATTTTTGAAAAAAGATTTTATAAACTATTTTGCTGAAAAGATATAATTTAATTATAAAATAATATATTAAAATAATTTTAATAGAATTAAAGAAGTCATTTTAGAAGTATAGACGTTTCGTGATTCTGTACAGAATTCCATTTATTCGGATAATTTATTGGTATGGTGGTAAATTCTTTATTGTAATGAGCATAAAGTATAAATTTGATGCAAAAAAAACTGTTCATCCAAGTATTTTCTTTTAAAGTGAAAATGATAATGTTGGTAAACAAAAAAAAGTTGTTTTCAATTTCATTTTTTTATGTCTAAAAATATACATTGTAAAAAAGTTGTATTTGTATTATTGTAAAAAAGTTTTTGTTGGAAGAATATCTATCTATAGGTAAGTAAGACGAATATATAACTATCGATAAGTTGCAAATATCTATCTATAGGTATAGCCACCAATTTATGCATCTATCGATATTTACTTTTCCATGTAATACCTGACAAAATCTGATTTCTTTTAAGCTCTATAAAAATTTTAAAATCTTTCAAAACTTTTTACAATTTTCTTTAACCCCTTAACCGGTTTATTTTCCTTACTATCTAATAAGATGACATCTTCTATTTTGGGAATATTTTCTTATTTTGATTCAAATGGAAATCCACCGAATACTTGGCTTATCTACGTATTCGAAGTCATTTTACTATTGAATTATAATTGTTATGAATGTTTTATTTTTTGTTTACAACTATCAAAGTTCGATAAATCGATGCACGTACGGGCAAACCGGTTAAGGGGTTAAATATCTTCTCATTGTAACCAACTCCAGATAATAAAAATTCCTCTCTATTGTTTGACCAGTTTTAAGATTGTCCCCCGCCTTGGTTCGAAACAAGTATCTTTCTGAAAAATATATTTTAGCATATACTTCTATTTCGCCTTTGCAATTTTGTAACATCTCCCCCCCCCCTCCTTCACCAGCAGACGATATTTAGGCGCACCGCCTGTTGCCAAACTTGAATCCTAACCATATCTCCTGAATATATTGAAATGCATTTGTTTGATGTTATACATTACTGTTCAGATGTACGCTCTTATACTTTGAGGCTAAGAGAATGGCCGTCCTTTCGTGACTAAATCATGACGAAGGATGTATTTTTTGGCGCAAGCACTTTGACCTATATGTTTGGAGAAAAAAACAAAACTCATGAGACAGGAAATGAAAGGATGTGACTTGTGAGTAAAAAAAAAAGAAGAAAAAAAAAGAGAACTTTTTGGAGGTTCTACAAAAGACCGTTGAGAAATTGGGAATTCTTAAGTTGCTCACGTATTTCTTCACGGTTTTATTCTTCGTGGAGTGTTGAAGTCACTTTTTAGAGGAGAAAAAAAAATTTCTTTTTAGTTCAGTTGATATTTTTTATAGATAAGACTACCCTGTTAAAATTGCTGTAAGTTGATTGTATAATTTCGAAAGAATTCTGAAATACGATGGCTACATTAGCGTTACGTTCGAAAAGAAGTCTTTTGAAGGGTTTTGTCAGAAGTCGACATATTTTGAAATTCTAATTACAATGTAATCACTTCTTGTGACGTCACAGTGAACTGAAATTTTTTTAGCGAAGTTAAAACTTCAAAATTGATTTTCTGTACATTATTTTAATTTTAAAAATGGATAGATAAAAAGGTAAATTGTAGCGATAAGGGAACTCAAAAGATGCAATTAATATCATCGTCTTGTTCGTGAGTTTAAATTTATTAACTGAAAACGTTGGAAGTTGCTCTTGTAAAATATATTTAAAAATATATCTTTAATTTGTTGAAAACATTTTAATTCATTTTAAATTTTTATTCCATTTTTAATAGATTTTTTAAATAATTTTTATGAAAATATTGCGGCAATAACATTTTTATCACTATAAATAATTTTTTTATAAAAAATTCTCATAGTGATATGATTTAAAATAAGATAAAGAATAACAAAATTTGATTTT